>OX375869.1:58206693-58462603 GCA_947359475.1 Heligmosomoides polygyrus bakeri | reverse complement strand
CTGGCATGACAAAGCACATTACGCCATGCTTCAGATGCTCCGAGAACATGCAAGTCCTGGAATATAAACTTCTCCAATAGCAAAAAGTCCGCTCCAGTCATTTTTGACCACCCACTGCGAAAATGCGGTGGTTTGGCGAAGTTGTATACATGATTGTGTAGATCTCGAAGAGACGAATCGAACGATACCATCCGTTTCTCAAAACACCTCAAATTAGAGGAATTGTGGGCATGTAACGGTTTTCGACACCTTGCGGCCGACAACTCGTCCGCTGCCGGCCTTCTCAATGGAGCGCAAGTTTTGAATTTTGGCCATTTTTGATCTTTCGTATGAAATGTATATACCAGACGATAGAGCTCGATCTCCTGAGCTCAGATGTGCCCTTGGTTTTTCAAATGGATTACCTTTGGTGAGTTATAGCAAAAAGACGCAAAAACCGCAAAAGTGCGGTTTTTTCGGCGTCTATTCAAAAGACGCGTCCGGTACTGTAGAAACCAGCTCCTTCAACCCCTATGCTCCGCGAAATGAAGCTGGGAATCGCAAATACCACAGTTTCCTGTAAACATCGTAACATCTTATGATGTCGCGAAGGATGTTGACCTATCTCAATCAGATTTGATACACACTCAGAAAAATAATCTCCTTAACATCATAAGGAAGCATACCAATGCAATTGTGGGTCCAGATGGACATTTGGGCCACTACAACCCCGTGGCATTGATCTCATAGAATAAGCTACTATTAAGATATACTGCGTCCCCTTGGGAAAACGACAAGAAATGGAACGTCAAATAGCACACATATGCTTAATGACAGAGTTATCCAAATGTTACCGACGTGATACTTCAAACTGTGATATCAGAACTTCCATGCTTCATGAAGCCTGGAGGGCGAATGATCGACAAGTAGGCTTGGCAGTGGACAGACGGTGTGAAAGGAAAGGTTCGAAGACGCTTTACCATATGTTTCTCGGCGACAAGACAGTCGATAAATGGCAAAAGCACCACAAACAAAACAAACTGCCAAGAATGTTGAGGACGTGGCAAAAGCTACTCATTACAGCGATGTCTACGAAGAGCCTGAGTCGTGTGATGGTGAGTGGCATTTGTACCAGTTTGCTAAGAAGCGCCATTGCCAAGCCGAGGTTATAAAGTTCTTTGGCATCAACAATGAAAACTACCTTCTTTTTACGGACCGCAAGGAAGCGATGAAGCGATGGTGCGATCACTACGAAGAAATCTAAGTTTCCTCATGTGACGCTCCCTTCTGTGCCTTCACCGTCCCTCAAGATCACCGTGGAGGAGACTGAAGCGACTCTTAGGAAGAAGAGAGCGGGCAAGGTGACTGGTCTAGATCAGGGTTGCACTCAAAATTTTGTGCGTTAAATATTTTTAACGAAATTTTTTAACGGAAAATAAATTTCCGGTAAATCGTTAAATTTCGTTAAAAAACACAATTAGCTGTAAACCATTATTTCAAGTGAAAAAATCAAGGAAAAACCTATGGGTTTCAACTTCAACAGCTCAGCAGCTAAGTTCAAGGAATGTAGTGCAACACTGCAACTAAATAAATAATTCAACATAGAAAAATAAATAAGCCTTCAACAACAAATTATCTACAGGGCTTGAAATAAAAACAGCTGAGAAATTATCACTGAAGATGATCACCGACAACGCATCTTAAAATGTGAGATCAGGCAGAACCCGGAGTCCCTTGTGTGGCTGTTCTACGAGCATGTACACACAATCTCGGGGCGGGCCCCAGCCCATTAGGTACAGAAAGAACTAATAAAAAATACAATTGAAAGCCTATCAGTGTGATGTTAACACGTTGTCGAAAGCACCATTTTTGAGCGCCTGGTGCGCGAGACCAATCCATTGCAACGTCGGGACCGTGACACGACATCATGTCACAAAGTCCCACGCTGCCGCAAGGTGTGACACGTCGTCAATGTTGTTAACGTTCAGGAAGAGTAGCTCTCCAAATTTTTGTTGTTGGCGTTCTTCAAAAATCATTTAGTCAAATGTCCAACGGCCGAAAACGTACTCTCCGCCTCAACTGTTCCAGGTGGCGAGCGAAAGTATTCTGGGATAAGCAACGTCAAGTGAGGATAGGCATATCTTACGAGGAGATTAAACAAGCATCTTTGTGGATTCGTTGACGTGCTTGTGGGTTCAAAGAGGAAATTTCTAGCTCCAGAATGCAACAGAGGATACGGATGAAGGACAGCGTTATTCAGTCTCTTTTGGGAAGCGCTCGCATTCCGTTTTTATGGGATATCGTGGAGGCAATTTGAATGCGTGTTTGGCCGTACACATGCCTTACGGTGGCCAGCCGATGAAGAATTCAGCGCTTTATCCCTCCCATACAACTATGGCGCCAATTCTACCAATTCTCCGACATCGGATGGATGGAGGGGTTGGTTTGCTCGAGCGGAAAATCCGAACCGGGAAAATGGTATCAGATACACGCGACAGCAAGCACCTCTTCCGATTGCGCTGCACGCGCCCACAATATGCATTGTTTCCAAAAATTCAAAACAAACCCATGGAAAAATAAACATTCTTTCCGATTTCATTAGTTTTTTTTTCAGGAACAGTCCTATTCGGGAGGATGAGACCTGCAAAATTAGTGAAGATTGAGGGCAAATGTGGGAAACTCACCGAGAAAAACGTCCGTTAAAAATTCCGTTAAATTTCTAAAAATTTCCGTTAAGTCGTTAAGCCAGGTTTTAACGAAAAATGCCGTTAATTCGTTAAATTCGTTAAATCCTTAACCGTTAAATGTGCACCCCTGGTCCAGATGACTTGTCAGCTGGTTTATGGAAATCAGAGTTTTGTTACTCTGCTGAGTGGTTGGCCAATTTTTTCAACCAGGTTGTAGCGGAGAAGGTGCCTGATGGCGGGCAAAAACAGTACGACGTTGCAATCTGGAAGAAGAGCAGCAGTCCTGCGCACTGCTCAAATTGCCTTGCAATTCGCTTGCTTTTGCACAGTATAAAGATCTTCGAGAGAATCCTTGATGAATTCGCGAAACCGTCAAACTTTCTAACGACTAGTGTGAGTTCGCGACTGGTTGTGACACCATCGATGCTATACATGCCGACCGAATTCTGGTGAAGAGTCGTCGCGAGAAGCAAAAGCTTGCTCCATCTTGCCTTTCACGACTTGGAGAGCGTCTTAGCGTCCGTGTAAAGCGGGAGGTTATATGGTACGCCCTGTCGCAGCACAGCCTTTCTGAAGAATTTGTAGAGTGGATGCCATTGCAACACTCTTGCCCGAAAAGTCGTGTGCAAGCTGCGGCAGGAACCTCGATCTAGTTTCCCATCTTTGTTGGGGTACACCAAGGTTCTGCGGTTTCCCCACTCCTTTTCATTGTCGTTATGGATGCTAGTACGAGATCTTCCGAAGCCAGTCCCTTGGACGCTGCTCTATGCTGATGACGTAATGATAATAAAGGTGATTTCGAGCAGCAGATGCAAGCTTGGCGCGGTCCGACCGCTTGGAGACTTTCAGGCTAAGACTGTTCGTCAAGAAGATGGAGTACATAAACACTGATGCAAGCGAGTCTGGCTCTTTTAAGGTGGACGACAAAGACTTGCACGCACTTCAGCGTTCAAATACCTGGGATCAGCAGCAGAGTCTGATGGCCGTCTGGGCACGTATGCACACCTCGCCCCGACGCGCTCCACCGGGAAATGGGGCGGGGACAGACATAACTCCAACGCCGCGCGAAGCCCACTGGCGTCGCGCACGGTGCGCGGCGAAATTGGACGAGTTGTCGCGGTCCAATGCTTCCGACAGCTAGAAACGTTTCCTACCGGGACATGCGGCACGCCTTTGCCTTATTTCAACGTTCCTTGGAGATGTATATGAGTGTGGTTTCAACAGGACGATTAGCGACAGTTTATACAGGAATCCTCTTCATGTGGATAGTTTCTAGCGTCAGTATTTGCAATCTACAACTTCTTCGGTCAATTTTTACCCGTGATTATGGTTATACTACGGAAAAAGGTCACTATCACCCACTCTCGGATCAATTGTCCTATTGCAGACTGTTGCCTACCACATTCTGTGTGATTTTAAGTTCCTTGCTATAAATGTGGTCTGGGAGCTTAAACAATGGGAACATTTCGTGCTCCGCGGCTAACCATGCGTCGCCGAGCGCACGTCCGCGTTTCAGCGCCGCGACGTCGCACGCGGCTAGCGTGCGACGTCGCGTTGGAGTTAGGTCCTGGAGCCGAAATGGGGAGAGGAAATACCGTATACACACCATGCTCACCATGCCGGGAATACAGTACTCCGGGGCTATAGTGGAAAATTGCGTCCCCCTACTCGGTGGTAGGGGGAATTCGGACTGGAGCGCAGACGTGTTGCTGATTGGAGCGGACATGCTGCTGTTAAGATGATGTTTTCAGCATACGCCTCCTTATAAGAACAGCAGAGGAGGGACAAAAGGACGACTTCGTCGACGTTTTGGTATATGTTATGCTTATTGGGGCCATTTTTGAGCAGCAGTGTTCTCGTCAATTCGCATGTGCACCACCTAGTAGACTCTTACAAGATCATCAGTCCGCGAGTAGCTGTTCTTCGTCTGGAAACCAAAGATCAAGGAACCATCTCCATCATAAATGGATATGCTCCAACATCTGCGGGCACAGATGAAGAAAAGGAGGAATTCTACAAGCTGTTCGAAAGGACTGTCAACGACGAGAAGAGCTGCTACAAAGTTGTCGTTGGTGACTTTAACGCTATCGTCGATACGAATGATCACGACGAATGGAGGCTAGGACCACATGGAACTTCCTCAAGGAACGAAAACGGAGAGCGCCTGATAGAACTCCTATCCGCGTGCCGTCTCTACCATGGAAATTCCATGTTTAAGAAGCCTTCAAACCGACGATGGACCTGGGAAAGCCCAAATGGAGAAACACGTTCGGAGATCGACCATGTACTTACAAACAGACGCTGGAGTCTGTTCGACGTCTCCGTGCTGCCTTCGTTTAACACCGGCTCGGATCACCGTCTTTCCGTGCGAAGCTGACTCTCAAAAAGGGTGTGTTCAAGCGTGACACTCATAAACCGGCACCGGTGAGGATCCCCACATTCAAGTCTGTGGAGTTGGAATATGCAATAAAGTCGTATGATTGGAATCTTCTTGAAGATCCATCGGAAGACTACGACCTTCTCTCCAAAGGACTGTTGAAATCTGCTAGCAGCTCTTGCGGAGCCACATCACCGTCTGCTTCAAGACTCAACGCACATGCGATTAAATTCTTGGAGCAAAGAAGAACTGCTGAACTGGATCATAATGCTTCCCATCTGGAAAAAGTCAGCATCTCGAAGGCCTGTCGAATCGCAGTGAAGGGGTCCATTCAAGCCTACAGAAGATTGAAGCTGTTAGAAGCCGCTAGGAAAGGTTCAAGCATAAAGCGCTGCAAACGAGATCTCTGCGATCAGAAGGCAATAATGTCAGCCCTTGTGGATAAGGATGGAACAACGCAAACGTCTCGAAGAGTGATGGAGGCCATCGTTCAAGAATTCTACACAGATCTGTTCCGTTCTTCCATCACTGTCCCGAAATGCTTGATGCCACCAGCTGAGGAAGTGCCTCCCATTCTGGAGTCAGAAGTTGCTCATGCCATCAGAAGGACGAAGCCGGGCACTGCTTCCAGACCGGACGGCATTTCTGCTGATCTCCTTCGTGCGGGTGGCAGTGCCGTCTGCTCACTTCTTGCCAAGCACTTCAACCACAACCTTTGACTTGGTAGGATTTCGGACTCATGGAAGGAGTCGAAAACATTTATAATCTTTAAGAAAGGTTAGCAGGAGGATATCAACAACTATCGACCCATTAGTCTTCTCTAGGTTGTCTACAAGATCTTCACCAAGATACTGCTTAACCGCATGGAGCGTTGCTTGGATGAATATCAGCCAGTGGAGCAAGAAGGGTTTCGCAGGGATTTCTCCTGCAAGGACCATATTCAGGCTGTATCACAGCTCACCGAGAGTAGCCGCGAATACCACCTCCCACTTGTCCTTGTCTTCGTGGATTACCGGAAAGCGTTCGACTCTGTGGAAATCAACGCCGTTTTGAACGCAACTTGTGCACGCTGGTATACCATCGCCCTACATCCGACCTCTCGACGAATGCTTCTCGAATACATCGACCACCATCCAGCTGCTCGATCGAAAGCTTGAAATTCCTACCTGGAAAGGAGTACGGCAGGGAGACACGATTTCTCCCAACTATTCACAGCGGCACTCCAGGATGCCACGAAAGACTTGAACTTGGACGATATAGGCTACCTTGTCGACGTTAAACGGATCAGCAACCTTCGCTTCGCCGACGATATTGTTCTCATCTCTACCAGCACGGCAGAAGTCGAGGAAATGCTGAACGAGCTCAATGTGGCAGGTATGAAGATTGGATTGGACATGAATATGTCCAAAACACAATTTATGGTCAACCAGTGGTGTGACACGGGACTCGTAAGGTTAAATGGAGTCGCTCTACAACAGGTCGACTCCTACGTCTATCTGGGAAGAGAGCTGGACATGTATAACGACCTCGCTCCTGAAATCGCCCGCAGGAGACGCGCAGCATGGGCAGCCTTCAGTTCGATTCGCGAAGTCACCGATCAGGTCAAGGATACCGGCCTCGATATTCAACGCCTCTGTACTGCCTGCAATGTGTTACGCGACGGACACCTGGCCCGACAACAATACAATCGCCAGAGCGATGCAAACTACGCATCGTGCACTGGAGAGATGTCTTCTAAGGACAAGCCTTCGTCAGCAATGGCAAGAAGGCCTACGAAGCTCAGAGCTACGGGAGAAGTCGCAATTAGCAGACCCGCTGCAGTACATGAAGAAGTCCAAATATCGCTGACATAAAGAGATTAATAAGATATATAATATATAGATGAGATAAGAGATATTGCCAAGAAGAAAGCCAGGAGAATCCATACGCGCTGCTCCAATTGCGAAAAATGTTTGCTTGTGGTGTTTCGACGAAGGAAGTGTTCTTGTTTATTATTTGTTTATTGTCATAAACACTCAGAGCCTAGGTTATTGTTTTGATCATATTTCATTTATTTATTTTATTTATTTATTCTGGGCTTAGACATGGGTCCAAACTAACAAAAAGACTGAACAAAACAACTAAAATACGTGCACAACTCAACTAGGTATCAATTCTTGTGCAACGTTATCAACACATCTCATATAGCCCGTATTGAAATAATTGTCAAGCAAGATCCGTTCTACAGGTATGCGCAGGCAGGCTCGCTAGATCATCGTACCTCCCAAGCAGCAAATTAAAATCCTTCAGGATTAAGAAAATTTAAGAAGTCTGACCTAATTCGCGTCCTTGCTGTGGAACTTTGAAGTTTGAGCTTCCCCTTTACTGATCTAGTCAGCGTTCCACCAAAAAATTCTAGTGCGTTGAAGGAAAGCTTGATGGCAGGGATTTTGTGCATCATGAGAAGGTCAGCGGTTCTTCTTCTCTTTCTCAGTGACGAACGACCAAAAACACAGTTCGTTGAGGACCACGAGATATTAGGCTGAAGCTCACCGAATAACACCTCATCATGAGTTTCATCTGAAGTTTGTGCATTAATTCTCGTCGAAAAGTATGTGCGTTTATTGTGCTTCTGTAATCGGAAAGGTTCTTGTCTTGTTAGTTACGATAAAGCCAATCATTTTTCTGCCTACGGAAACCCAACATTGATTTGCTACTTTTGTGAATTTGAAAAGAAAATCGAGCAAAAACATCAATAGAGAGGGCTCTTCCCAAAACTCCCCCGTCCTATCAAATGAGTGGACATCGTCCGTCGCGCCCTCTCCGCTGTCCACTCAAATGAGTGGACATCGGCGCGTACAATACCGCTCGCGCCGCACGGTCAAAAGTGGGCGAAAAAACGCAAAAATAGCGTCGCAAAGTGTCGCATGCTCATAACTCCTTCAATTTTAGGTTTTTCAAAAAAAGGTTGGCACCATTTGATTCGCCTCTTCGAGATCTATACAAATATGTATACAACTTTACCAGAACTCCGATATTTTCGCCGTGGGTGGTCCAAAAATGACTGGAGCGGGCTTTTACGATTAGAGCAGCTTACTTCCCAGGACATGCGTGCTTTCGGAGTATCTCAAGAATAGAGTACGCTGCCAGTGCTCTGTCATGCCAGGCATGCCCCGAGAGTGCGCCGTGCACAATGCATTCAGAATCGAATCTTTCAATCGAGGGGGGGGACAGCTTGTAGATTGAGCGTTTGGGGGGTTTTGTCGAAAATTTGCAGCCGCTCTGGTCAGGAGTTGCTCTAAGGCTATCCAGCTAACCTTTAAAGTGTGCCGTGAACAATGCATACAGAATCGAACCTTTCAATCGAGGAGAAGGGACAGCTTGTAGACAGAAATTTGCAGCCGCACTAGTCAGGAGTTGCTCTAAGGCTGACCAGCGAGCCTTTAAAGTGCGACGTGAACAATGTATACGGATTCGAACCTTTCAATCGAGGGGGGGGGGGGGGGCGACCGCTCGCAAATTGCACGCATGGGCGTGTTCGGAGCGCAATAGCTCTGAACACGCGGCGAGCTAACGGTTTTAAAATATGTACGTGAACAGAACGCTTAAGGTACTCTACGATGACGTGCTCATAGCTCCTCAGTTGCCTAAACTGCCTTAGCCTCGGCTGGCGTTTTAGAGCGGCGAAAGCTAGCGGTTAGAGTTTCTTGCGCTCCTACTTGCCCTGATTTGAGCTTTCTACACTCGCAATGGCACCGTTCTGTTCTGCTTGAAAAGCGCTATCGAACTGTATCAATTTCGACCGATTTTGGAAACATCAATTTTTCGACTGTTTAGCATCGAGGACGAGCCGCGGCGGAAAAACGATGACGTCATCGAGAATTCGATGTCTTCGAGTTGGGCCATGCTTGATACTATTCGATAGAGCTTTTCATGCTGAATTGAATAGTATCATTTAGATGGGAAACACTGTAATCTGGGCGAGAAACAGCGCGGAGAACATCTACCGTTGTTGCGCTAAATTGCACGCGCGGGCGTGTTCGGAGCACCACAACTCTGTCGAGTTTGAATCGTTTCGACTGCAACTTGTGAGTATTGTAGGCAGTAGAACGATATATAAGTATACTAAAGTAGAATGGCTTAGCTTAGGAGGGGCAATGTTACAGCGGTGCGAAAATGCAGGTGAGGCTTGCGTGACGCATTTTTTTCCGAATTCGTTGGACCACTGCGAGAAGACGCGGCGAGCTAACGGCCTCAAAATGCGTACGCGAACAGAGCGCTTAAGGTACGGTACTTTACGATGACGTGATCAGAACTTCTCACCTGGCTAAACTACCTTAGCCCCATCTGCCGTTTTAGGGCGGCGGACTTAGCGGTTGAAGTTTCCTGCACTCTTACTTGTCCATATTTGGGTTTTCGACACTCCCAATAAAACCATTTTGTTCACAACGAAAAGGTCTATCGAATGGTTTCACTCTCGACCAATTTCAAAAAATCGATTTTTTGACAATATCGATGACGTGGGCGCTCTAGGCCGAGCTGCGCGGACGATGACGTCATCGTCATCGAAAACCGGTATTTTCGAAAATTGGCCAAATTTACTCGTACAAACTTCGTCCAAAATCATCTAGGGGTTAATTGGGGCGCTGATTACGAATCCGACCTTCGTTTTTGAAAATTCCGCCGACTTCGGCAGGTTGCTTCCCATGTGAGGGTGGTCGGGTCACGATCACCGATCACCCTCGGTTATCGATATGAGCGCTCTCCTGCCCTAATCGTCCAAATGTACCTCGGCATCGTGTTCGGCACCCCGAAGAAGTCCCCGACCCCACACGAATTTTGAAAAAAATCGGTGATCCTGACCCGACCAGCCTCAATTAAAGGATAAAGGATAATGGACGGCGTTACTCAATCACTTTTGGGATGCGCCAGCGCATTCTACTTCTACGGGATGTCGTGGAGGCGATATGAATGCGTATTTGGCCATACAATGACTTGCGGTGGTCAGCCGATGAACAAGTCAGCGCCTTATCTTTCCCAGACACGTCTGGTACCAATTCACCGACCCCGGAGGGATGGAAGGCTTGGTTGGCCTGGGCGGAAAATCCGAACCAGGAACCTGGTATCGGGTGCAGGCGATCGTCGGCGCCTCCTCCGACTGCGCTACACGCGCCCCACCCTCAATTATCCAGAAGAAAATCCAAAACCTACCGAAGTCGAGATTTTCAAAAACGAACGTCGGATTCGTAATCAGCGCCCCAAATAACCCCTAGACGACTTTGGACGAAGTTTGCGCGAGGAAATTTGGCCAATTTCGAAAATACCGGTTTTCGATGACGTCATCATCCGCACAGCTCGGCCTAGGGCGCCCACGTCCTCGATGGGATATTGCCGAAAACCGATGTTTCCAAAATCGGTCGAAATTGATACAATTCGATAGCGCTTTTCAAGCAGAACAGAACGGTGTTATTGGGTGTGTCGAAAACCCAAATATGGAGAATTAAGAGTGCAGGAAACTTCAAGCACTAAGTCCGCCGCCCTAAAACGGCAGATGGGGCTAAGGCAGTTTGTGCAGCTGAGAAGTTCTGATCGCGTCTTCGTAAAGTATCGTACCTTAAGCGCTCTGTTCGCGTACGCATTTTGAGGCCGTTAGCTCGCCGCGTCTTCTCGCAGTGGTCCAACGAATTCGGAAAAAAATGCGTCACGCAAGCCTCACCTGCATTTTCGCACCGCTGTAACATTGCCCCTGCTTAGCTAAGCCATTCTACTTTAGTATACTTATATATCGTTCTACTGCCTACAACAACCAGAAGTTGCAGCCGAAACGATTCAAACTCGACAGAGTTGTGGTGCTCCGAACACGCCCGCGCGTGCAATTTAGCGCAACAACGGTAGATGTTCTCCGCGCTGTTTCTTGCCCAGATTACAGTGTTTCCCATCTAAATGACACTATTCAATTCAGCATGAAAAGCTCTATCGAATAGTATCAAGCATGGCCCAACTCGAAGACATCGATTTTTCGATGACGTCATCGTCCTTCCGCCGCGGCTTCGTCCTTGATGCTAAATAGTCAAAAAATTGATGATTCCAAAATCGGTCGAAGTTGACACCGTTCGATAGCGCTTTTCAAGGAGAAAAGAACGGTGCCATTACGAGCGTCGAAAGCTTAAATCAGGGCGGGTAGAAGCGCAAGAAACTCTGACCGCTAGCTTTCGCCGCTCTAAAACGCCATCCGAGGCTAAGGTAGTTTAGGCAGCTGAGGAGCTATGAGCACGTCATCGTAAAGTACCTCGAGCGCTCTGTTCGCGTACGTATTTTAAAACCGTAGCTCGCCACGCCTTCTCGCACTTGTCCACGGATATCGGAAAAAATGCTTCACACAAGCCTCACCTGCATTTTCGCACCTCTATAACAATGCTCCCTCCTAAGCTAAACCATTCCACTTCGGCGTTCTAGCAGAACGCTCGACTGCCTGCAAAGCTACAAGCTGCAACCTGAAAGGTTCCAACTTGAGAGAGCTATTGCGCTCCGAACACGCCCATGCGTGCAATTTGCGAGCGGTCGCCCCCTCGATTGAAAGGTTCGAATCCGTATGCATTGTTCACGGCGCACTTCAAAGGCTTGCTGAACAGCCTTAGAACAACTCCTAAGTAGGGCGGCAGGAAATTTCTGATGAAATTCCCCAAACGCTCAGTCTTTAAGCTGCTGCCTCCCCCCCCCCCTCGATTGAAAGGTTCGATTCTGTATGCATTATTTACGGTGCACTCCAAAGGATAGCTGGACAGCCTTAGAGCAACTCCTGACTAGGGCGGCTGCAAATTTCTGATAAACTCCGAAACGCTCTGCCTACAAGCTGTCCCTCCCCCCTCCATTGAAAGGTTCGATTCTGAATGCATTGTGCACGGCGCACTCTCGGGGCGTTCCTGGCATGACAGTGCACTGGGAACGTACTCTATTGTTGAGATACTCCGAAAGCACGCATCTCCTGGGAAATAAGCTGCTCTAATCGCAAAAGCCCGCTCCAGTCATTTTTGGACCACCCACGGCGAAAATATCTGAGTTCCGGTAAAGTTGTATACATATTTGTATAGATCTCGAAGCGGCGAATCGAATGGTGCCAACATTTTTTCGAAAAATCTAAAACTGAAGGAGTTATCATGCGACGCTTTGCGACGCTATTTTTGCGTTTTTTTCGCCCACTTTTGACCATGCGGCGCGAGCGGTATCGTAGGTGTTAAAGATCTATAGAACCTTCGCCGGGCTAATAGCGATGTACAGTGCTATGTGCTGGCCTGCGATGAACGGAACGGAATTTCGTCTCTGCGTAACGGAGACGAAGACCTTGTGCTGGACAGCTGGAGCCACGTGCCTGGACCACACTCAAAACCAAGCTATTCGGCAGAAGTTCAGTTTTGTGCCGGTAGCGGACAAGTTCTGAGAAGCTGTTTTTAAAAACGGCCTATAGGGCGCTCGAAACAGCGCAGGTCCGAGGCGTTACACAAGGACCTTAGAGTAACTCGTATCCCCTCCAATCTAGCACGGGATCGGGAAACATTGCAAGATGGCACCAGAAGACTGCCATGAAGCGAGACAGGGCTGAAGAAGAACCCTTCATTCGGCGGCTGATTACGCGAGAGGGGATTTGCATGGGATATGTTCACCTATATTAGAAAACAGAAGATTCCTGACTACGTGGATTACGAACGCCTCCAGGGTATTGTGCGATGTGATATCGAACTCAGGATCGTCACCGCTACAACAACCACTGCGCCACTATCCTATTATATAAAGCGGAGAGGCATGAATCACTGACGGTCAACGGGTGCTAACGCTGTCAACGGGTGCAAACGCTGTCAACGGGTGCAAACGCTGTCAACGGGTGCAAACGCTATCAACGGGTGCAAAGAGGTAAACAAGGATGCGTGGCAGGCAGCCACGACCACCGCTGTTGACTGCCTTCCACTACAGGTCGTCACCGAAGAACATCCACTTGATGAGGTTTCGCAACATTTCACAACGGCTGTGAGGCATGCCGTTATGATGAGGCGCCGCTGCCGGGTTAACACGGCTCACACCCCGTGATCAGTGCTTAGAGAGGTCTAAGCGATCCACATTCGCTTCTGTATCCCTGCTAAGTCGCCACTGTTTCGCTACGCGTTCTTGCTAGCGTGTCTTTCTTCTTCCTTTTGCTCTCTGCTCAATAGGTGGGTGTTACGTGATTATCATGACCGCAGACCTAGCCGAAACGGAAGAGATTTCGTGATTGCGTTGGCCGACCCACCCACAAGTCGCTTCTGTTCTTCCTACCTTCGCTGCTTTTTCCATGCGCGTTGCTGCTAGGTAAACGAGCTTCTTACAGGCTTAACTAAAGACCCTTCTAGATGGTTAGAATAATTTTTGTATTCAAATCCAGAAAGGTCAGGTGAGGCACAAGCTGCCTCGTTGATGAAGCAAGAGGAGCACCTTGCGCATTTATACCATTTTCACGTCGAATTGGACACTGTTTAAATCAAATTGGACACTTTTCACGTCAATTTGGACACTCTTCTAAGCTGGTCCATGAACTTTGAAATTTAATTGAACGTCTTCCAACTCTAGACGAGCTTCTTACAGGTTTAACTAAACACCCTTCTAGATGGTTAGAAGAATTTTTTGTTCAGTGAAAACTTAGGATAACTTTTTTTTGAATTTTTTTTACTTCAGCTGCCGAATGAGTGAACTGGCCCATGAACTTTGAAATTTAATTGAACGTCTTCCAACTCCAGACGAGCTTCTTACAGGTTTAACTAAACACCCTTCTAGATGGTTAGAAGAATTTTTTGTTCAGTGAAAACTTAGGATAACTTTTTTTTTGATTTTTTTTACTTCAGCTGCCGAATGAGTGAACTGGCCCATGAACTTTGAAATTTAATTGAACGTCTTCCAACTCCAGACGAGCTTCTTACAGGTTTAACTAAACACCCTTCTAGATGGCTAGAAGAATTTTTTGTTCTCACTCATTCAGAATAAATTATAAATTACATTTAGTTTTAAGGCGCAGCAAAGCAGCAGTCATGTAGTTCACTGAAATACTGGATCGCGCCATGCACTCTGAAACCAAGTCGCTATTTTTATCTGATTGATAGTGTAAATACTGATTACGTGCAGCAAGAACGTTACGATATGTGTTTTTTTACAATTGTTTATGTTACACCGTTTCCAGATGTGAAACTGGATGCAAACAGAAATTTTGCTATCAATCGAATAAAAATCACGACATCCTGGACGGGGGCGCAATCTCTGTTTTAGCAAAGTAAAATGGCCGCCTTCCTGCACTGCCGGGTGGTCACCAAAGAACACCCAATTGATGAAGTTTCGCAAGGCGTCATCGCGGCTATGACGAGCCGCCGCTGCCGGGTTCAGACAACACGTGCAGCGTTGCGGTAGAAGTCTGTGACGCGGCGCTACTCAGACCTCATGATCTCTTATGGAATACGTCGATGTGCCCACCTTTCGCTTTTGCTTCCCTCCAAGATCGCTACTGTTGCGCTGGGCGTTATTGCTAAAAATTTATCGGGGCGGGTGTTGCGTCCTTAGCTCACACTTCGATCTGGCAATCAATATCCTATTATCTAGATCAAGCAGTCAGTATCGCTCGGTGTTATCGATTTTTTGAACGCGACTGAATTTCCCTCAGATGCAGTGAAGGAAGGAAAATCAAATAGAGACGGAAACTCTCACAATATATAATGAAGGATGACATGAGTCACTGTCTGTAGTGGTTCTTCAATAGCAAAAACAATGTTCCCACCTTCCCCCTCCCCAATATTTCGATTACACCAGGCTCTCGAGTATAATTCTTCCCGTACGTCTCCTCAAAATTAGCGCCCAATGTCATAATCTGGAAGGCGCTCTTTTTGATTTGGAAATTGTTCACTTTGATGCATACTAACTTCGTGGGCTGGGTTACTAAGCTATTTATACCTGCCCAGGTCCTCGAATTTTAAGCGGTGGACCAGGACAGCTCAGCGAAGGAAGTTCGTCGGACCTACGCATGGTTCGTCTACGCTTTCAACCAAGTCTTGCCGCTAGATCCCAATTTTCTGCAGTGCTTTGACCAATTTCCATTAGCACTGTATGCAGAGGAGGACAGTATTTTTATATATTATACTATTTGCCGGCGAAGCCGGCGACGGACGCTGGGTGAGTAAGGAATCCCATCTAGGTTTGGGCTCCGTTCTCAGCGTGGCCCACCATACTCGAAGCCAGCGAAGCCGGCAAGCCCGGTGTGGCACGCACATCCAGCGTCAGTCGCCGGCGAAGCCGGCGACGGACGCTGGTGACATACATAGCGGTCTCCGTTCGCCCAAGGGAGTTGAGACCTTGCATTTATTCAGTCCATCCAGCCCTATCATTCTCACCCAAAAAAGCCGACCGATCTCATCGATGCATTCTTCACTGCACTGAATTCAGGTTCTGAGGTACTCCGTTCCACAGACACTACGTCACCTTCCCTAGCATATGAAAAGACCCTGCAAGATGGAATTGCCATAGAGATGATTTTTAGCAACCTACACCTTAAGGTAAGCCAGGGGTACCTGCACATGCCTTAAGAGGTCGTCTAGCTCAGCCTATACAGGTCTGCAGTTGGATGCTGAGAGCATCCGTTATAAAGGGAACTGAAAAGGAAACCTTGTAACGTTCCTGAATGCTGCGTATTTGTGCTGCCTCTCCATCCGGTGAATCGCTGAAGGGCTAAATAGGGAGAGCTTATTCACCCCAGTCGTTCTCCATTCGAGGGTGACCAACCCTCCTTTCGGTAGTTTCCATAAGGTCAGTCAGCTTGCTTCACTCTCAATTGGTTTCTTTCTGTCAGTAGCTTCCGGGGCTCCCGTAGCTCGGAGTGATTTTCAGTAATTTTTCGATCTTCTTCTGTCTTTTCAGGCTCTGAGGAATGCGGTTGCGCCAAAACGTAAACCGAACAAAACTCTCATAGGAAATGTATAAAAACGTAAACGAAACAATGTAGGCTCAAGAGCTTTACAACATCTTGCATCATATTTTATGGCTTTTAAAAACGGTGGTTAATATGGTGGTTAATATCAGGTTGTAACGAAATAAATGGCACTGAACCACTGTAAATTTAAACAGTTAATATCTCGGCTTGTAGGCAAGTTTATTAATCGAAAAAAAAAACTTCTGATTCTACACATCTTTGCCAACGTGACACAAGCTTTTTTATCCCAGTAGCATAAAAATCAGAAGTTCTGGAATTGAGAAATCTTCGAAGGCACTTTCGGCATCCTGTCGGTATTTGAGTATTTTCCCTACCAAGAAGTCGCCAAGATGCTTGAAGAAATGGTAGTCTGTTGGAGAGAGGTCGGGAGAAAACGGAGGATGTGGTAGAGTTTCAATGCTCAGCTCATTCATTTTCTGCAACGTCATTCGTGCTACATGGGGGCGAGCATTGTCGTGCAGAAGGAGAACTCGCCTTCGGTTTACCAAGGCCGGCCGGATATCCTTCAACTTTTTCATCGTTTCTTCAATTTCAATGCAGTACTTCTCTGCCGTGATGGATTCACCGGGAGGGAGGAAGCTGTGGTGAATAATTCCCAGCGAACACCACCATACTGTCACCATTACTTTCTTTTGGTGCAATTCCGACTTCGCAAAAACCTTGGGGCTCTCATCGCTGTCCACCCACTGTGCCGATCGTCGCCTGTTGTCGTACATTATCCATTTCTCGTCACAGGTTATGATGCGATCAAGGAATGGGTCCGTTTCGTTCCGCAGAAGCAGTGCGGACGAGATCTCATATCGTCGGTTTCTTTGCTCCTCAGACAGCTCGTGAGGCACCCATCTTTCCAGCTTTTGGTCTTTCCAATTTCCTTCAGATGCCGGGCAGCTGTGTTGTGACTGACGCCAAGAACCTTCGCTATCTCCCTGGTACCTTTGTGTGGATCCTCCTCTACCACATCTCTCAGCTTGTCCTCATCAACATCACTATGCCTCCCACGACCTTCATGTTCTTCCAAGCTCTCATCTCCATTCCGGAACTTCTGATACCAACGATACGCCGTCCGAATTGTGGAACATCCTTGACCGAATGCGGCGTTGATCTTCTCGTCCGCCTCCTTAGCTGTAGTGCCCAGCTTGAATTCATACAAGAAAATGCCTCGGATTACCCTCTTGTCCATCTGCAAAAAAGTCAACAAAACTCTAAAGTTTTCCCACTTTTACATAGAAAACTTGGTACTCACCGGTAGAGCAAAGTTTGCGCTTCTAAATGATATGCCACATGTTACGGTTTGTTCTTGATCAAACGCGTAAAGACGCGCCAAAAAATGGCGCGAGCCAGTGCCATTTAATTCGTTACAACCTAATAGTATACCGCCGTTCTATTTTTACGGACTACGGATTTTTATTTTTTTTATGTATAAATGAGCTCCATTTAGGGTCATCCGCAACTAGGCTTTCACACACGGCCCAACATTCAGCCTTCAGGTCCATTCTGGAGAGTGTGCTGCTGCAGGCGAAATTCGAGTGTCCTGGATCGACCACTCAGACGGTGATCATCACCGGAGGCACAGTGCGGGGAGAGTCAGAGTATGTGACCATATCGTCGCAATCGAACAATCCCTCAGACACCGTTCAGCCTACAAACATGGCTTCGAGCTGATGACGTCAGCTGCGTTGACACGGCATCTGCCAGCTTGAATTAATAAAGATGCTCAGCGGTTCGCCCTCATTTTCTGGAAGTATTTACATCTCGCAATCACCAAGTGTTCGCCGCCAAGGTATTCAATTTCCGTCCTGCGTTTGAGTGAGCAAAGCAGGGTGCAGACCCTATAAAGCATTCAACCCTATAAAGCATGTTGTCAAGAGGTGACGTATTTGTGATCTTCAGCAGAGAAGGAGAGTCTTTATCTGCATCACTATGGAAGATAATACGTCATTGTGTACTTATGATGAAATTCCACTTTGACTACGTTTTATTCACCAAGCCTCCCAAAAAATTACAATTTTGAACACGTCACCTTCGGCTATGAGTAGTTCCGCACTTGAATCCGGATTTGTGTAAAAATACCCTGCCTCCCACTTCAGTATTGGTATGGCATTGATGCAAAATAATGTTGGGTTGTAGTACTCGGCAGAAATAACGGTCGAAGAATTTCAATCGAGTTCTTGTTCGGTTATTTAACGATCGAAATCAACTGGCGCTGAAAAAAAAACTACTCGAATTTCAAGCATCCGACAAGGATTCGATAGAATATTGTTTGAATTTAAACACCGAACTAATGTTAAATTCTTTTGCGATGTAGAAACACGACTGCCCTAAGTACCATCAGAAGCTATCAAAAATAGAATTTGGGCATGAATCGACATTTGAAATGCATTTGTCCCATATAGCCAAACAAAAAAATTTCGCTCGACTGTTCGATGATTTAAGAAGTCGATTCACTCGTTCGTTCAAATATTCGGCATTTCAAAAATGGCTTCTATTCCCTCGTTCGTTCGGTTGTGATGTCCATTGTTCCACGTGTTCCACTGGAAACTGCTCGCTTTTGTTGGTTATGCCAATCACGGACATTCGAGTGTAGGCGACAGGCCGATCATTGAATATCCTTTCCGAGACAGTGCTACGGCGTCCGCGAGAGCCGAGTGTGAGAAACTTGCAAGGCTACCTGATTTTAGAACGGCGGGGTAACCGAGCTAGCCCGAAAGTCCCAAGTCTCATTAAAAAATCCAGTGAGCAGGAACCGAGTGTCAACACCGAATGTGGGTGCGTTGATGCCCGCCCGTGCGACTAGGTAGAAGCATTGGACCTGGATTGAAGAGAAGATTGTTACTGTGAAGTGCAGAAGACGAGATGATCCTGCTGAAAGTCTGTGGAAATTTTAGGACCACTGATGATGAAGGAATAATCATCTGTGAACGTTTCCGAGGCTCGATCGTATGCGTCGAACGCTTTGACGCTCGATTGATGAAGATCGTTGTTGCCGTTGAGGAGCAACCCTCACTTTTTCTCTTTATATGCTCCGTAGACTAGCTCCCGTTCCAGCAAAGGATGAGATTTGAAGCCTCCTTGAAGAGAAGACAGGTGAGGTACCGTCGAAAAATGTCATCATAGTCACTGTGACCTTAATGGGCACGCAGGTGCTACGAGGTCGGTTATAGCTGTCATTGTGGCTTCGGTTGCGGGTCGCGTAACGCCGGTGGTGAGCGTGTCCGCGGAATCGCATAACCTCACTATAGAGAACATCGACTTCAGAAAACGCGACACCCACCTCATCTCGTACTATAGTGAGAGTAGCAAGACTGAGATAGACTTTGCCTTTGTGAAAGATCGTGACCGAAGTTTTGTCTACAGGTGCCGGTCATCATTACCTGTCCCATCCTCATGCCCCCCACCCTTTTGCTGGTCCTCTTTTCACTGGTTCCCCTTCACGGGGTCCCCTTTACTGGTTCCCTCTTCACTGGTCCCCTTTCATTGGTCAACCCTTTTCTGGTCCCCCTTTAACTGGACTTCTCCTCCCCTCCCTTCACCGGTCCCCCCTTCACTGGTTCCCTCTTCACTGGTCAACCCTCTACCGGTCCCCTTCACTGGTCCTCCCCTTTATTGGTCAACCATTTGCCGATCCCCCTTACTGAATCCCCATCCTTCACCGGTCCCCTATTACTTATCCCACCTTCACTGGTTCCTTTTACTGGTCCCCTATAACACGTGTGCCGGACACCCCTTGCACGACGTCGGTGACATATCTTCTTAAACCGAACGTCTGTTGAACAACGTCAGTGACATGTGTTCTCAATCCGGACGTCCTTTGCACGAAATCAGTTAACCTCTCCTTAACCCAGACACCCATTATGCGACATCGGTGACATGTCTTCTGAACCCAGACGTCAGTTGAACGACGTCGTTGACAGCTCTTCTGAACTCGGATGCTCGCTTTCACGGCGTCGATGACACATGTTCGGAACTTGGACGCCCTTTGCGTGACACCGGCGACACGTCTTCTGCCTCTTCTCAACACGGACCCAAGCTCGCTCGGTCCAGCTGCACCGCGTGTGTTGTGTGAATGCACACAACACACTGAATTTGACGGCGTCGTCCAAAGATCGCCCTCCAACTGCATTTCTCGATCAGAGGGAGTCCGCAGCTGGGTTCTTCGACCTTCGAGCGCATAACTAGGCTCGGGAAGGGACTCCAGGGTATGTGCGATATAAGCAGCCGGTGCAGAGACTGCTTTAGTTGCTCAGGAGGAGTCCGCGGCTGGGTTCTGCGCTCTTCGAGCGCAGAACTAGGCTAGGGAAGGGACTCAGTTACATCACAAATAGCTTACTGGAACTCAGTTACATCACAAATAGTTCACTGTAGGGGTAGAACACACTATTACTGCAAAAAAAAATCCGGCTTCAAAAAGCAAATAGTGTTGTACTATATGGTGATCCCCCGGACCCTATTTGCGCCTCAATGCAGTATTATGTAAGGTTTTGAATGCCTCAGTTTAGCTATCATAATATTACGATGAGCACAAAGGAAAGAGAACTTGGCAGGAGATACGAAGTCTAGAAATGCAAAGCTCGCCAGACGCCACGACTGATTAAAGATTGAATGGGTAATTTGTTCTAACCACAATACGTGCAGCGCCTGAGCGCATATTTTACGTTGTTCGTGCACTGGAGAGGAATGTTCTATATGTACGAAAGGCTTTCGGAAGTTTGGTATGTCTAAAGACGAACGATTTGTCGTTAACCTTTAATATGCTCTCATCATTTCTTATTGAAAGAGTTTGTGCTGTGCTATAAATTGCTACGTACTGTTGTAATATAACTTCAATCTGAACGTCTGTAGTGTACGCCTCTTTTAAAGCAGGTATATGTTAGTTTCATGTGCTTCCTACCCGATCGTAAAGTGGGAATAAAGCAAAGGAGTGGCCGCTGAGGTGCATTTCTAGGGCGGTGTCGTCAAATGCGGTGTTTGTGTGCATTCACACAACACAGGTGCAGCTGGACCGAGCGAGTTTAGGATCTTACAGACACCTAGCCTGAACCCGGATGGCTGTTTCTCAACGTCTATGAAAGACAAGATGGACAGACGGACGGACAGACGGACGGACAGACGGATGGGCAGACACAGCCGTTTAGCCGTTTACTCTTTTATATACAAGTTCTGACGAGTGCTCCGACAAGTCCTGACAAGTGCCACGACACACTTAACGGTGTGTATAGCACTTGCGCGCTTCGCGCGACTTTGCAGCATGTCTGACCTAGAAAGTAGTTTTTGTAAAACATGAAATTCGCTAGCACCTAGGACCTGCTGCTTACTTTATCGGCATCAAGCCGTTCACCACTTCGGTACTTTCATCATAGATATTCTCTCCGTGCCGGCTATTAACGTCATTGGTTTGTGCTGCGCAGTACTTCTGTCCCTCAGGTCACTCCTCCGCAACCGCTCTCATGCTCAACAGCTAGCGTTTCCAGATATCGCTGACATGTCTTCCGAAGTTAGGTTCTCCTTCACTCGTTTCTTCTTACTGGATCTAATTGCTGCTCCGCCTTTACTGGTCTTCCCCCTCTTTAGACCCCAAGCTCCTGTCCCACTTCTTTGTTTCCACCACTGACCCCTACTCCATCTTCTTGCTGGGTTCCCCGTCCTGGCCCCTCCTCCAGGTTGTTCCTCTCCTTCCTGGTCGCTCTCCTGGTCCACACTAGAGGTCCTCCTTACCGCTCTTCTCTACCACTCCCTTAGTTGTCCTCCCATGCTCATGGCAAATGTCGGTGACACGTATTCAGAATCAGCATGCTTGCTGCGCGCCATAGAAGGTCCTTCTTCTGGATCCAGAAGCTGAGAAGAGCCGTCTTCCGATCCAGAAGCTCAAAAGCACGCGTAGTCGCCGCTCTGTCGAACATGAAAAGACTATGCGTATGGTGGATTCCTTGTTCTCCGTATGAATTCACTTACGGCTCCCTTTTCGATGGTTCCTCGTCTTGGTCCCGCCTCCAAGTCCCTTCTTCCAAGTAGATTCTTCCCCTCTCGGGATCCTTCTTACTACTCTACCCTAATTAGGTACCCCTTTCACGCTCACGACTCGATTACGGCGAGCGAACGGCCATTGCATGACATCGGTGTCAAACCTTCCAAATCCGGTCTCCCTTACTGGTGATGGATCCCCTTACTAATCCTCCTTACTGCCCCCTCTCCTGATTGGTAACTCCCTACTGGTCCCTCCTTATATCCTAAACCCTTCTTGGTATCATCTCCTGGACTGCTACATTGTTTCTCCAATCCTCCCATCCTGACGCATCCTCCAGGCAGTGTCAAACGTGAGGTGCGATTCTTGAAGAAAATTTACGACCCCACCCCCTTCCGAAGCGAGTTTGTACAACCCCCCCCCCTTGTCTCCATCTCTGGTTTATTTCTTATCTTCATCTTTTTTTTTAATGTTTTGTGTGATTTCTCTACCCATCAACAGGTTCTTCTTTCCAGGTGTGGCTTCGACAATGTAGAGATTCGGGCACAGCGTCGTCCACTGAGGAAGACATGTTAGTATTGACTGCATAAATGATTTGATTGATTGAAGCACAGAATTGAATAAAGCTTTTAATTCTCATTATTGAAGATTTTCTGTCGGCAGATTTCGAGTGGATGAGAGGTGTTAAATTTTTTCGTTTTTATTTAGCTGTTATGGAAACAACGGCATTTTACCTGGACAAGCGACATCTACGTCCAAAAATCTATTGTATAAAATTGCAAGTATTACTTACTGATGGTGACTTAAGTGCTTTCTTTACGAGAATTTTTGAAGTGCTCTTCGAATCACTGACGGAGTCGCAGCCCAAAGATGGACTTCTCGCGGAAAAAATTTTTCTACCTTCTGAAAGAAAGTACATCAGAGACTGATATCGTACCATATAAAATTCTAAGCCGTGATTATTGTACAATAAAAGAAAACCAACCTTCTTCGCAGCGATCTTCGATATGATTAGGGCGAACTGTATTCAAAATTTTCGTTTTTCATGGAAAATTAATTATTTTCTTCCTAAAACAGACTACCTATGCAGTTAAAATTCTGGCGCAGAAAGTTTCCAGCCTTGACCAAAGCAAAGTGAAAAAATCATGGTTTTCTGAATCGAACAGGTTGGATCGACCTCTGGTCAATACTGCACCGACGTCACTGGACCGACAAAATTTGACGTTCACAAAAATTATCATAACTCGGTAAGTTTTTCAAAATTTGAAAAAGCCGAAAACTTTTTGAAAAATAGAAGAATAGAGCTTTTTATCGTATAAAAAAACAGCCATCAAAAAAGAGGTCTTCATGCGGGCGCTTAGCGTTTGACTTTTGACGGAAAAAAATTGAAAGGTTTTGAATAAATAATGGTAACTCGGTTAGTTTTCTGAAATAAAAAAACCCACGAGCTTTTTGAAAACTAGAGGAAATGGGCTTTCTTATCATATATGAATCAGTTTTGAAAAAGGGGATCTTCATGCGCGGCGGGGGGTGCGATTTTTGGTCGATTTTTGCAGAAATACCTGCCAAAAATCGCACCCCCCCCCCCGCCGCGCATGAAGATCCCCTTTTTAAAACTGATTCATCTATGATAAGAAAGCGTATTTCCTCTATTTTGTAAATAGTTCTTGACTTTTTTCAATTTCAAAAAACTAACCGAGTTAGGATTTTTTATACAAAATCACCTCAATTTTTTTCACTCATAAATCGAAGGCTCCCGCCCCGTATGAGGACCTCTCTTATGAAAAGTGGTTCCTACATGGTTAGAAAGCAATCTTTTCTAGTTTCTAGAAAGCCTTCGACTTTTTCAATTTTTGCAAAACTTACCGAGTTATAGTCATTTTTGTAATCGTCGAATTTCGTCGCTTCTATGACGTCGGTGCCATATGGACCAGTGGTCGATCCAATCTGTTCGTTTCAGAAAGCCATCATTTTCACACTATGCATTGAACAAGACTTAAACTTCCTGTGGCAAGATTTCAACTGTGTGGGTGACCTGCTTCAGGTAAAAATTAATTAATTTTTCTTGAAAAACGAAAAATTTAAATACGATCCGCCCTAATCATATCGGAGATCGCTGCTAAAAAGCTTAGCTTTTTATCATAATACTCAAGACCTAAGATTCTATGAAGCATAATTTCACTCTCGCATGTTCTTCCCTTCAGAAGATAGAACAAATTTTCCGCGAGAACACCATCTACAGTGGCGATCGATGATATCGGAGAACGCAAAGGCTCCACTTATTTCGGAGTGACCTGCTCATATACATATCCTATCATATCTATCCTATGGCTTTATTGTTTACTATATATGTATATTATATAAAGGTTTTGGATTTGTTCAGGCTGTGTTTCTTTCCGGCACATCGTCTCCTTCAGGTAGAAAAATGCTTTTGCTCAAAATGCAGATTGCAGCCTCCTCTGCAGAAAGTGCAAAGACAGCGGGGCTGCAGCCTCCTTTGCTGAAAGTGCAAAGACAGCGGGGCTGCAGCTTCCTTTGCTGAAAGTGCAAAGATAGCGGGGCTGCAGCCACCTCTGCTGAAAGTGCAAAAACACGGTGCTGCAGCCTCCTCTGCTGAAAGTGCAAAGACAGCGGGGCTGCAGCCTCCTCTGCTGAAAGTGCAAAGACAGCGCGGGCTGCAGCCACCTCTGCTCAAAGTGCAAAGACAGCGGGGCTGCAGCCTCCTCTGCTGAAAGTGCAAAGACAGCGGGGCTGCAGCCTCCTCTGCTGAAAGTGCAAAGACACCGGGGCTGCAGCCTCCTCTTCTGAAAGTGCAAAGACAGCGGGGCTGCAGCCTCCTCTGCTGAAAGTGCAAAGACAGCGGGGCTGCAGCCACCTCTGCTGAAAGTGCAAAATTGCTGATTGCCTGATTGCCGGTTGTATAAAAGCAGTAGCGAGGTATGTGGCAATTCTTCGTGGACTACTTTCTCAAGTTGTGTTTCTCGCTGGCGCTTCGTCTTTTTCGAGTAGAATCAATTTCATCACCGTTCATCTATTGATTACAGATGCAATCCGCCTGCTTACATATTGGGTTGTTCGATAATTAGCGTAGTTTTTTTATATTTTTCGAAGTGAATTTGTTTATATTAACAACAAACGTTACTCAATGACATATTGACCATTTTGTTGGATGACCGTTTGCCGCCTTTCGGTTCGGGGGAAGATGAAAAATTCCTTTTGTTAAAAATGAGTTGCATCAGTTCTTCGCTTCAGAAGCGAAGAAGAACGGCTGAATTCGATACGCCAGGCTTCTCTGCCATCTCTCGAGTCGGTTAGTTTCTATTAACGCCTTTATTTCGTCGTCATTTCTAGTGATTGTGCGATCAGTATGTGCTGCGTCTCGCACATTAAAATTTCCAGATCGAAAGCGAGAAAACCAACGCTGGCACGACGTTCAGTAAGGCAGTCCTCACCATAGAGAGAGCAGCAAGTGGCAATGTGTCCTTCACTTCTTGAATCACTACTGCTTGCGTTCATTCCTCTCTCGCTTGCTAGCGAATGTCATCCGATGATCAACGAAATCTCTACGCTACGTTTAACAACTTCAGCGAAATCACAGCATTTCGAGCTCACTTTAAATGAAGCTTGTTCCGGCAACTTGCGCATAAATTTGAACGAATATGGTCTACTTGTGTCCAATACGAAATCTCGTCGAGTGAGTTTTTTTCTTCGACTACAAATTGCTTTTAGCGTACTTCACTTTTTAGGTGACTAAGCCAGACCACTTCACCACCATCACATTTGTGGACTTCAGCAACCACAAATGGCCTCGCAATGAAGGAAAATTGGACAAATACTTTGTTGTTGGTAGTTCAGCTGAGGAGACCACATCTTTCAACTGAAATTTCTACAGCAGAGCTGATAAGACTGCTAAGTGTTCGCGTTTCGTGAACTGGCCGCAGTGTCTTGTTCGTCCATTGGATCCAAATCAGCCGAGCATAATCGATCCATTCTTCTCTTCCCAGCAACACCTCTGCAGGACGCCAAATCACCACAGACAGTCGTTGCGTTGGTTCACCTCCCACCAATGATGCCAAGCAGTTTGCGAACTACTTCAGTCTTATAATGACTACTGCCTCCAGAAGTGTTCATTATCGGCGAGATCAATTGGATGTTTCAAGAGATAACCAGAAGTGGATTTCTAAGAAGATCAAGCACATTATTGCGTTCTTACCAACAAACGATCGAAGTCAAATGTTGCCGATGGACCGGCTCACCGAACTTTTTGGATGTCGAGCAACAATCGTTGCTCAATACCTTCTTCCGGACGCAGTCAACGATGTCGTTTCTATGCCTTTCCCGTTGCCGTTGGACCCTTTCTATTCGATCTCCAGGAAGTGACAATCACTGTGAGGGAGAAAAGTTCAAGAGCCTCCGATACTTTCTCTTCACCCATCTAGACCTTGTGTTGCCGACGTGAGAGCGGAATCACATGACGTCCATGTACCTGATTCATCTGGTGACGGAATCCAAATTGATACAACTGATTTTCATTGGGAAGATCGGCATATCTCCTCAACAACATCTCCTGAGCAACAACATGTATGCGCACGCCATTGGGACACTATGCTGTCCTGGATGCGTATCTTAGACTCGAAAATCGGCGATTTAGCCCAATGCGTAAACGAGATATCATCAGGACTAAAAGAACGGAACATCCTATACGAGGAAGGACTAGAACTTGGAACTGAAGAAAAGAGTAAAGAATTCGGCCTACACAGAAACTCCGACGAAAGGGAGCGCTTGAAGAAAGATCTTGCTCTTCTAGAAATTGACGGTCACAAGCTAACCTACAAGCAGAAAGGAATGCTTATGAATATGGCCTGGGTGAGCTACTATAGAGACTCTTCGCGTCCGAATGCTGACTTCATTCGGTGCAAACAATACAACAGAAAAGGCGACTCTTCCTACAATCCTTCCGCTGACCATGATGCATGCGAAGCAATGGATGTAGAAGCAGAAAGAAATGAGAGGAAGAGGAAGCAACCTGGAGAGGGCTCGCGTGCGCTGGATATCAATTTACTAGGAGCCGGTCATATTTTATGTCTCAAACGGTATCGAGGCCTATCAACACCGACAAAGACGATAGGGATGAGATAAGATAAGTCGGCTCATGGAGAGCTTACTGCGCCACGAAAAGAAGTCAACCGAACATCAACACAATTTTGACGAATTGGTGCTGGCCGTTAGGAGTTTCGACCAAAGCTTATCACCAGAAGTTATGGCAGCCACAGTTACATCTACATTGACTGCATACACGATAGCAAAAGAGGGTTTACCATTCGCCAAGCAGTTTCCTTTAGTGCTAATGGCAATGAAATCTGGAGCTGTTTCAGCCACTGCGCACTACGAAGCCACAACAGCACAAAGACTGGTGAAGCAGATTGCGTTACATATGAAGTACGATATGTTAAACTACATCATAAGCAATGATTTACCATTTTCATTGCTCGGGGACGGAACTTCAAATGAAGGAGTAAAGCGGATCGTTTTCCTCATTCGAACAGTTTCGCCAGCAAATCGGCCCATCACCTTCCACTTCTCTCTAGTTGAAGTGGAAAGCGAGACTCCAAGTGACATCGTCGACGCCCTTTGCCGCGTTATGCAAAGCTACAGCTCCTGGGCCAGGCCCTCCGGATTATGGACGGAACCTTACAACTTCGCCATGAGAAGACTTGTAGCGCTCTCAAGCGACGGTGCTTCAGTGGTGACGGAAAGCATTGGCGGTGTTCACGAAAAACTAAAACAGTTACTATCGAATTCGGAGAGTCAAAGAAACAATTTACATTTATCAATCTGTTCCGTTCATAAACCTAATCTTGCGGTAACGTCTCTATCAACATATGGCATGAAGCTGGCAGAAGCCACCATAATGGAAATGCATCATCTTTTCGGATCCAACTTAAGAACAAAAGGACGAGCATTTTATCAAGGAGCTGCCCACGACATTGGTCTCCATCACCTGCAGATGGATAAACTGCACAAAGTGAGGTGGTTCGCAAGCCTTCAAAATGCACTATCCAAAGTGCTGCGAATGTATCCAGTTTTGATAGAAGCTCTGAATAGGATGTCCGCTGACAAGACCGTGGCTGAAAACATGCGCAAACGTGCAGAAGTTGCGGTATGGGTTCTAAAAGATCCTCGCAACTTCATCATTCTCCACCAAGTAAGTGCCGGGCCTCATCATCTTACTAAGATATCCGAAGCACTACAGAAAGAGGAAAATCTGCTTGTTGATCACCTCGCACGATGGAGACACCTGTCTTTTCTCCTCGAAATAGAGCACATCAAGCGTGATGCATACCAAAGCCTTCATCAAGGGAGAACAGTGGGAGTAGAAGACGAATTCACTGGAAAAATGACACAATTTAATTCTCTCCGCTATCTTGAAGAATGCTGCAGATTCAGCCCTGATCTCAAAGCACTAATACCAAATATCGCGCTGGCCTACGCTCCCAAAAAGTTTAAAGACTACAATAAGCAAAATCAGGTGGAGAAGATGGATCCTGCGGAACGCGAAGCCACAGAAAGGGTACGGGCTATCAAACGTTTTCGAGATATCGAGCACCGCCAACCGGGAGAGCACCCTGATCTGAACGCTGACCTAACGTATCATACGGAAGATGCACCTGATTTGGACATTAATGAGCTTGCGTGCTTAGCTCTGGGAAAAGTCTACGTAGAGGAATTATGACTGGAACCGCTGGCCAGCATGTCGATGCATTCTATGATGATGTATGCTCTGATTCAATTTATGACTCCCGGCAAACGACAGTCTGAAGCCGGACCAGACTTCTCGTACGCATTGGATCGCCACATTGTTTTGGATATCATTGAGTGTGGAGGCAACTTCGAACAGTTTGCTACATGTCTGCCTCCATACGCTACTCGAAACAACAGAGGATATCCTGCGTATTTCGACGAAACCGACGAAATTAACCCACTTGTTCGGAGAAATTTGATTCTACGTTCCATCAAATCTGTGGAAAAGTACCGCAACTTGCCACCAGCTCAGGAAGATTTCTTGAGCTTTTACGACAATATCGCCCAGAACGTAAAGCAATTAAGCTCATGGCCTGCAAACCTCCGGCAAGATAATGACAGTGTGAGACTGCATCAAGCGCTTCTCAACTACGCTGAAAAGATCATGCTTCCAGAGTCGGTTGCTGAGGTAACAACTGCACATTCCAAAACATCAGTTATATATTTAGCAAACAAAAATTATATTTTTAGGCTATTAAGTGCATACTTGTTATTCCTGCAAGCAATGCTGATTCTGAGCGAAGCTTTTCAACGGCCAATCGACTTAGTATAGGAGAAAGAAGCAATCTTGGGACTGAAACTTTAGACATCTTATGACGTAAGTCATTGTATTTATTACTCCATTGATCTTTTTTACTCCACGCCTCTAAGTTGCATGTATTTTTAGAGTAGAGCGAGATGGGCCAAGCGTACTCACCGTCAAACCTATGAAATGGCAAGCCAATGGCTGAATCCTCGTGGTGTCCTAGACTTGCCAAAAGGAAAACCGTCTACCTTCCAAAAGGATAGCGCTTAATGAAGCAAATAAAAGATTCTCTTTCAAAAGGTATGCTTTGAAAGCTTCTTTGAATCTATATTACTCACTTTGTTTTACTCTGCTTCCTGTTTTTGACTGTTGCAACACGCAGAAAACTTACGTGCGCTCGTGGAACTTGACGTTAAACAATATATGATCGCCAATGGACTAAACAAGAGAGCTGACAGTGATGACATTCGCCGATCGCGGGAGGATCTTAAATCTTCCAGGGCATCGATCTTTTCTAGCGGTGTACTGCGCGGTGAAGAGCAGATCTGACAACTTCACACACCAATTTATTCTGCACTTCCACACAACAATTTATTCAGCATTTCATTCACTAATAGACTTCTTTTGCATCCTGAATTGTTGTAACACCACTTGGTTGCACCTTCTGTGATGACCGTGTTCAGACGAGTTAGTTCTGAAAACCACTGAAATTATCAAAAAAGCGTAATATATTTAAGTAGTAATTTAGCAATTTCAACAAAAAATAGTAAGCACGTTACAGGAGGTACATATTCGAACTGCTCTTTCATACTCCTCCTTCCTAAAAACGACCCCTACGAGACACCTCTAACCTCGAAACGAGGTCACTGTACGACCCCCCCCCCCCCAAAACGAGGCTGCAGTACGACCCCCCTGCGATTCTCGCACCTCAAGCTTGACCCTGCCTCCAGGTCGCTCCCTCCTGACCGCTGTTTGTTCTTCACCCTTGAAATCCCCTTCTACTCTTAGTCCCCCTTTAGCGGTCATCTCATGCTAATGGCACGAAGTCGGCTTCTGAATGAAAGAAGTCGGCTTCTGAATGAAACTGGACGCTCAGAAACGCGCGTAGGTGCTGCTGTGTTAAGCAGTAAAGGCTGCGCTTCCCTGCTGCAGAAAGATAACAGCTTCAATAGGAAGGTTTAGCCGGGCTGTAGATGATGAGGCGTATCTCACTCAGGTTATATCACTCGACCGCCCTCGCTGTGGCTGATGCTGTGTATCTCACTTAGGTTAGATCACTCGACCGCCGTCGACCGCTAACTCAATTAAATAGTGTAGTAGTAGAGCAGATAGGCAGAATAGGATATTCGATCGGCATTCATAACAGTGGTAACGCTATCAGTGGTTACTGCCTACAACTTCATCTGCTTTCACTGCATTTCAACTTCAACTGATATCCTTATGAAAGAAATAGTGAAGATCGTGAGTTGTATGAAACAGATTTCGCTTCATGTTTTACGTGTTTCGGTAGTTGTGGCAGCCCCCAATTACTATGGCCACATGGGAACCCTCCTAATCGGAGGACACTGCTAGAAAAGGGAACACACACAAACACAGTGTCCTGCAGCCAGAAAGTTGCAAAGAAAGGTCCTCTCGTAGGCTTGCTCAGTGTGCAGTCTCTGTAAAATTGTGTCCTTTCGTTGTCTAAAAGGTGAATGAACCCCCCACTAGAATAGATCATTTAGGCCTATGTTTAGTGGCATTTCATATTTCGCGCTTACCTGATGCTGGTAACGTATCTGTGCCGGACCAGGTGGGGAAAAGTCCCGGCGCCATGTGAGTTAGGGAAGAGCACTTCCTTTTAGTCGTGGATTTCTTCAATGTGCAGCCCGAAATACATTTTAAACCATTTTAACATTTTTACCTCAGCTTGAGATTCAGCTAGATTCTGAACCTCTAGCACGGAAAAGCTATCATCACGACAGTGCACGTTCCCCTAACATAAATTGTACCTGGGACTGATCACTCTTTATTAAAGAACAATATCTCGCATAATATTTTTGAATTTTAGAAGCGGTATGCAAAGCCAAAGTTATGAAAAGAATAGAAATTGCAAACACAGCTCTGCATTTAGGTTTCTGTGTTTTGAGCTAACGTAGCAATGAGTCATGCGTTTTCAATGCGTTTTCATCCCTATCCCGGATACTTCACAAAAAGCTTCCGAATGTAGCTCCGAAAAGTCAAAAGTCTGATGACAGTCAGATGCGTTGTTAAATTATCATGCATTCTATCCGTTCTTCGATTTTAGCAACATTTAGCTATTTTAGCTTACAAAGTTAGTTTCGAGTATTTTTGACATAATCTGTAGCTATAACAAGTCGACATTTCTCTGTGACTATTTTCTTTCGTTCATCACGATTTCTCTAAACTTTCCATTGTGCTGTTCTAGACATTCAATTTTAATGCTTGGTCTAATATTGCTGTGTTTCGGATTTCTTTTGTTTCTTACAATGTTAGCTACATTTAGAGGTGCAAAAATATAATATCCTGATCAAGAAGGCCTACGAACAACTATTAGTTATCTATCAAAATAATAAACAGCTGTTCACAGGCCTTCTTGATCAAAATCTAGTGCTACAGGGTCTATTTAAAGCAGAACTGGAAACGCATTCCTGTCTAGTCAAGACTCTACTCCATCTTTAGAGTCGGGTAGAGTCTCTCACTACCTATACTCTAAACCGGAATGCCGAGTAGCGCATGAAATTCTAGAAATTCTCCCCTCGTTGTCCTCTGAGAATTTGCTTATCGTTGGGTTTAAACGGTGATAACAGCTATCAGTCGCTGAATGATCAAATTCTGCCCTGCCCTTCATCCATCTCTCCTCTTTCGTGAATCACAGGGAATGCTCAAATTTCTACCCACTTAACCCAGGTAAAACTCAATCATGTATCCGGCCTTAGAATTTGAGGATGCCACGATCTAACATGATTTGCCTCCAACGCGAGCGTGGCAAGCGGAAAGCGGTCTTTTTTTTCCGCCGCGCTTTTGCTCCGCTCTTCATCTTTCACGCCGCTTGTGCTGGTGCTGGTTGGACGGGCGGCATGTCCGATATTCTAGGTAGCCTAGAGCTTGTGTGTGAATTTCCGACTTAGGGGAAACAAGGTGGTGATGTCTGTTCCTCCACGTGGTGCCACCGAAAACTGCTCGCTTTGTGAGCTGCGCCACGCCACACAAACGGACACTCGATTGCAGGCGACAGGCCCTTGGGACAGGCAGGGCCTACGAAGATCCAAGTCACACCACATGGTGTTTGATGAGTCATACTTTTCGAGATTGTGCTACGACGTCTGCGGGAGCCGACGCGCATTCGCAAAACCGACGAGTGTGACAAGTATGCGAGGATCTCTGACGTCAGAACGGCATTGGGAGGGGTAAATGAGCTAGTCCGAAAGTCCACTAACGTAAGCAGGACCCGCATGGCTACGCTACATGTAAGTGTGATAGTTGACGGGCCGCTCGTCTCGTGGGAGTTGATTGAAGCACTGGAGCGTAGAAGAGTTGACCTATGTGTGATGCAGCAGACGAGGTGATCCTGCTGCACGTCAAGGAACATAAGACCGTTCTCTATGGAAGTCCAGGACTATCACTGGTGTTGGAGTAATCGACTCCGAACGATTTCGTGACTCGATTGTAAGGGTCCAACGCTTTTAAGGGTCGCTTCGGTCGATTGATGAAGATCGTTGTCTCTGCTAAGGAGCGACTCTCATTTCTTTTTGCGTATGCTCCAATGACTAGCCAAGGAAGAGTTTATGAGCCTGCTTGGTGAGAAGACAGCAGAGGTACCAAAGATAGATGTCATAGTAGTTGCTGGTGACCTTAACGGACATGTAGATGCTGCGAAAGGCGCTTACAGCTGTCATAGTGATTTCGGATACGGGTCTGGTAACGCCGAACGTGAGCGTATTCCTGACTATGCGGAATCGCATAACCTCATCATTGTGAACACCATCTCCTGAAAACGCGACTCCCTTACTATAGTTGGAGCCCTCAGATAGACGGAGTCTCAGATAGACGTCCTTGTGAAGGATCGCGACCGAAGTATTGTCACAGACGCGAAGATCGTGCCGCATGAGACGGTCGCCCCACAGCATCGACCATTGATCTGCGCCTTTAACATCACTCTTCCAATACTCCAACAGGTTGCAACGCGTATGGCTACCGAGAGTCACGACTGTTGGTAGCTATACACGAGAAATCACAGCTGCTAATACGTCGACAAAATCTGGAAGATAGTAACCTACGCGATATGCCAAGCTGCAAGGTTGAAACTCAGCACTACAAAGCCTTGACGGCGCAAAGTCGACAAGTAGACATGGCTGTGGACGGACGATGTGAAGGTTCGAAAGAAGAAGCACAGTCTCCTCTCGTTATAACGCGTTTCAGGGGACCGGGAAAAATCCGTGTTATAGCGGGAGTCGCGTCCTAACCGGAGCTGAGCTTTTTAGACTCTTTTACGGGAGATTTATTAACAGTCGCATACAATGGCTAACTTTGGCTACAGTAATGAAATATGTTACCATGGAGAGAGTGTAAAGGCAAAGAACATCTTTAGATATTAATGATGTTCTGTCCTCAAAGATGTCATCTGCTATATGCATAAGTATTACAGATGTATGTGAGGAACAACAAGTACTACAGAAAAGTTAGAAGTGATCAACAACAGAATTGTGTAACCTGATGTTACAAGCTCTTTTGCAGCTATCAAATCTCTCGTGCCAGGAGGGGAGGTGGACCCGCGCTCTCTACCTCCCAGACACCCCACTACGCTATCAGCGCTGTTAACTCGCGTGAAGCATCCGGTATATCCTTGTTGCAGTGGCCTCTCGGCACTCGTCCACCATATCGGTATGCTGCATGTGACAGTGCTGTTGCCGTAATTCTGCTAATAAAGCAGAGGGTGCGGGTACAAGTCCTACATGGCGCGAGAGTTCTGATCGCAATAAACATCATATGACAGCATCTAACTTCTATACCAGCTGTTCTAAGCTTAGAACAAATGTGTAGGATATCGTTTTGAATAACCTGAGCTTTAATCCACACCGCTCGTTTTCGACTGAGGAAACCCTCCAATTTACGACAGCTTCTAAGGAGTACCAGGAGTCTTATACTGTGTTCGACATACATATTTCTGACTATGAACACTTTGTGGTCCTCGCACGGATGAAAAGTGTCTATATGCATCTAGTTCATTGTCGCGCAGGTGCTGGTCGCGACTACGAACGAGGCTATAGAAGGATAGGTCTAATCGCGGACGCGGTCAGCATCTTGCACCTCTTCGTTTTCCGTGTGGGACCGGAACTGAATCCGGGTCGCGTTATTACGGGAGTCATTTTGACCGCAGAGTTCCTCCCAAAACCGCGCTATAACGGGAGTATCGTTGTATTCGACGCGTGTTAAGCGGAGTTGATTTGTAAAGCTGGCCGAGTCAGAGAAATTCTACATTATATCGAGAATCGCGTCTTATCCGGAGGCGTTATAACGGGAGGGGACTGTAGCTGAATCATGTACTTCTCGACAAAACAGCCGACAGCTTGTAGAATTATCAGGCGAAGAAGGCTGCAAAGAAACCCGCGCCTGTTGCTAAAGCCACTCGTTATGGTGATATCTACCGAAGGCTCGAGTCGCGTGATGGCGAGTTTTATCTCCACCGACTCGTAAGGAATCGCCATCGCCAGGCCGAGGACATCGAGAAGTTTTTCGACATCAATGATGAGGACTGCGTCTTTTGACAGACCGCAAATTCTCCGACAGCCAGTGCGGCTTTGTGTCTGGTTGTTGGACCATTGATGCTATACACACCGCTCGTCTCCTGGTGGAGAAGCATCGCAAGAAATAGAAGCCGGTCCATATAGCCTTTCTCGACTTGGAGACTCAGAGCATCGTGTATGGTACGACTTGCGACAACACAACGTACCTGAGGAACTTATAGGGGTGAGTGCGTAGGCTCTACTCTTGTCCAAAGAGTAGAATAAAGCTGCAGCTGGAAGCTCGATGGAGTTTCCCATCTCTGTTGGTGTGCACCAAGGTTCTGTGCTTTCCCTACTCCTCTTTGTTCTTTTCATTGATGCCATTACGCGAGGTCTTCAGCAGCCTGTTCCATGGACGCTGCTCTATGGTGATGATGTGATGCTAGCCTGCGACGACAACTTTGATCTCGAGCGACAGGTGCAAGCTTGGTGCGACCGCCTGGCGATGTTCGGACTCAAATTGAAGGTCTGAAGACCGAGTTCCTAACGACTAACGTAAACGAATCCGGCTCCATTAAGATTAACGGTACTGAGCTAGCACGCACTTGCTTAGTACTTATATTAGTTCTTCCCGTGCTGTTGACCGCATAGGGCGACGAACTCTTTCCATCGCTGCCTGTCTTGGGCTATTTCTTCGCACTCCTGTCTAAAAATATTTATAACTTTCAGGTCATTCATGAGCGTGCGACACCACGCGTTTTTTGGGAGTCCTCTGGTTCGTTTTCCTGGCGGAGTCCTTTGCATGGCTGATCTCGGCAGGCGGTGCTCCGGCATCCGCAAGATGTGTCCGGCCAGGCGGATTCGACGTTGCGTAACGATTTCGTAGAGGCAACCTGAGCGAAAGCGCCGCAATATTTATTGGTTCGTCACGTGGTTTATGTAATGTATCCTCATAATTTGCCGCAGACGTTTGCAATGGAACGCGTTGACCCGTCTTATGATGCTAGTTGACGTCTTCCATGTTTCGCTAGCGTACATTGCAGTTGGAACGTCTATCGACGAATACATATGCAGCTTTACGTTATTTGAAATAGAGAACGACGTCCACAGTGGTTTGAGCCTCCGGAACATTGGTGTCGCCTTCGAGATCCTACAACGAATGTCGGTCTCAGCATCTCCATCATTGGCGATCGTAGTTCCTAAGTAGGTGAAGATGTTCACTACTTCTAAGTGGTCCGATCCTATGTAGATGCCGTCCCTTGGCCCGTCATTCCTACGTGAATGACCTTTGATTTTTGGGACGAATTCGGAGTCCAATGTTGCCTGCTTCTTAGCTAAGGCGTTCTGTAATTCTTTGTGACTTATCGTTGTCCTCAGCGAAAACTGCGATGTTATCGGCAACGTCCAGTTCCAGTAAGACTTCCGCTAAACCATAGAATGTCTTCTTGTACTTCGGCTGTTGTTCTTCGCATTACGAAATCGAGTACGACGTTCAATAGCAACGGTGAGAAAACACATCTCTACCTGACTCCTGTGGTGACTTCGAAGTAACTTGTACTTCCAAGAGTTGTCTTCACGCAGCACATGGAGTTTTGATATAGACTTCTAAATATCTCGACGAAGATCGCAAGGACTCCATAGAGCCTAAGTATTTCCCACAGTGACTCGCGGTGGACACTATCAAAAGCCTTCTTAAGATCGACGAAGTTTATGTGGAGCGGGTAGCGGTATTCCAGGCACTGTTCCATTATGTTGCGGTGTGAAAATCTGATCGCAGCACGATCTTCCGTTTCTGAATCTAGCTTGTTCCTCCTGCAATCGATTATCAATTGCATCTCGAAGCCTTCTTAAGAATATGGTGCAAAATACTTTGCCTGGCACTGAAAGCAGGGTGATGCCTCTCCAGTTTCCGCAGTCCGATAAACTTCCTTTTTTGGCAGCTTAACTACTACGCCTGTTTTCCAGTCATCTGGCACGTTGTGTTGCTGCCAGCGGTTGTTAAAGAACGTCGCCAATTGTTCCGTTATCGGCATGCCTCCAGCCTTTAACATCTCCGCTACAATTTCGTCGAGACCAGGGGCTTTCCTGTTTTTGAGATATTGCATTGCTGTCTTTGTTTGTTCGACCGTTATGCAGCCCATTTGACAATCAGCTCTCCTAAGGCGATTTTGTCATCGAGCGTGGGCGTTATGGATGGCTGTGGCTGGTTGTATACTTCACGGAAGTGTTCGACCCATCTTTCGTTTTGTTCAGTTTCACTGACAAGTACTCTGCCATTTATGTCCTCTATAGGAACACACGTGCTGAGCCTTGTTCCTGTTAGCTCCGATACAACTCGATATAGTGTTATTGAGTCACCACCAGTAGCCGCTGTTTGTGCTTCCGTTTCCTTCTGAGCAACCTAGGCCTCCTTATCACGGCGACATGGTGCTTTTTGTCGGTCGAGCTCTGAACAGATTTTGCCCCATTGTCTTGTTTCGTCTGGTGTCTTGGCACACTCTCTTTTTGCCTGGCTTGCTTCCTCTCATTTATTAGCTTCCAGATTGCTTCTCGAATTCATTGCTCCTTTCGCTTGCCTCGTCTGCGTCCAACGGTCACCTCAGCACTTTCACATATCGCGGTCTTGACGGATTCCCAGTGTTCGTCAATGCTTTCGCATTCGTCAAGCATACTGAAGCGGTTTCGTAACTCAACGCGGAAGATGCTCGCGGTTGTATGGTTCTTGAACTTTTCGACGTCATATGATCGTCTGACAACCGGCCTTTTTTGTAGCTTCAGCTTCAGCTTCAACGTAGCCCTGACGAGATAGTGGTCTGTGCCTACATCAGCACCTCTGTACACACGTGCATCGTCTACTGAAGTTTTCCATTTAGGGTTGATGCAAATGTGGTCGATTTTATCTGCCTTTGCGCGATTTGGCGATCTTCAAATTTTCTTGCGGATGCCTCGGTGGAAGAAGAAGGTATTTTCGATGCATACATTGTTAAAGTTACAGAAGGACACCAGGCTTTCACCGATGGTGCTTAGGTGACCCGATGATGCGAACGCTCCAACAGATTTTTCCATGCCGTTTCGATCGCCTCCCACTTGCGCACTGAAGTCGCCTACGCCAAGTTTGAGGTCCCGTCGTGGCATTTCATCGATAATATCTTGTAGCCGCTAAGTAGAAAACGTTTTTCCCTCCGATGGTTGCGTCTTACGTTGGAGCATATACTTGTATGACTGCAACTCGCGTATGCCTTGTTCGAAAGCATGCAGTGATGATCCTGCCGTTTAACGGTTTCCAACTGACGGGAGAATTTGCACTTCGTTTGTTAATTACGATTCCGAGTCACTGATCAAGCGCCCACTTTCAGTCCATCGGACTTCGCTGACTCCGAGAATATCTAGGCCGTAAATATCGAATTCCTGGAGGAGTTGGGCGACACGCCCAGTTTGGTGAAGCGTTCGTACGTTCCAGGTTCCAACACGCGTGATGTTCTTTGGAGAGAAAACCGAGTCCGGTATCAGGTCTCCGGTCACACCACATAATTTGCTGTTTCTATAGCATAATAGTTTTTACGGGGCGGGTTGCTGGTCCGTCGCCCAACCCTCCTCCTTTCTCATCCCGGCCTTGGCAAAGGCGGAGCTAGCACGCACATCGGTGTATAAACACCTGGAATCAGCAATAGTGTCTGACGATGGTCTGATGGTTGAAATGAACTCACGTGTGAGTCAGCGAGTGTGAGTTGTTCCAAGCGGCGTTCGTTGACTGGCATACTCTGCGGTAGGAAGATACCAGAGCACCTGAAGTCGAAGAACTGCAGAGCAGTCGTGCGGCCGAGCAGTGTACAGCGCTGACTGTTGGTCTGCGAATAAGGAGGTTGAAACGCTCCTTAACGTCATGGAAACGAAGATGCTGCTCTGGACGACTGAAGTCACCCGAATGGATCGCATCCGACGTGATGCTATTGGACAAAAGTTTGGTGTCACGCCGATAGCGGACAAGATGCGCGAAGCTCGTTTACGATGGTATGGCCACGTTCTGCGTGGAAAAGAAGAGAGCGTCCGCAGAATAGGCCTCGAGTTGAAAGTGTCAGGAAAGCTTCCTAGAGGACGCCCGAAGCCGCGATGGTCCGATACGTTACACATGGACAAGAAAGTAGCTGGCGTCCACCCTGATCAAGGGTAGGATGGGGAAATGTACCGTCATGACACCAGAAGATCGGACGCTGCGACGCACCGGGACAAACTCTGAAGAACAAGAAGAAGAAGTGGAAGAAGGGAAACAATCGCAACAAGCCTGAAACATAACCGAAACATCATTTCATCGCTAATCAACTCTACAGAAACAGCATCGCTGTCGCGAATGCGATGATCGCTCCCTCCCAATTCCATGCTCCGCAGTCACCGGTCCCGTAGCGGCGCCCTGAGGTGCATGCGGAGCGGCCTGCAGCCGCAGCTCACCCGATCGGTCGCTGCCGCCCCGTCCGCTCCGGGCGTGTGGCTGTCAGTCTACACTTCCACCGGGGTCCTGCGCGGTCGCGCTCCGTAGAGCGCCGACCTTTCGGCATCATGCGTCCAAACGTCTTGGCTCCAGGAATGGCCTACGGGCCTTGCTGTCTCACCGTCGACTATTCAGAGCCAGCTGCTGGCAAGGGGGCTGCAAGCCTAATAGGAAGGCTCGCCTACCATCGAGTCCTTCTATATATCTGTATTCTGGACTGCTGACTCGACATTCCTATCTTCACTTTACCTCAGCGACGATCACCTCTCCTATCTACATCTATCGGCTGTATTAGTATGATGCATATATATATGGATTGGAAGTAAATCTGCATTGCTACCCGGTTTTTTGGAGACAAGCAGCCAGGTTAGTGAGTCCTTAGCATGCATGATCATTCCAGTGGAGTCGTGCCGGGTCGCGCACTGAGCGGACCCGGGTAAATCGACGAATTGGTATTGTATTGCTGTGTTGTGTTGTATTGGCCCTATAGTGTCATTTGCAGGTCGGTCCGGACCCGGTCTGTATTGCGCAGCATGCACCTGTGAATTGGCTCCGCCCCTAAGATAGGCTCCGCCTCCTGGATTGCGGGTCACCACGCGGCACGCCCAACCGGACCTAGGGACGCGAGACATGGGGTCTTGCGCTCCCCCTCCTTGGGCAACGGGGCCTCACTGGGCATAGTTGACAAAGGGCAACCGCTGATACGCGACATCGTGCATCGTACATTGGCACTCGAACCCGTTCCCAGTCGGCTGACTGGTAGTAAAAACGGCGCTACACCAGCCCGTCACTATGCCCACCCAAGGGCTTTTTGGGCGGAGTTATGACTTTTTGAATAATGGCCTCAAAAACTGACAGAACTTTTCTTACAACCTAATATTTCTCCTCATATCTACATATCAGTGAAGACCAGCAGAGCCTTCTTGCTGTACATGAAGGGAGACGACATTGGCAAACTATCGCCTGATCTGCCTATTGATCGTAGTCTACAAGCTGTTCACTGGAATCATTCTGAATAGGATTAGCAGAACGCTGGACGAATGACAGCCATGCGAACAGGCAGGATTCCGAAGAACATTCAGAACGATCGACCACATACACACCATTACGAAGCTCGAAGTGTCGCAAGAGTACGAGCTGCCGCTGTGCCTTACGCTGACCTGAAGAAGGCATTCGACTCCATCGAGACTGAAGCGGTTCTCGAAGCCCTGCTCACTCAGGGCGTTCCTACTCAATACATCAGAGTCCTTCGAGAGCTGTACAGTGGATTCACGACCAAGATCTCACCATTCTACAACGACGTCCTCATCGACGTAAAGAGAGGGGTTCGGCAAGGGGATACCATATCCCCGAAGCTCTTCAGCGCCACTCTCGAAAACATCATGCGCGAACTAGAATGGGAAGACATGGGAGTGAAGGTCGAGGAGCGGAAGGATGGAGAAGGAGAGAGAAGGAGCGTCCGTGACTACACCACAAGCACGTATTGCGCGTGGATTACGGTAGAACCAATGTCAACCGTTCGCTGCCTCCGTTCTTGTTTGTATATCCATTTCCAATCTAAAAATTTTGTTTGAAATTTTTAACTTCCTGCTAGCAGAACTTACACTCAGAACAACGATTGGCTTTTGGTGCCGTTTCTGACATTAATGGAAAAAATAAACGCCTAATGAAAGTGTTGGGCGACCACAGCAATAAAGTCCATGGTGCTACCCAGAATAGTCATCGGCAATGCGTGAGTTTAGCAAAACGGGACTGTATTCTTAAATTCGAATAATGTTACACGGGTTCGATAAGGCTAATTTAAGCGAAATATGGTAAGTAAACAGACTAGTAGAGACACTACGAGTACCCGAGTGTTATTTTCAACGACAAGCTGAGGGAGCGTTTGACTGAAAAACTTCAAAACCGCTCTCAATAGGCTGTCTCGAAACTGATCAAATGTAGAACAGCCACTTAACCAGTCGTTCTCGTTCCACACATCCTGAAAGCAGCGCTCCTCTGTGATTAACCTTATTCCATACATGTTTCTGAGCATATACTTGTACAGCTTTCAGCTTGAGATCATCCCTCTGCTTCACGTTAGTAAATTTTTACATCAGTGCATCCTGTAATTCAATAAAGTTCACCACATATTACAGGAACATTAAGACTGCGCGAAACTCCCGACGTAGACGGCACTTGAAACCACACACAACTGAAGCCCCTAACATCCTAACTGCCCGTTGGAAGCCAATACAGCCATCCACGTCCTATTGTGTGCAATTGCAGACACCGCCTCATTGACGGCTTCCCGGGCTTCCCGACCGGTTGAGTGCGGGTAGGCCGGGAGCCTCCCGCCATCGAAGCGGGAGCCTCCCGTCGCTTCCCAGTAGGTTCATGAATACGAATTTTTGCTTCCCGCCCCGATCGCTTCCCACGGGAAGCCTTGAAGGTTCCCGGGAAGGTTCATGAATACGGCCACTGGTCTACCCTAGAGGTCCCCCTTTTCCACCACCCCTTAGCGGTCCCCCATGCTCACAGCAGACGTCGGTGAGGACGCAGAGGAGTATTTCGCGCGGGGAACATTTTCCGTTCAACATGGAATAATGCTGAATTTTGAAAGGAGCCGTTCGTCACACGACGTCGGTGACACTTCTTCTCATTCTAGATGCTTGTTGCGCGACGTATGGATCCAGATGCTTAGAAACGCGTGCAGGTGCCGCTGTGTCTAGCAGGAAGAGGTGTGCTTCCTCGGCTGCAGCAGCATCCTATGTTGACGTTCGAATGCGGGCGCTCGTCGTACGACGACGATGTCACCTCCTCTGACTCCAGACGCTTATTACGTGACGGAGTAGACCCGGATTCCGGATCCAGGCGCTCAGAAACGCACGCAGAGGCCGTTGTGTCAAACAAGAGAGATTGGGACGCATTGGCGTACCTCGCGCGGGTAAAGTTTTCCTTTCAACATGGGATAACGCTGACGATGAGTTATGAATGCGGCCGGTCGTCGTATCACTACGGTGCGACCTCTGCTTCCTTTCTTGTCGCTTCTTCTGACTCCAGACGGCTGTGGTGTGACGAAGGGAGCCGGTCTTCTGGATTCAGGAACGCGCGCAGACGCCGTTGTATCAATCAGGACGAGGCTGCGTTTCATCTGCTGCAGCAGCATCCCATGCTCAATTCTGATTGCGACTGCTCGTCGTGCACGATGGTGTCTCCTCTTCTGAGTTCCGACGCTTATTACGTGACGTACGGGACCCGGCTTCTGGATCCAGGCGCTCAGAAACGCGCGTAGACGCTGCTGTTTCAAGCACGAGGAGGCTGCGCATCCTCTGCTGTAACAATATCCCATGTTGAACGGCAAACGTTGCCCGCGCGAGTACACTGAGGCGTCGCAAGGGGTTCCATGAGATTGCGGCTAGCTCCATGAGGCACATCTCAGGCAGCTTTCTAATATGGGTGAGATACACCTCATCATCTACGGGGCGGGCAGCTAAGACAGTTATATATTGGTAGATTTTCAGTTGAAGTTAAAAGTTTTTAAAACAAATTCAACGTTGTTACACGCGGAAATTTACAGAACGTCGAAATTTATTTCAAAAACGTTGAATTTGTTTTGAAATACATTTAATTTCGACTGAAAATGGTATATAACTCCACGATTTGATTGGTTGACGAATCCTGTGAGATAATGAACTGAACAAGTAGAGTGAACGTTTTTTTTTCGCAAAAGTTTCCCACTTGTGCGTAGATGTTTTGCACATGTATTTCTGTGGTAAGTCCTTTAATAAGAAGTATAATAGAATTAGATATAAGTAGTCTATATAGTCTTTAGTATAATAGAATTTTTTGTAGCAAAAAAAATTCAAAAAATCTCTCATATCTTGCCATCCTAACGAGTATTGTAAACGGTTCTTAGAAGATATTGAATATCTCCATTATTTGCATTTTTTTAAAGAATTCTATTCCTTTATTTTGTCTCTGACGAATGCTGTCGTTCAACTTGCTTTACTACACTTACTTGAACCAATACAATTCGCTTTTGATGTAAATAAACGATATCAAAACGAAATTGGCTAACAAAGAAATCTCATCGTCCTTATTAATACACCCCGCTGCAAATTTATAGGTTCATAGGTTCCCCGATTTTTCCGATTTGTTCCTGAAGAATCCACTGCCTAGGCTTAGAGATGGTACCGTCGTATTCTTCACTATCGAAAACCTCTACAGAAGAATTCCGAACAGGTTATCTTATCAGTGCAGGACACCACGAACCTTTATTGAAAATTCAACGGAGACCGGTGCAAAATATAAGTTCGCTTTATAAAAAACCTGATTAATCACAAAAGTACCTACAGACAAAGCAAGATTAGTACTTCGTCACATCACCTTTGTTGTAAACGATATCGAAAATTCTAATTGGCATACTATTAATTAGGTTATCAATAACAGTTTGCTCAACATTAGTCTATGCATGAAGTATGGCGTTCTTCAGATCAGAAACCGAAGTGTACGTTCTATTTTTGTACACTGTGTGTGCAAGACCAACCTGTAATTGACTGCGATACGTGTATGGATGCATTATCTTGTTGGAAAATGAGGTGATGCTACAAAATCTTCTGAAATATTGCAGAATGTGATTTCCGAGCAATTTCTGGTAGTCTTCACTGTTCATTCTATACAAGACGAACTTCCGAGACAGACAAACGAGACAAGTCCATAATCTATCCAGAAAACGCAGCCCAACCATGAGGCTTGCACCGCCAAAGTTGCGCCTACAGGATACTCGACCTTTTTTCTTAGATCTCTCCTGTACTGTAAAAGAAGTGGAATCTTGGTGAACCCAGCGGGTACAGACACTACTGAAGAGATCTGAGGAGAGAAGAGCTAGTATTCTACAGGCACAACTTTGTTGGTGGAAGTCTTATGGTTTGGGCTGCGTTTTCTGGATACGGGCTTGGTTGCCTGGGGGAGTTCGTTTCATGTAGGAAGAACAGTCAGAACTATCTAAAATTGCTCGGAGATCACCTTCTGCCATATTTCAAAAGATTTCGTAGGCACAACCTTATTTTCCAACAAGATAATGCATCCATACACGTATCGCAGTCAACTACATGTTGGCCTAACTCCAACAGAATTCAACACTTGGAGTGGCCAAATTGTTCCCCAGATCTTATCCCGAAAACTAGAAAACTTTTGAGGCATTCTTGTACTCACAGTGTACAAAAATAGAACCACGTACTCTTCGGTTTCTGATATGAAGAACGCCATACTTCATGCATAGACTAATGTTGAGCAAACTGTTATTGATAACCTAATTAGTAGTAGGCCAATTAGAATTTTCGATATCGTTTACAACAAAGGTGATGTGACGAAGTACTAATCTTGCTTTGTCTGTAGGTACTTTTGTAATTAGTCAGGTTTTTTATAAAGCGAACTTATATTTTGCACCGGTCTGCGTTTGTTAAAAAACGTATAATTTTGCACCGGGGTATATTAAGTCATAATGAAGTTTATTCGATTATTCGACTTATTCGAATATTCGATTATTCGGAAAATCGAATAACCAAAAAATGGGGTTATTCGATTATTCGGAAAATTCGAATAACTGAAAAATGGTGTTATTCGATTGTTCGGAAATTCGAGTAACTGAAAAAATGGTATTATTCGATTATTCGCTCATTCGAATTTTCGAAAAATGGGGTTATTCGATTATTTGGAAATTCGAATAACCAAAAAAATGGAGTTATTCGATTATTCGTTCGTTCGAAAAAATTTGAGAAAGCATAAGTATACTGGCTACAGCGCTGCCGTTAAACCTGAGCCCCACCGCTCGGGTGGTTTGCTTGTTCTCTCTCTTCACCCCCCGTTCTTTGCGTTTATTGTCCTCTCATGTTTACTACGGCTGTGTTTCATACCTTTGGGTTTGGTTGGAAGTCGTTTGGTCCGGCGAAAAAGGTAGTGAGGGGCTAGGGACAGATCCCCAATTCAGGTGCACTCCACATTACCTCCATTTTTTTTCATTTGGTTTCACTTAGCCTCCTACCATGCATCAAAAGTGACCTACCAGTCTTGCTGGGTTTTCATACGTTTACTCCACATCCTTATACACACTTCACATCCGTGGTTTTATCCGCTTAGTTTAGGTTCCTTTAGTCTTCTCTCTCTTTCTCTGTAGTTTCCCATACGGTCCTCGCTACCTCTCTTTTTCTTTCTGGGGTTCATCTTGCAGTTCTTTCTCCTTCTTGTATTGCATTCTACTCATTTTCTGCCTTTTCACTCTCTATCCTCACATTTCTTATCTTGCTCTTCTTGTCCGTCATGCAGTCCATTCACCATCATCCACCGTATCGGATCGCGTCGCGACGGGAGCCAGCCACTGCGGCGGCCCCGAAGTTTCGCTTCTAGTACGTGTTTCAGATAACGCCTCGCAGTTGTTTGCTGTTCTTCACACAACATCATGTCAACCGTCGCAGCGGTGAAGACTCAAATCGCAAAGGCCGCTAATGCATTGAAGACCAGCATGGACAACATCGATCGTTCATTTCTCGAGCCACTACCGGATGCAGGATCTTCAGGTGCGAATTTTATGGTACTGCACAAACGTACTACAGATATTGTGTAAACTGCATTTCATCTTAAGGAGATGATACAATGTTTGAAGCACCGTTGGGAACGGGCCGAAGAATATGCGACTGAGCGCTCCGTTCCGACGAGTCCGACGTGCTCAGTGACTTCCGTGCTCATTGGAACGCCAATGGGTGCGATGAAGCCATCGGGGAGGACGAAAAGCTCGCGACGGCGCTACAGGCAGCTCTCGTACTGCTTCCACCGTCAATTCCCAATGTCATTCCATCTGTTCAAACCAAAGGTGAAGTAAAGGTACCCGACACTGTTTCACCGTCAGAACCCAATGGTAAGGAACCCGGTGTTACGGAGTCATAGAGTTCAAGTCTGACCATGCCTTCCGATAATAAGGGTGTGAGGATAGCCAAAATGGAATGCCCTCAAAAGCACTGCGTGTAGACAGTATACAGGGTGCGACCAACCGTCCTCATCTTAATGACGAAGGTACTGAGACGACTTCTCGACATAGTGTCGAGCCCACACAATATGTCAAACTTCCTCCATTTGATCTTCCGGAATTTTCTGGCGACATGCATGCGTTTCCTGAGTTTTGGGAACTGTTTTCTGTGGCAATACACAATAACAACAGTGTGCCAACCATCTCAAAGTTTCTTTACCTTAAAGATTAACTCAAAGGGAATGTACTCGCATTGATCGCTCTGATTGAGTTTTTTGAATTCAGCTATAATACGGCTGTTCAAATCTTACGTAGTACTTATATGCGTCCAGAGGCCTTGCTTATTCGTTTGTTCGACCAAATCGAAGCTGTTCCTCCGGCAAAGGACACGCCAATGTCCAGCGCACTACATTGTGCACTATCAAAGCGCTTTGCCTACAAATAGAAAAACTGGGAGAACAACCTGGATCCACCGGGATGATACTCACGATACGCAGCAAGCTCCCTCATCGTACCAAAGAATAGGTGGACGACCTCAAAGTCGGGGCAGAAAACTGGTCCGTGGCTGAGATACTGAATGCACTGGATCAAGTGATCCAGCGGTTGGAGGTGTCGAGACGACCGGATCGGCAAACATAACCACCGGTATATGCATTCCCTGTTCAACATCGGCACAGCTCACGCTCTCCTCGGAGTGTCCATACTCGGCGTTCACCACATAGGTGCAACAGCATCGAAAGGCACGGTCACTGTCGTGACTTTCGTCTCGACTCTTAAAGGACGCAGAGTCTCTGCGCCCTCATGGTCCCGCCGCGCACGCCTGTCGAATACGCAGCCTCGATTCGCTGCGAGGGAGTATGAACGCGCGGGCGGGCTTCATTCTTCGCCTGCTGCCGCCGCCCCGGACGGTCGTGTCCGGTCGTCCTCTCTCGTCAACATCCGCTGGACGTCGCAGGAGCCGCAGTGAGCCGATTCCATCGCAGGACCGAGGAGCGCAGAGCCGAGCTGGAGGAGGATCTGCCCTGGCATGGACGCCAGGAGGAGGTAACCGCAGGTGCGAGGCGAGGAGCACCGCCTCGTGGGCACACGCCCCAGGCAGGACCTCGCCGGACCCTAGCGGGCTGCTGTTGGGGATTCCCCTAGTGAGTTAGGCGGGTGGTTGCGTGACTCGTAGTCATGTGTGTTTTATGAAGTAGTAATGTGTAGATAGTAAATCTGTACGTCTATCTCATGTCTGTGGGAGTTGCGGGAAGACGGGTGAATACCAATACCTTTATTGATCGCAATACTATGTGAGGAGAAGGGAAGGCGCAGAGACGTGCGGGGAAGTTGGCGCAGAGTCGTAGTGCGCACGGGAAGCTAAAGTCCATCGCAGTATCGACCCAGTGGTACGGCTGGGGCAGCAGGGCCCACGTAGTTGGGATCCGCGTGGCTGGAAAGGGAAGAGCATTAGCGTACCGTAAGACCCCGCCGGTCTGCCACACACGTAGCCTCGGGTCTGGACCACCGTTACCGATGCAGGTGGCGGCCAGCTCGGGGCAAGACAGTCACTCCATTGGAGATGATTGCGCGACTCGTTGAATTCGCTGTCCCTTCTGTGTGCGGGGTAGACACGATGCAGACCAATGCACCGAATTACCCAATCCACGAGCCAGAAGAGCGCTTGTCCATAGCAATGGACTCTGCTGGAGATGCCTCAAAGAAGGCCATCGCAGTAGATACTGCGAAGCGCCCTCGTGTCCAATCTGTGGTCATGGTCACCACAAAACTGTGCTTTAAAAATCGTCAACGACGTAGTCCAGATCGGTCACACCAATCCAGACGTAATCGTTTCTATAGGACTCGATCACCACGTGATCGCTCGTCTAGCACAGAATCCAGAGACACATCAAGGCGACGCTCACGCTCATCCAGCAGGTCGAGTAGGAGTTCAACTCCGAAAAGGGAGCGCGCCAGAACACGCAAAGGCTCACACTATCCTAAGGTTGGGATTAGGGAGCCGCCTGTCGAGGCTGATTCCTTTATATCTCACCATTATGCGAAATCCTCTAAGCAAGTAAACGAGTCATCAAGCGACAGTGAAGACGATACATTCGACGCGCAGAACAAACATCTCTGCACTAGCGTCCAGCTCGCGGTCATTGCAAATCCTACATCCAAAGCAATGGCTTGTGGATCGTCTCGCAAAGACTGCGCACCACGAGTTATGATCGTCGAGGCCCTCGCTTACAATTTCAATACCAAAGCCGACGAGCTACTGACTATCTTCCTAGATAGCGGTAGCCAACGCAGTTTCATCTGTAAGGACACAGCGATGTCCCTCGGCTTACCTCTCAAACATCCCAAAAACATCACGGCAATCACTTTCGGTGACCATGAGCATACCGAAAAATCTTACAGCACAAAAATCATTTCACTTAATCCCGTGACTGGAGTGTCAGTGAAGCTAAAGCTCTGGACACGCGCACATATAACATCAGTGCCAGAGAACTCACGCGTGCAGATCCGCCCCAATCCAAGAACGCCCTTCCTCGGAGTTCGGCAGAGGTCCATATCCTCATCGGGATGGACTGCCATTGGAACGATTGGATCTGAATCGCATCAGAAAGCTTTCGTCAGGCCTCATTCAGTCTCAAACCAAGTTAGGTCCTATCTTGTCGGGTCCGAACATCCCATTTCCACGACTCATGGCAACTACAGTCGAAAGTAGGGATTCCGATCACGAAACAGTCTTCGGTCCGTAGACTGTTTGCTTTAAATTTGGCGGATTTGGAAGAAGACCGTGAGACAAGCAACTCACAAAATGTCCAACAGTTCTATCAAACCGTTCAAGTGGTGAAAGGCCTCATACATGTACGGTTCCCTTGGAGAAACGACCATCCCTACTTACCGGACAACAAAGCGCTAGCAATGCGCCGGCTCAAAAGTCAGTACGACAAACTCAGTACAAATCGCCAAATGTGGCGTGAGTACTGCAACACATTAGAGCAACAACTTCAATCATCGAAGAGGTCTATCGAGACCCTCCAAAAGGGACACCAGGCCGTTGTCAAGGAAGATAGCACCATTACCAAGTTACGCATCGTATTCGATGCGTCCATGTGCGAGGAGCTCCAAGTCTCAATGACTGTATCCATCAAGGCCCAACAATGTTGCCAGACCAATGTGGGACTTTGCTTCGTGCAAGGCACACACCCATTCTAATCTCGTCGAAAAGGCTTTCCACCAGGTACGATTGCAGGAAGGTAAAAGAGATGCGACTAGGTTTCTGTGGCTGAAAGATCCAACTAAGCTCCCTCTAGTCACAACATCCGCATCTTGATTTTCACGCGCATTCCATTCGGCGTGGTGCCTCACCCTTCTTCTCAGTATGTCTATGAAGTACGCCCTTGAAATGTACAAGAACGACAGCCTCCGGCAGGAAATCTTTGCTAACACATACGTCGATAATCTTCTTATAGGCGGCACAAGCGCTTACGATGGTATAGCCAAACAACGACAATGCATGAAAACTTTTCCGGAATGGGTATGAATGATCGCGAGTTCATGTCCAATTCAACAACTGTAATAAATGTTATCCCGGATAGGGACCGAGTCAACAGTTAAGCTGTTGGGCATTCGGTGGCAGCCTAGCTCAGATGTACTCTAAATGCGGACCAAGGTGCATAAGGTAGTTAACACCAAACGCTCCGCGCTAAAAGCGCTAGCGTCTACCTTTGACCCTCTCGGTCTCCTCACTCCACTCTTTGTGGCAGCCAAAACGTTTATTCAAAATCTATGGCTGAAAAAGACCGAATGGAAGTCGCCCTTGGATGCCGACACTATGGCTAAATGGACCCAAATTACCAACAACATCGGTGCCTACGTCGGAAGCGTACCTCATTTCATAGCGAGTAGAACAGAGTGCAAATACGACCTTGTCGTATCCTCAGATGCGTCAAAGAGGGTATGCCGTTGCATACTTGGTATGTAGACCATTTTGCGGCGAACCCTTTAGTCATCTACTCTATGCTAAATCCAAACTAGCAGCTCCAGGCAACTATACCATCCCGCGCCTAGAGCTTCAAGCCTCTGTTATAGCCGACAAAATGGCTCGGTTCCTCCACAAAGAGCTCACGCTTCCTATAAGGTCGGTTCAGCTGCTTTCTGACTCTCAGATAGCGCTATACTGGATCTATTCCAAGAAGCAGCTCAAAACCTTCGTAAATAATCGCGTCATGCTCATCCACAACATCCTGGATGAGCTATCCCAACCTAATATTCCATCTCGCTTCTACTATGTCAATACGGGCCAAAACGCCGCTGATTGTATGACGAGAGGCCTCACGGCCCTCGAAATTAAAAATCACATTTGGTGGCGTGGTCCTCAATTTATCCTTCAATCACCTATTAGGTGGCCCAACGCTCATCTGGACTTTGCCTCCTCTCCTCCTCCCTCCAAGGAGGCGGAGATGGAACTTAAAATTGTCACTACAACCATTATTCAGGACTACATATCGTTTATCCTAATTCAGAGAACCAACTCGTAGGCGAAACTTGTACGGGTGACGGCCTACGCACTCAAATTTTTCTCAAAACTCTACCATTTCCGCGCCAAAAAAAAAACAAGTAGACCATCAGCCGAACGAGATCCGCACAATTAACCACTTCAGGTCAACATTCTGGATTAGCACGAGCGACTAGAAGGCAGCAGAACTCCTTATAATTCGAGAGCATTATCGCGAAGGAGTGGCGCAGCTGGAAGGCCGCGCTGTACGACCTTTTTCAGGTATAGCTACACGATGACGGGACGTACAGAAGCAGGTCAAGGATAGCACATGCAACAACTACGGCAACAGTGCAGAATCCAATTCTGCTCTTGCCTCACCATCCATTAACTTGTATGCATGTGTGACCTGTCGAAAACATCAATATCGCTTTTGCAAATATCCGAAGACGCCAGATCTACCACCAGAACGCGTCAATCCGAGTAGACGTTTGCAAATTCCGGGTTGGACTTTTTCGGTCCAATAGTCCTCCGCGCAGGAAACGACCAGGAACGTAAGGTCTGTTCACGTGCATGTCAACTCGCGAAATCCACTTATATGTGGTTGCAGACAATTCAACAACCCTATTCCTTTTAGCGTTTAGAAGATTCATTTCGAGGCGAGATTGTCCTGACCTCGTTCTCAGCGATATTCAAGCTAGGTCGCCATGTACTGGTCAACGAACTACAACAATTGCCCGAAGAAAAGGCGGACAAGGACTCGCATATGCCAATGACCAGGCCAATTGCCGCAATTCAGGAGACGTGTATTTTTAACTGTAGAACAATCAGAATTCGAAACGTTAGTTTATTCTGTGCTTCGATCAAACAATTCATTTAAATATTCAATCAGTCAAAAATCTCATCTGTGAACGAAGCTGCGAGCCAATTTCCAGTGCGTGTCGTAAGCATTGAAGAAGAATCTATTAAATGGTACGAAAATCACAAAAAATGAATTGCAATTGAATAGTTCAAGAAGGATTAGAAATAAAACAGTGATGGAGACAAGGGTGTCGTACCAAAACCGCTCCGGAAGGGGAGAACCGCAAACTTTCGGCACAAATCGAACGCTTGATCCTGAGCCAATTGGAAAAAAACGCGTCCTTCAAGAGTAGTATGTGGTCAGCACTGGGACCTTATCAAAATCGGTGTTCCATACATCACACTGCCCTTAGGGATTATCCATGCCCACGCGACTAGTACATACATATGCATGGTTTCCGGAAAACATGCAGTGGAAATAGAAGGAAGTAATGAGAAAGTGCAGTCGTTAGTATTTACAGTTGATTCCTATGATGACTCGATCTAAGGGAACGTGACTGGGTTACTCAGAACGTGGGCCAGAAAGTACAACGGACATGATAAAGTATCATAGAGATTGGTTAAAGTCGTCCTTTATTGTGTAGCGTTATCGTATTTAGTGATATTCATTATTGCGTGCAGCAATCCCGCGATTCAAAAATATACCCTTTAAAGCGCTTTCAAGCCTCGTTGCTCCAGGTGGCTCAACATAGAGTGGCAAAATCCGACATTACTTTGCGCTAACCCAATAGTAACACCGCTCCCTTGCTCAGAGCTCATCACTTCCTGTTCAATGCTCCCTCACAACCTGCGGAGGAACCTTGGAGGAGCTAACCACAAACCTCGACGGTCATTAGACCGTCATTAAGTGAGAGAGCAGGCGACCGACGCTGTTCATATTTCTTCGCGTCCAAGTGGTCTCTCGAGAATGAAGTGCAAATTCTACCCGTTGGCGTACGCCCGGATCAAGGGCCGCATACCATGTTTAGAATCCGATCATGCTCTACGGCGGACGGTTAATCCTCAGATCATCGCACACAGCGGATGCGTGGAGCAGGCTACTACAGAAGCGGTATTGATGGCAGGTTTCATCTCTCCAGGGCAGTTATACCCGCCAATTCTTCACCGCCTTCCCCATACAACGGTTCAATCCATTCACATCAATTATCTAGCTCCACCAAGAATATGTTATGCCTTTTAACGCCACAGCAAAACTCTAGCGACGGTGCGGGCATGGCTAGCAACAACAACATGATGTGGCGCCACCGCTTCCGAGGAGAGTCGCACACACAACCCTAATGCCACTGTATTCCTCTGCAATTCTTTCAACCCTCTTCATCTTGCGACCAAGAGGCCTTTCGTCGGGGTCTTTCGACCTTCTTCTTGACGGCGAGCAAGGCGAATCAAGCAGTTGGCAGTGCAGGATGACCGTCCTGGATGACCGTCCTCGTCGAAGCGAGTGATTAATGGGCTGCGTCTGCAAGCGTTTGCTGGACGTTTGCTGCTTGCTTTTCTACTCTTTTCCCTCTAAATATCTCCCGCACAGAGTCGTGTCCGAGGTCAACCTCACAATGGACAGGTGGTTGTGAGTGATAAGGTCATGACAATTACTGTAATTACCGTGGCCAGGTTCCATCCAGTTAGTGAACTTTACGACATATAACTACGCCTTCCTCAGTTCGTGATCGTGCACGTTGAAAAGTGCCGTGCGGTTCCCGTCACACAGTGGAACTTGAGTGAGTCTTGTCCATGGAAACAGCATGTTCACATTCTGCCGCCACTTCAACTAGCTTTGGCGGAAACCGGGATGTGAAAACTCGCCTTCCGCAGAACCCACTCACACCTGCTGCTAATGTCTTCATCAAATAGTTCATCTTAGCGGCGAAAAAGTTCTCTCTGCTGTTGAAGCTAATTACCATGTCCCTATGTATAAGCCGAATCGAATTTCGCCAATTTCAGGGGGCTTGAAAATGTTCTTCAATTAATCCCTGCACGTTACCACGGAAAGGAGCCAGGCTTAGCTGTATTATGCGTGTGTTATGTGAAATCTGAGAACTGCTTAATTTTTCTCAGATTTTTAGAACACACAAATTGCAAAGCAAAAAACCATCACCTAAACTTGCCTTTTCCGCTTGTTTATTGCGAGCTAGTGCATCAGCGCTCTTCCTTTTGTACTCTCATATTGCGTTGTGAGCCGACCCTATCCAGAGTGTAGTGTGCTGGAAGCTCAGCTCAGCCCTTATCTGGAAGTAATATTTGCATGCCTCAAAACAGTCGCAAAAAAAGCAATTCTGCATGACCACTCTGAATGACCAGCATATCTAACCATGGTTACTTCGTCATCGAGATAGGGAAGAAAAAGCGGGACGAAAAGATGGAGGAACGGAGCAGAAAAGAGTTGGGAGCGTACCTCGACAGAGGAACGTATCTACACTCCGTACGAAATTGGAACTGCGTGACGTCCATGGCGCGGTTCAGTACAGCGCTTTCCGATCATAAATGTGCGCAGTTTCAAGGTCGCCGTACTGAAGACCGTTCGCTTCGCCCGTATTCGCATTCCCGATGCTGCTAGGTGTTCGCTGATCAGAGCTTGATGTACTAGAGTCTGCCTGTGCTGCGACATTGATGCAATGCAGCAATTTCGGGTGCTCTCAACATTGACTCCAAACTCTCCGTCGAGCAGACCGATCGCTTTATCCCTCCATCCCTTTCGTATTCCTTGATCAAACACTTCGTTATGGTTAAATATGAATAGAGAAGTTTCGGTGAGAATTAGACGGTTCCTCCATATGTGGTCCAGGGAAGGTGGCACAGTTCCTTCACAAAGACGTCCATTATTATATGTCATTTACGAGCCAACAACATGATGGAGAGCGATGATAGCTCTTTACGAGACCACAACATTGTTTCGGTTTCCTGAGCAGCAGAAGAAACTCAGAGGTGTTTCAAAAAACTGAAGGTAACAAGGAATTCGAAGGCCTTCGTTCTGAAGGAGTGTGGACAGATCGACCGATTTAATCTTCACGGCCATGAAGGTGTTTTGTTCGAGAAATGCAAAATTTTCATGGCTGTAAGGATTAACTCTTACGCCGTAACAGGGAATGCCGTCAGCTTCCCATCAAACTTCGGATTTAGAGCTACATCAGGTGAAAGAGCTCGAGACGCTGATCACAGATATATAGACCAAATTTGCTAAATTAATCTCCTAAGCGAGTTGTGGCCGGCGAAAGCAGCCAGTGTTGCGTAATCAGAGATGCGGTTGGCACCACTGACATTAGCGGCAGTGGCACAGTGGTAGAGTGCTATCTTCACAGGACTGGGGCCATGGGTTCGATTCCCGTTGGTGGCGGCATTTTCGCATTTTGTGACCTATCTTCGACGAGGACTTTTAATCTCATTTTTAGCACATTTTTGCGCGCACGGCTGATGACGGTTTGCTTTTACGTCTATTGGGATATTCGAAGTTGGAAACATGTTTCAGGAAACGTGTTTTATTCCTGGCATAAAGGAAGTCGACTGAAAATTGGCATTATGCGTAGAGAAAACACTATATGTAGGTTGCAATCGCACCTCGTCAGGACTTATAGCGGGGTGCAAAAGTAAACTTCGTTCCCACTCGTTGTGCTTCCATCCTCGTCATCATTGTAGTCCCAGTCGGAGTCATTATCAGTGGAATCGCCCGCATCCAAATCTTCATCCGACTCCATTTTTACGAATGTTCTAGCATCCTCTCGTAGAATTGTAGCGAACCTTGCGACAATCTTCCTTTCTTCGCGTGTAGCCGCAGTGCTATCCTCGGGCGATTCGAATTCAGAGAGCAGAATGAATTCTAAACCTTGCTGGAGAAAAAGACATAGCGAATGAAGACAAATCAATGGCACATCCAAGCTTTAAAATCTGATCTACCAGGCCAAACATTTGGCCTAGGAGATCAGATTCTACTTGCTGGACTATGCATGAAATTAGAAGCCGTTTAGCGTAAGCTTAGGTTCATGACTAGGTGAACAATTGTCAACAGCATGTACATGTCTGTGATCAGCATCTCGAGCTCTTCCACCTAGTGTAGGGCTCAATCCGAAGTTCTATGAAAAGCTGACGGCTTTCCCCGGTTAGTCATTAACTTTTCAACGCCTAAACCTAAACTCAAGTTTTGCTCATCGGCTACCTTTCGACGTAATGATACTACTTACTTTGATACTTTGATGGTCCTTTTCTCGGCTGGAGGTCTTCTCCGCGGGGACCACAACTCTTCCAGACCGCTCGATCTCTGGCTGCTTGCATCCAGTGAGGCAGACTCCGCTCTCTGAAAGATCTTGAGAATGAGTCTGCCCATCGCGTTGGCGGTCGTCCCAGTGGTCTCATATGGTCTCTCGGGAGCCATTCTGTGAAAGTACTGCAGCGGGTCTGCTAATTGCGACTTCTCCCGTAGCTCCGAGCTTTGTAGGCCTTCTTGGCATTGCTGACAAAGGCTTGTCCTCAGAAGACACCTCTCCAGTGCACGATGCGTAGTTTGCATCGCTCTGGCGATTGTCCTGTTCTCGGGCCAGGTTTCTGTCGCGTAACACATCACAGGCAGTACAGAGGCGTTGAATATCGAGGCCTTGAAGCCGGGATCCTTGACCTGATCGGCGACTTCGCGAATCGAGCTGAAGGCTGCCCATGCTGCGCGTCTCCTACGGACAATATCGAGAGCGAGGTCGTTATCCATGTTCAGCTTTCTTCGCAGATAGACGTAGGAGTCGACCTGCTGTAGAGCGACTCCATTTAAAATTACGAGTCCCATGTCTCACCACTGGTCGACCATAAATTGCGTTTTGGACATATTCATGTCCTATTCAATCTTCATACTTGCCACATTGAGCTCGTTCAGCATTTCCTCGACTTCTGTCGTGCTGGTAGAGATGAGAGCAATATCGTCGACGAAGCGAAAGTTGCTGATCCGTTTACCGTCGACAAGGTAGCAACTCGAACAACTGGATGGTGGTCGATGTATTCGAGAAGCATTCGTCGAGAAGTCGGATGTAGGGCGATGGTATACCAGCGTGCACAAGCTGCGTTCAAAACGGCGTTGATTTCCACAGAGTCGAACGCTTTCCGGTAATCCACGAAGACAAGGACAAGTGGGAGGTGGTATTCGCTGCTCCTTTCGATGAGTTGTGAGACAGTCTGAATATGGTCTATGCAGGAGAAATCCTTGCGAGACCCTGCTTGCTCCACTGGCTGATACTCATCCAAGCAACGCTCCATACGATTGAGCAGTATCTTGGTGAAGATCTTGTACGCAACCGAGAGAAGGCTGATGGGTCGATAGTTGTTGATATCCTCCTCTGACTTTTTTTGAAGATTAGAACTGTTTTCGCCTCCTTATATGAGTCGGAATCCTACGAAGTCGAAGGTAGTGGTTGAAGTGCTTGGCAAGAAGTGAGCAGAGGGCACTGCCACCCGCACGAAGGAGGTCAGCAGAAGTGCCGTCCGCTCCGGGAGCAGTGCCAGGCTTCATCCTTCTGATGCCATGAGCAACTTCTGATTCCAGAATGGGAGGTACTTCCTCAGCTGGTGGCATCATGCATTTCGGTACAGTGCTGGAATAACGAAACAGATCTGTGTAGAATTCTTGAACGATGGTCTCCATCGCTCTTCGAGACGTTTGCGTTGTTCCATCCTTATCCACAAGGGTTGACATTATTGCCTTCTGGGGCCGGATTCATCAAAGTTACTGCAGTAACTTTGATGAATCCGGCCCCTGGTCGCAGAGATCTCGTTTGCAGCGCTTTTGCTGTTCTGCTTGAATCTTTCCCAGCGGCTTCTAACAGCTTCAATCTTCTGTAGGCTTGAATGGACTACTTCACTGCAATTCGACAGGCCTTCGAGATGGTGAATTTTCCCAGATGAGAAGCTTTAGCATCACTTTAACAGCTCTTCGTTGCTCCAAGAGCTTAATCGCATGTGCGTTGAGTCTTGAAGCAGACGGTGATGTGGCTTCGTGAGAGCTGCTAGCACATTTCAGCAGTCCCTTGAAGAGAAGGTCGTAGTCTTCCGATGAATCTTCAAGAAGATTCTAATCATACGACTTTATTGCATATTCCAACTCCACAGACTTGAATGTGGGGATCCTCACCGGTGCCGGTTTATGAGTGTCACGCTTGAACATCCTCTTTTTGAGAGTCAGCTTCGCACGGACAAGACGGTGATTCGAGCCGGTGTCAAATGAAGGCAGCACGGAAACGTCGAACAGACTCCAGCGTCTGTTTGTAAGAACATGGTCGATCTCCGAACGTGCTTCTCCATTTGGGCTTTCCCAGGTCCATCGTCGGTTTGAAGGCTTCTTAAACATGGAATTTCCATGGTAGAGACGGCACGCGGATAGGAAGTCTATCAGGCGCTCTCCGTTTTCGTTCCTTGAGGAAGTTCCATGTGGGCCTAGCCTCCATTCGACGTGATTATTAGTACCGACGATAGCGTTAAAGTCACCAACGACAACTTTGTGGTAGCTCTTCTCGTCGTTGACACTCCTTTCGAACAGCTTGTAGAATTCCTCCTTTTCATCATCTGTGGCCGCAGATGTTGGAGCATATCCATTTATGATGGAGATGGTTCCTTGATCTTTGGTTTCCAGACGAAGAACAGCTACTCGCGAACTGATGATCTTGTAAGAGACTACTAGGTGGTGCACTGTCGAATTGACGAGAAATCCAACTCCGCCAATATTCTTTCTGTCCACCTTTGCTCCGATAATGGGAAGCTCGTTGTGGTCGGTCCTTCTTATCGTTTCCGTTCTGCCTTTCGTTTCCTGCAGGGCGATAACGTCGTATTTGATGTTGCGGCTTCTGTAAAGCAGTGTCCGAAGATCTTGCTCAGATGCGATCGTACGACAGTTGTAAGTGCAGACGAATAGGCAGTTTCCGTGTCGTGGTGGGAGGGTGTTTCCGGTAGTCCGATTACAATGACGTCCTGATAGTTTAACTCCGATATTAGATGGCCCCTCACCGGAGGTGGGTGCAACCGACGTCCTAGATGTCCACCTCCGGCGCGCGGTGCGCGGGTTTAGTTGTTTACGTAATGATCGTAGAGGTTTTTCACCTTCGTTATGTGCTCGCAGTAAAGGTAAACCTTGAAAGCGTTTCTTTATTTCTGCAGGCGAAGACTTTTTGTGCCTTCAAAACGCTTCACTCTCGCTTTGCGAAACCGTAAGCTCGCGGCCGTAGGGGTACACTGCCATGATCGAGGTACGTCGTTCCGACCCAGGTGACAAGAGTAAAACATCGAAGTGTTCCGTCAGTACGACCACTAAGAGCTGACTCATTTACGCCATTGACAAATACCTCACTTTATAAAAACCTGAGCAGCCGAAACCGACGAAATTTTGAAGCAGCTCGTGAGCTCCCTCATTGAGTCGCTCTGCTGACATCGCCCACTTCAGGTTTTTCGTGAAGTTCAGCGGTCGTGCTGAAGACCGAGGTGAAGGCGATAATTGTCTGCGTGAAGGCGCAGCTTCACGATAGCAGCTTGCAGACGCTGCCTCGCCTTTCGATTGTCTACCACTCCTTGGCTTCCAAACTACTCAATGATGTGAAGTGCGAGGCTCCAATTCTGTGGAATAAAGTGATTGTTAGTCACGTCCATGAAAGAGTACGCTATCGGCCTCCAAATTCTGGATTATATGCAAATACTTCTCTTTCTAACTCTTTGCAGCCTAATGGGTTTCACTTCACCTGTAAGACCCGTCGTCCCATTGATCATCGAGTTGCTCGAGAGGGCGCCAACATTGTCTCTAATCGTTCCTGTTGCGTACCGTGCTTCAATGGGTCTTCCTCGCTCGAGAGCACGAAGACCCTCATACCATTCGCTCAGGGATTTCTCGAAGAAGTCCGACCAACGCATTGGTGGACGTCCTTGTGTTCTCTTGACATCCCGTAGAATCCAGGCGGTGCTCTCGTCTAGCGGGTGTCTGTGAAGTGAATTAGGTGCCTGGCATAACTAATTTTAGACGACGTGACTCATGCGACAGCGCCTCTGATCTTCGAACAACATCGGCGAAGCTCGGAACTCCGAAGGCCTCCCCTTACCTGCGCGAGTCGTGCCACTCGAGCATCGTCCTCTCGATTCCACACTGCGCGACGCTGATCGCGTGTTCATCCTGATTTCGTAGAGCTCAGGTCTCTCAGGCGTATGTTAGTGCAGGAAGAACAGGGCAGGCGCGAACACATCCAGACGCACTATGCATGAACATGCCTCGCCCACACACAAGCCTCGACCCGACACAGCAGGCGCACGGAGTCCATCCCTGCATCCTACCTGCCTCTCTGGGCAATACAAGGTCGCATCTGGTACGCGATTCATTTCCCTACCCACCACCCTGAGCCGCACCACGTGGCCCGACGACAAGCGGCCCGAGAAACCTCTTAACAAGAGAGCCCGATGGCTCTCTATCGAGCAAGTCCCGTGGCTAATGGGTTTAGTTGATAAAATGTGACCAAGCTAGTCTCGCACGCAATTGCGAAAGCTGACCTACCCTGTTCTTCCAATCCTGGTTTGTTCAGAAGCCAATACTGTGAATGTCTGGTTGCCCAGTAATCTTTGTAAAAATCAAAAAGTTGTAGAGGATTGCTCCATACGCAGTTATCATCTTCCATTTTCTGATCAAGTACTACTTTGTCAGGTTGGAGCATTCCGCAATACACATGCGCGTGGGGACTAAATTTACGGAAGCACAAAGAAAGACCGTCGAAGCTGTGCTGTATGTGGTCGCACCTGGTGAACATTGCTTCTTCTACAATGGCAGATTTTCCACGTGAGTAAATTCGAAAATTCTTCCTAAACCTCAGAGAGAGCACACCCTAAACGCATGAGGCATGCGCGACCTCAGCGGTTCTGAGGGGCTTTGAGCTAGAACACTCCTTATTCGCCTGACATCCAGCTCTTTTGCCTTCGGAATGGCAATGATGAATGACAGCACGTGAATAGGAATCCGATTTCAACGGTACATATAGGCAACTGCTATGTCGGAGCTCACTTTGATGATTTCTTCTGCTTCAGCCTCTCACGCACTTCAGAATCCGGGCGATCTCGGTCCGGTTTCGATCCTGTTCCAGCACTCTAATAATTCCCGCATTTTATTTCCCCTTCCATACATATCGATATTCTTTGGATCACAACTTAGCCCGTCGCCCATTCCACATCCACAACCCTTGCCGTCGGTGTTTGCAGATTTCTCTACGACACCTAATCCTTGGAGTTCGACATGATCGCGACAAGGTCGTATTAGGCCTCTTATAAACAACCGCACCCATCGCTGTCTCACGTACATCGAGTGGTTGACACAAACATTTGACAGGCGCTCATGAAGTTTCCATCAAGTCTTCCGCTAATCGGGGGAAATTTTAGGACCCTTCCGGGCCGGGAACTAGGGAAGCATTGGTGGTGTTCACTGGCAATCTGCATTGTCCTAAGCAAATAGACTTTCGCTGGCACACCACGGTGACCTAATGTTTTTAGCACCTGGCCAGCGAATGTGCACAGCTGCATACAGCATACACCTTCGCTTCGACGACTGCGCTGCTTCCAGGCTTTCGCACTTTCGCAGGGAAATGAACACGGGCGATGAGCCCCTTCACGTGGATGTAGAGAGTTTCTCAATTTCCTCAGCCAAGCTTTCGAAGATTCAGTGGCGCAGTTCCTCTCAGTGGTGGACCGAGTGTCGTAGATAAAGGCCAGGATTATTTGTTCACTACACTCGAGAGAACGAAACTTGAGGGCTTTCAAAGATTACTTTGTCATTTTCCGTAAGTGTAGATTTGAGTGGGAAACAAGTGGATGAATTACCAAGAAACCGGGCAAGATCCTCTTCCCTTCTGTTCCCTTCTGCATATGAGGTGAGAAACGCCCTGGAACTCGAGCGTTGAAGACGATGCGCTAAAACGAAAAATGGAATACTCTGACACTCTTCCTCTTGACACATTACTGGCGACGTTGATTGAGAGAGCCAGGTTACTGTTGGCTGTCTTCATAAGAGGAATGAAGAGGAATGCCGTCTTGACTTGTGCTTGAGGTTCTTATCGGTTTTCGAGAAGTGCGTAACTGGAGGTCCCGTAGTCAGGGTAGCGTCGCCTCCTCCGCCGTCAAAGTGTGCTGCACATGCTGGCGATTTGGGTATACCCGGGTCAGAGACTTCTAATTGCTTGTCTATTCCCACACCTGTCACTCTAACGCATCAATTGATCCATGAGCCAAGCTGCGAACTGCAGCCAACGATACAGAGAGGCATATCAAAGAGAAATCGGAACCGCTGGAAATCAGCTATTCAGTTAGGCTGCGCTTTCACGCTTGAGGAACCCACTCGCTGTTCCCTACGGGATGCGCCAAAAATATGCGCACAACCGTTTTGAGAGGTAGGTTCTTCACTAGTTTACGGCGTGACGTGTCTCTGTTTTTGAGCTAGCTTTTTTCTTGGATTTGTCACAGATTGGCTAGCCCTCACACCAACGGAACCACGATCGCGTCTTATTTCCTTCACAGGAGAAAACGTCCTCTGAAACACCCAAGTATATATTGAGAATTTTCTCAGTGCCTTAAAGTGATCTAAAAGTGCGGTCTGCAAGCACCTTGATGGAATTTCCTATTTTTGTGGTGTGCACCAAGGCTCCGCGCTTTCCCACATCTCCTTTTTGTCGTCATAGAGGTCTTCAGAAGCCAGCTCCTTGAACGTTGCTGATGAAGTGAAGCTCGCTTCTGAATATAAAGCTGATCTGAAGTGGCGGGTGCAAATCAGTGCGACCGCTTGGCGATGTTCGGACTCGAACTGAGCGTCTAGAAGAACGAGCATCTGACGACTGATGTAGACGATCCCGGCACCGTTAACATTAAACGCATTCAGCTTGCACACACTTCGTTTTTCCGGCGCATGGCGTCAGCAACAGCGTCTGATGACAGCTGGTGGGTGCGCGCCTGCGGCTTGGTCCAATGGCGCTTGTTCACTGGTGTACTCTGCGATAGGAAGACAGCAGAGCGTCTGAAGTCAAAAACCTTCAGAACCGTTGCCTGGCCGGTAGCGATCTACGGTGACCAGCGCAGTATTGCGACCAAAGAGGGCTCAGTGTCACGGAAGCAAAAACGCTGCACTAGACCGCTGGTGTTATGCGCATGAACTGCACCCGAACCGAAAGCGTCAGCAAGATAGGCCTGCACCTCGAGGAGTCCGTATGACGGTCTAGAGGGCGCGCGAAGCAGGGCTTGCTTGACACACTATAAAGGATAAATAAGGATAAAGGACGGCGTTATTCAATCCCTTCTGGGATGCGCCAGCGCATTCTACTTCTACGGGATGTCGTACAGGCGACATGAATGCGTATTTGGCCATACAATGACTTGCGGTGGCCAGCCGATGAACAACTCAGCGCTTTATCCTTCCCAGACAAGTCTGGTACCAATTCACCGACCCCGGAGGGATGGAAGGCTTGGTTGGCCTGGGCGGGAAATCTGAACCAGAAACCTGGTATCGGGTGTACGCGACAGTCGCGCCTCCTCCGACTGCGCTACACGCGCCCTCTTGACACACTATACGTATACTTAAAGGTACCTGGTGTTCATCCGAATCAAGCGTCGGATCGGAAGAAATGGCGTCGTTGCACTTGATGAGCGGACCTCGCATCCAGTCTGGGAAACGCTTAAAAATAAGATCATTCGCTTTATGTGTTGTCTCACTCGGCTTTAACTGAGGTCAGGTGTCTAACTTAGCTACCCCTGACTGCTTATCCCTCCTCTACTGCCATATACAAGCCGATTGATGATCCAAGTCGCAACGGTAGACGATGGCAATGGATGGCATAAGAACGAGCTTGCGTTTCTCTCACGCTTTTCTTCTATCGTCCGATAGTGAAGCTTTCATTCCGAAAATGCAACATACGCAACAGCAAAACTGCTATTGTTATTTGAATGACCCTGAAATTTTCGCCTTTTCAGCTGCAACTGCAGTACCGGACGCGTCTTTTGAATTAACGCCGCAAGAATCAATCCAGTGGACAAAAGCATGTCCATGCGCTTCTATCTTCCTTTAACTAACCTCTTTAGAATTCCATTTTTAAGATAAGAAACATATGTTTACATTCGCCAGCTTACAGCCTGTCTTATCGCATACAAATCTCAGTAGAGTTGAATAATGCAGGTTCGATTCTATATGCATTGTTCACGGCGCGCTCCAAAGTCTCGCCACGCCAGAGCGTAGCAATTTTTGAATAGGTCGGGTAGAAACCTTTTATAAAATTCTCCAAACGGTTCGAAACTGTCTGGTATTCTTTACATTTTCCAGTAGCGGAAAATAGAAGCGCAGTGGACATGAGAGATCGCGACCGGAGTCTTGTCACAGACGCGAAGATCGTGCCGTATGAGACGGTCGCCCCACAGCATCGACCGCTGATCCGCACTTTAAAGATCGCCCCTACGAGGCTGAAGCAGGTTGAGCGATGCGGTGCACCAAGAATCAAGTGGTGGCGAATGAAAGAGAAAGAAGCAGCTGTGATTTCTCGCGTGACGGTCACGACTGTCGATGAAACTTGGAAGCGAGCAACCGATGCGATACGCCAAGCTGCAAGATTGGAACTCGGCACTACGAAGCCTGGACGACGGAAGGTCGACAAGCAGACATGGCTGTGGACAAACGACGTGAAAGCAAAAATGCGAGAGAAGAAGACGCTCTATCACGTGTTTCTCGGCGAAAAGACAACCGATAACTGGCGGAAGTACCAAGAAGCGAAGAAAGCTGCAAAGAAGGCCGTGGCTGTTGCAAAAGCCACTCATTATGGAGATGTCAACGAGAAGCTGGAGTCTCGCGATGGTGAGCGGTATCTGTACCTACTTGCGAAGAATCGCCATCCCCAGACCGAGGACGTCGAGAAGTTCTTCGGCATCAATGATGAGAAGGGCCATCTTCTTACGGACCGCAAGAAGGCATTGAAGCGATGGCGCGATTATTTTGAGGAAATCTCTACGGTAGAGTTCCCTCATCCAGCCATCCCTTCAACGGCTCCTACCCACGGCCCCGTTCAGAAGATCACCGTGGAGGAGATTGAAGCGGCTTTGAAGAAGATGAGGCCAGGCAAAGCGACTGGGCCCGATGACGTGGCAGCTGATTTGTGGAAGTCCAAGTACTGGTGCCCTGCTGAGTGGTTGGCGAAGATCTTTAATCAGGTTGGGGAGGAGAAGAAAGTGCCTGAGTGTTGGCGCCAAAGTACGACGATCCCGATTTGGAAGAAGAAGGGCAGTCCTGCAGACTGCTCCAATTACCGTCCGATTCGCTTGCTTACGCACAGCATGAAGATCTTTGAGCGAATTGTCGATGGATGAATTCGGGACATCGTCCAGCTGTCCAGCAATCAGTGCGGCTTCGTGGCTGGCTGTGGCACCGTTGATACCAAACACGCCACTCGCCTCCTGATAGAGAAGCATCGCGAGAAACAGAAGGCAGTGCATATCGCCTTCCTCGACTTGGAGAAGGCCTTTGACCGCGTATCGCGTGAAGTGATATGGTACGCCTTGCGACATCATGGAGTTCCCGAAGAGCTCATAGAGTGGGTGCGAATTCTCTACTCTTGTCAAGAGTCGAGTTCAAGCTGCAGCTGGAACCTCGATGGAGTTCCCCATCTCTGTCGGGGTACACCAGGGTTCTGCGCTTTCTCCACTCCTCTTTGTTGTCGTCATGGATGCCATCACACGAGACCTTCAGAACCCCGTCCCTTGGACGTTGCTTTATGCCGATGACGTGATGCTCGCTAGCGAAGATAAAGGAGAACTCGAGCGAGAGGTGCAAGCTTGGTGTGATCGCTTGGAGCGGTTTGGACTCAAATTGAACGTGAAGAAGACCGAATATCTAACGACGGACGTTACCGAGTCCAGCTCCATCAAGGTTAACGGCATCGAGCTCCCACGCACTTCGGTCTTTAAGTACCTGGGATCAGCAGTCACTCTGACGGCAAACTGATGACTGAAGTGAACTCACGCGTGAGTGCAGCTTGATCCAAGTGGCGTTCGCTGACTGGCGTGCTCTGCGAGGAAGATACCTGAGCACCTGAAGTCGAAGATTTACAGAGCCGTCGTGCGGCCGGTAGCGGTGTACGGCGCTGGGTGTTGGCCTGCCACCAAGGAAGTTGAAACGCGCCTCAGCGTCATGGAGACGAAGATGCTGCGCTGGACGGCAGGAGTCGCGCGCATGGACCGCATCCGAAACGATGCTATTCGGCAGAAGTTCGGTGTCGCGCCGATGCGCGAAGGTCGCTTACGATGGTACAGCCACGTTCTGCGTGGAGAAGAAGACGGCGTCCGCAAGATAGGCCTTAACTTCGAGGTAATAGCGGCCTAGAAGGCGCCCGAAGCAGCGCTGGGCTGATACGTTACATACGGACTTGAAAGCGGCTGGTGTCCACCCTGATCTGGATCGGGGAAGGTGGCGTCATGACACCAGAATAGCGGACCCCGCTACGAAGCGGGACAGACGCTGAAGAAGAAGAAGAAGAAGAAGTGGACATGCTTTCGCCCACGATAGGTTCGATCCTGTGTGCACAGCACTCAGAGCATTCCTGGCATGACAGAGCACTAGCGACGTACGCCGTGCTTGAGATAGGAATTGTGCGCATGCGACGGACAACTCTCGGTCGCCCGTTCTCAAGCCGAGGGCCGGTCCCACTTCGGGGAACACGACTGGTGCTTTCAACAAGATTCTGCTCCAGCACACAAAGCGAAGGTAGTCCAGGACTGGTGCGCCGTGCAGCTGCTTGGCTTCATCACACACGACGAATGGCTCTCCAGTTCTCTTGATCTTAACCCGATGGATTATTCTGTGTGGGCCGTCTTAGAGAAAAAAGCCTGCTCTACAAGACTTTGAACTGCCAAAACTTCAGCCCAAATTTGAACTTTCTTGAAGAAGCGCTTTTGAAATCCTGGGACGAAATTGATGAACCGTACCTCATGCGAAGTGTTTGTCGAATGTCTGAAGGACTGTGTAGAGGCTGAAGGCGATGATTTTAAAAACTGTTGACGTGCTTTGAATTGTCATTTTTGTAGTAGATAAATTTGACGGTTAGAATTGATCTGCGAAGTTTGATTTCAGAATGCCATTGATTTTTTAGTGTAGGGGTAATTTTGTCACACCATGTATGTGTACCAAGCGATAGAGCTCGAGCTCCTGAGCTCTACATAAATATGCCCTTGGTCTTTTGTGTGACCTTTGGGACAGTTATATCAAAAAACGCAAAAGCCGCGAAATCGCGGTTTTTGCGGCGTTTATTCAAAAGACGCGTACGGTGCTGTATGCTTGTAGATTACTTCAAAGAGCATAAAAAGGAAAAATCACAATGTACGTTTAGTTCGCACCATATAACTGTCCAAAGTGTCGCGAGGTTTACGTTATTGGTAGCATCTCTGCTTCATTGCTAGCATCACTGCTACTTACCTAATGGTTTGCATTCTATGAAGGCAGGACTTCTTGCGCGTTACCCTTCTAAACCTAAATCTTATGTAATACGCAGTGTGTCTCAAATATGCTATCACGTTTGAATAGTATTGAATTGGTTTTTCCCCTTTTCGTAACAGTAAAGGTTCATAACCTATTTTTAACAGTTGGAAGTCGAAAATCTTACGATGTGTTAGGTACTGTGCTTTCTCCACTCATTTATACTAAGAGCCGGAATGTTTAGTTGACTACTAGTGCAAGTACCATTCCACAACATCTTGCAATTGAAAAATGTCGAAGGTGTTTGCGTGAAGAGCTCATCAAAGCCTTGGTCACATGGGGTGTTTCTACTCAGTACTTAGAGTACTTCTAGACCTGTGCAGCTAATTCATGACCAAGAACTCGATATCGTCTCGTCAAGGTGAAAAGAGGGATTTGGCAAGGAAAGCTACAGTACCGCGCATGTCTTTTGGTCAATTCCCGAAAAAGCCGCTTTGGAGCGTTCCAAAGCGGCTTTTTAAAATAACTTTCTTCAAAATCAAGCGCTTGTGAAAAGAAACATATATTTGAGCTCAACAGGCCAAGCTCTATCTTTTGACGTATAAATCAATGGAGTTGAGCAATGCATATAGGCCGGACATAATCAATCGAGTGGGCGCGAGAGCCTGTAGAGTGACAGTTTGGGGAATTTTATTGAAATTCCCAGCCGTCCTAATCAGAAATTGCCTTAAGACTGTCCAGCTTGCTTTCAGAGTGCGCCGTGAACAATGCATATAGAACCGAACCTATCAATCGATTGGGCGCGAGGCCTTTAGAGTGACCGTCTCGGGAGTTTTATCGCAAATTCCCAGCCGTTCTGCTCAGAAATTGCCTTAGGACTGTCCAGCTTGCCATTGGAGTGCGCCGTAAACAATGAATATAGAATCGAATCTATCAATCGAGTCGGCGCGACCATTCGCAGAGTGAGGACGAGTGGGTGCGAGGGCCTGTAGAGTGACCGTTTCGGGAGTTCTATCGGAAATTCACAGCCGCCCTACTTAGAAATTGCCTTAGGACTGTCCAGCTTGCCTTTGGAGTGCGCCGAAAACAATGCGTATAGAACCGAACCTATCAATCGAGTAGGCGCAGCCACTCGCAAATTGCACGCGCGAGTGTGTTCGGAGCGCAATAACTCTGTAGAGATCGAATCGTTCCGGCTGCGGCTCGTGGATTTTGTGGGCAGTAGCAAGCCTTAGTAGTCCGCGAAAGTGCAGCGTTATAGCTTCTAAACAAGCGAATTTATAGCGGCGCAAAAATGCTGGTTTGCCGTGTGTGACACGATTTTTTCCGACTTCAGTCGACCCCTGCAGGAAGACGCGGCGTGCTAACGGCATGCAAACGCGCATGCTAGCAGAACACTGAAGGCATTTTACGACGACATGATCACAACTCCTCAGCTGCCTGAACTGCCCTGGCCTCATCTGCCAGTTTAGAGCGGTGTAAGATAGCGGTTAGAGTTTCTTGCGCCCTTACTCACCCAGATTTGAGCTTTCGACTCTCGCAATGGCACCGTTTTCTTCAGCACGAGAAGCTCTATCAAATGGTGTCACTCTCGACCAATTACATAAAAATAGATTTTTCGACGATTTCCCGTCGAGGACGCGGGCGCCCTGGCCGAGCCTGCGCGGACGATGACGTCATAGAAAATCGATATCTTTCAGTTGGGCAATGCTAGACACCATTCGGGCCAGCTTTTCATGCTGAATTGAATGGTGTTATTGGGAGTAGGGAAAACTGTAGTCTGGGCGAGTAAGAGCGAGGAGAACATGGACCGTTGTTGTATTGCTCTGCACGCGCGACCGTGTTCTGAGCGCGATAACTCTGTCATGTGAACCTTTCCGGTTGCAGCTTGTGGCTTTTGTAGGCAGTGAAATGTTCTAATAGTGCGCTGACGAAGAGCAATGTAGCTTATGATTGTACTAAGACACGGCGCTGCAAAAATGCAGGTTAGCCTTGTGTGACACGATTTCTTCCAATTTCAGTCGACCCCTGCGGGCAGACGCGGAGAGATACCGGCCTACAAATGCATGGGCGAGCAGAACGCTTAAGGTACTTTACGATGACATGCTCATAATTCCTCAGCTGCCTAAACCGCCTTAGCCCCAGCTGCCATTTTAGGGCGGTGGACTTAGCGCTGAAGTTTCCTGCGCCCTTACTCGCCCATATTTGAGTTCTCGACACTCGCAATAACACCGTTAGCTTCAGCACTAAAAGCTCTATCGAATGGTGTCATTCTCGACCAATTCTGGAAAAAGCGATTTTTTGACAATTCCCCATCGAGGACGTGGACCGAGCCTGCGCGGACGATGACGTCATAGAAAATCGATATTTTCGAAATTGGCGAAATTTTCTCGACCAAAAATATCTGGGAGTTATGTTGTGCGCTGATTACGAATCCGACGTCCGTTTTTAAAAATTTGGCCGATTTCGGTAAGTTTTGGATTTTCTTCTGGATAACTGAGGGTGGTCGTGTCAGGGTCACCGATTTTGCTCAAACTTCATCTAAGGGCAGGGTTATTCGGGTGTCTAACACGATGAAGAAGTCCATTTGGCTGATTATGGGAGAAGACACCCATACTGATGAGTGAGGGTGATCGGTGATCCCGACCCGACCACCCTCAAACGGCAGGTAACCTACCGAAATCGGCGAAATTTTCAAAAACGGACGTCGGATTCGTAATCAGCACACAAAATAGCCACCAGATGATTTTGAACGAGAAAACTTGGCCACTTTCGAAAAAATCGATTTTCTATGACGTCATCGTCCGCGCAGGCTCGGCCTGGGCATCCACGTCCTCGATGGGAAATCATCGAAAAATTCATTTTTCTGTAATTGGTCGAGAGTGACACCGTTCGATAGAGCTCTTCGAGCTGAAGAAAACGGTACCATTACGAGAGTAGAAAGCTTGAATATGGGTGACTAAGAGCGCAAGAAACTCTAACCTCTATCTTACGCCGCTCTAAACTGGCAGATGAGGCCAAGGCAGTTCAGGAAGCTGAGGAGTTGTAAGCACGTCATCGTAAAGTGCCTTCAATGATCTGCTAGCGTACGCGTTTGCATGCCGTTGGCACGCCGCGTCTTCCTGCAGGGGTCGACTGAAGTCGGAAGAAAATGGTGTCACACACGGCAAACCCGCATTTTCGCGCCGCTATAATTTCGCTTGTTTAGAAGCTATAACGCTGCACTTTCACGGACTATTAAAGCTTTGCACTGCCTACAAAATCCACGAGCCGCAGCCGGAATGATTCGATCTCTACAGAGTTATTGCGCTCCGAACACACTCACGCGTGCAATTTGCGAGTGGTTGCGCCTACTCGATTGATAGGTTCGATTCTGTATGCATTGTTCACGGCGCACTCCAAAGGCAAGATGGACAGTCTTAAGGCAATTTCTGAGTAGGGCGGCCGGGAATTTCAATAAAATTCCCCAAACTGTCACTCTACAGGCTCTCGCGCCCACTCGATTGATTATGTTCGGCCTATATGCATTGTTCATCTCTATTGATTTATATGTCAGAAGATAGAGCTTGGCCTACTGAGTTCAAATATATGTTTCTTTTCAGAAGCGCTTGATTTTGAAGAAAGTTATTTTAAAAAGCCGCTTTGGAACGCCCCAAAGCGGCTTTTTCGGGAATTGACCAAAAGACATGCGCGGTACTGTATATTTCGAAAGCGCATCAGCACCACTGTCGAAAACGTCATCCGTCTAGAATAGAAGGACATGGGAATGAAGATCGTGTCGCTCGAGGATCCATAGAAGCACTCTGGCACGCGATAGGGACGTTGCTGGCGCCCGATCGAGCACCTCGGCGACCAACAGCATGACAGGTGACAGTGATCTTGGCACCGCGAATCCTTTGTGCTTCTTCACCATGTGCTGCAGTATGCGTGGTATGGTTCTGAAGTCAGTGCGAAAAGCTAGAATAGTGGCCTATTTGTGCTCTCCAACGTGCATGACCGATAAACAGATCTTGGTTTGTGCAGACGGAATCCTGAGATGGTTCGTTTGCAACTAGGCGCCCGTTCGCTGTCTCTCTCTACCAGTTCTCCAGTTATAAGAAACTCGGAAACTACGGACTTGCCACACGGTTTTTACCGTATAAGGGTCTACCTCTGTACAGTTTATGCCCTCCGTCGGACTTCGAAGATTCCGAGAGGCACTGCGATAGAGGTCGCTCGTCCGCGGGACATGCACGTGCCGGTCAAGTACTCGTAACTCGTCCCCATGGCCGGCATCGCTTTCGCCTCCGCAAACCCCGCGGGAGTCATCATCTCGTGTTCGTTCCGAAACTGCGCGAAAACGATCCTATCTGCTCCCGAATCTTCTCGTCGATCTGCCCAATGGCAAGTGATGAACAGTACTCCGGAAGCTCATATTTCCACCTGATAGTGCGTGTGACATGCGTCCAGCTTGGCGTGGTTTAGAAAGCCGGTGCACGAGGAATAAGAACTCATAAGAGTGAGGACTCACGAGGAACTAGAACTCACAAGTTGTCATAGTTGATTCGGAGTGTCCTCTAGGCCCTCCAGGTCGAGCCCTCTAGTGCGCGGCTGAACCTTTTTGATTGTATTCGTAGGTTCTGGCAAAACCTTTTATAAAGCTAAGTAGACTTTTAAATAAAAGAATAAAGGACGGCGTTATTCAATCCCTTCTGGGATGCGCCAGCGCATTCTACTTCTACGGGATGTCGTGGAGGCGTGTTGAATGCGTATTTGGCCGTACGATGACTTGCGGTGGCCAGCCGATGAACAAGTCAGCGCTTCATCCTTCCCAGACAAGTCTGGTACCAATTCACCGACCCCGAAGGGATGGAAGGCTTGGTTGGCCTGGGCGGGAAATCCGAACCAGGAACCTGGTATCGGGTGCACGCGACAGTCGCGCCTCCTCCGACTGCGCTACACGCGCCCAAGTAGACTTTTACAGCCCAATAATTTCCTATACTGCCACAAATGTGTTGAAAAACCGCAAAACATTTTAATGAGGAATTCAGATCAGGTAGCGATCACATCGGATTCTTTGGTGCAATTCCTCTTTGGAAGATATTTACGAAGTCCATATGAGTGCCTGTTTCACAGAATGTTTCCTTTAAGAGGTCCTGTATTCTCACTGCAAATGACAGCAAAAAATCAAATAAGTAGCGACGGGCTGTTGACCAAATTTTAACCAAATCGAATTCTGTTGCATTGAGTATTTTTGTCTTTGCTACCGAATTAAAGTAGATTTCAATTGTTATGCCCTTTCTCCGCTAGTACCGTTCTCCGTTGTGCAGCACATTTGCTTGAGATTCGAATGAGTTGTGGATTTCTCAATTTCTATCCATTTTTGTAGAGCACATTTTGAATTGTTGAACGGTACTATAAAAGATTCGCATATCAGAAGAAAAAACCCACAGACATAAAGGAATTTTTTGCTAGAGCCAAACCTGACCTTTCAAAGATATGCAGTTCTTCGTAGAACCTTCTTCGTAGAACTTTTAAAAATTTTATGCAATAGACTGCATGTGATGTACCAATATATGGACTAACCCAATAACCCAACAACCCAACTTTAATGAAAGTAAGAAGGCCTAAAGAAAAAGCAAACCGGTCGGAGTGTTCTATACAAGGGAGTTTGAGGCCCAACCGGACGTTTGGCGGTCGCTAGGCCGCTAAATGTCTGCTAAATATAATGACTGACGAAGAGTAGTTATCGGCTTCTTCTCTTTTTCATATTTTTTTGTTTCATGTACATATTAGGTTGGCAACTAATTTCGTGGACTCTTAAGAATCTTCAGCAAAAGTAGTTATTAACTAATAACTAATGACAATCCTTAATTAAAATAAGATCCCTCGGAACGCAGAAGTGCTTCCCATATATCAGGTAGCTGGTCTATCCCACGGCCATAGAGTTATTGTGCTTTTAAGGCCAAGAATCTTTGGAGGTGCATTTTGACCCGGTCCACATTATTAAATCGTCTTCCAACCAAGAAGTACTGCACCGAACTAAAAATGTGGTAGTCACTCGGCGCAAGGTCTGAGCTGTAAGGTGGATGAGTTTGACGCTCCCAGTCAAGGTCTTCTATTTTTTGAGACGTTCGGTTCTCTACGTTCCCTCCGTTTGGTGGTGTCAAGAAGGTATTAACTTCTGGGAGCTCGTCAAGAACGGTTCCAGCATTAATGCTGTAATCTACTCTTCTCAACCTGGCCGCGCGCAGGCTGAACTCGGCTGGAATCGGTTCAGGCAGATTTTCAGGAGCGGAATTATCTATCAGCAAGATAACGCCAGATCACACGTCACGAATCGGGAGCTTCAAAAAATCGATGACCTTAGCTGGGAGCGTTTAACTCAGCCACCTTACAGCACAGGCTGTGCGCCAAATGACTAGCACCTTTATAGCACGCTGCAGCACTTCTTGGTTGGAGGATGATTTATTAATGTGGACCATGTCAAAATGCACCTCCAAGGGTTCTTAGCTTCAAAAGCACACGAATTCTACAGCTGTGAGATGGGCCAGGTAGCTGATAAATGGGAAGCAGTGGACCAGGTAGCTGATAAATGGGGAGCAGTCCCGCGTTCCAACAGATCTTACTTTGATTGAAAACTGTTATTTGTTATTTGTTTATGAACACTTTTGTTGAAGGCGCTTGAGAGTCCACGAAATTAGTTGCCAACCTAATATTTATGATCACTATTTCACGTGTATACTGACTTTCTTCTCCCAAAAAAATTTACCAAGAGAGCCTTAGAAGGAGGCAAAGAGGTTAAGCAAAATCGTTGAAATGCACGGGATGAAATTCAATAAAAGCGAAGCAATGTCAGCACCAGCAGCCACGCCCTATCAGTAATATGGGACTCAATGTTGCTTTATGTAGTCCTACAATCATCGTTTGCACGAAAAAACCGGCCAACCTCCCGGAACATTTGCGGGGAAAGGGGAAGGAGGCTTTTTCTTTGCTTGTTGTTTCGTTTCTTACACATATTCTTCGCACCACTTGTGTATAATGGCGTTTTCTTCGCGTTATCTTTTTCCTCTGTGAATTCTCTGTTAAAGTTATGTAAGTCGTTGGTGAATCCGACCCATTGTTCCATCTCCAGGTCCCTCCTTCCTGGTCGCTCTCCGGATCCTCCCCCCGTTGTGGTCCCCTTACTTCTCTACCCCATAAAGTTGCCCTCCCACGCTCATAGCACGACGACGGTATGCAGACGCCCATAGCGAGACGCGACATCTGTCACATCTCCTAAACTCGCACGCTTTCTCTCCCTTACTGGTTCACTCGTAATGGATCCCCTAGCTGGTCCCCCTTACTGCTCCCACTTATTTGTAACTCCCTAAGGGTCCCTCCTTATTGCCTCCACCCTTCTTGGTGCCACCTCCTGGTCTGTTTCCTTGTTGCATGTGTCCCTCCTACTAACTATTGTGTCCCATCCTGATCTCATGAAGTCGACGACACGGGTTTTGAATCAGGGCGTCCAGAAACCGCACAGTAGTAGCGGACAATTATTCTGAATCCTGAAGCTAACCAACGCGAGTAGTTGTCGCTGTGTCAAGCAGGAAGGGACTGCTCTTCCTCTCCTGCAGAAGAGTCCCACGTTGAATTCTGAAAGCGGCTGCTCGCACGATACCGGAGATACGTCTTCTTAATCCAGATGCTTCTAGCAAGACGAAGAGGGGTCGTACTCGGAATCCAGACCCATATAAAGGCGTGCAGTTGCCGCTGTGTGAAGCAGGAGGAGGCCACACTTCCTCTGCAGCACTAGTATCCCATGTTGAATTCTGAATTCTATTCTCGCCGCGCGACGCCGGAGATACATTTTTATTATCTAGATGCTTCTAGCGCGACGTAGAAGACTTGTACTTTAAAACCAGAAGCTCATCAGATCCGTCTTCCGAATACAGAAGCTCAGAAACGCGGGCAGTTGCCGCTGTGTTGAGCTTGAAGATACTGCACAGATGGCAGATTCCTATGAATTACCGTACGGCTCCGTTTTTGCTGGTTTCCTCTCCTGGTCCCGCTTCCAGGTCCCTTATTCCTGTCGATCCCTCCTCCCCCCCCCCCTGCGGTCCTCCTTACTACTCTATCCCAATTAAGAACACTCGCACGTTCATGGCACGACGACGGCGAGCGAACAACAATTGCGCGACATCGGTGTCACATCTTCTAAATCCGGCTTCCCTTACTGGTCCCCTCGTAGTGAATCTCCTTGCTGTTCATCCCGACTACCCATTTCTTATTGGTAACTCCCTACTGGTCCCTCCCTATTGCCTAAATCTTTCTTGGTGCCACCTCCTGGCCTGCTTCATTGTTCCCCTATCGACCCCCATCCCGATGCCTCTTCCAGGTCGCTCCTTCCTGCTCGCTGTCGAAGTCTCCTTCTACTCTTACCCCATTAGTGGTTCTCCTATGCTCATAGCACGAAATCGGCGACATGGCTTTTGAATCTGGACGCTCAGAAGCGCACGTAGGTGCTGTTATGTTAAGCTATGAAAGGCTGCGCTTCCCCTGCTGCAGCAATATCCCACGTTCAATAGCAATTTTCGCCGCGCTTTAGATGATTAGTCGTATCCCACTCAGGTTAGATCACTCAACTGCCCCCGATGTGAATGACGCGGCGTATCACGATCAGGTTAGATCTCTCAACCGCCCCCGCTGTGAATGACGCGGCGTATCTCACTTAGGTTAGATCACTCAAACGTCATCGACCGATAACTCAATTGTGTTGGTAGATTACCAAAAAAAACTGGATGGAGGGAAGTATGAATAATTAATGCGTAGCAATCAAGTGCGAGAAATAGCCTAGGAAATCGAAAAATACAAAACGACTGTATACATAGAAAAGTTGTTGAGCACGCAAATAATTTGGTCAAGGAGAAAAAATACCAACAATGCTCGAAATATGAGGACGATGTCCACTGCCTACTTCTATTGAATCATGTAAGTAAAAAGTTTCCTGGGTATCGCAACGATACAGCGAAAGAACCTCCAACAAATTCGCTTAAATGCACTTGCATGAAGAAGAGGTAAAATTTCAAAAATGGTTTTTAAATGTCGTTAATGCATTTTAACGGAATTCTTCGCCTTTAAATTTTGTTTAAATTTTTCAGCGAAAAACGCCTGTAAATTCGATAAATCGGTATATCGTCAATCGTTAAACGCACACCCCTGATGGGGAGGCATTGGTGGTTCAGTGGTAGAATGCTCGCCTGCCATGCGGGTGGCTCAGGCTCGTTTCTCGGCTGGTGCACCAAATCGGCAAGGCAATGTCTTCCTTTATTGCCGACAAATTTGCTGACGCGTTTGCAAGCTGAGCAAGTGCACACACTTTAACAAGAATGCATTCCAGCACAGATGTTCCCATAGGAATTAGCAGACGTTACACATCATATGCCGCATCGAGAAAGACACAGCACAGTATTACCGATTCCCTGCAAAGTTGGAAGAGTCGTGGTATGAGTCGTGGTATCCCACGACACCTACAAAGCATTCACGCAGCTCTAAATATATCGATTTCGGAAGCATAAGAAGATCCAGCACTCAAGAGTGGTCCAGATTTCCTGTCATATGCACCCAGCCTGCTCATCCAACATGGAACCATGTGTGCTGCGCACTGTTGACCTTTGAGCTCAAATCACCCGTTGCCTCTGATGGTAATCCTCACCTGCCCTTATCGCCGAAATGTCCAGCCCTTCTGAGGACCGCAGCGCAGGGTTTTGGGCTTGAAGGAGGTGATTGTCTTCTTTGACGCATGAAGTCAGGCCTTACCAGGGAATGCCGTCAGCTTCCCATGGAACTTCGGATTGGGACCTATATCACGTGAAAGAGCTCGAGACGCTGATCACAGATATGTAGACCAACTTTGCTAAATGGATCTCCTAAGCGAGTTATGGCCGGGGGAGTCGTGATGTCTTCCATGTGTTAGGCGCGCCCAATCAGCGTTGGGCGCAGTATTGCGCGGTAATCAGCGGTTCAGCTATCAGCGCCGTCAGCAGCGGCGGCGGCGCAGTGGTAGAGTGCTCACGCCAAAGGGTTGGGCACTAGTTGTTAAAAGTTCCGACTCCACAGACACGACATCGGCCGAACGGTAGTAGCAACGGTATGGGTGGTCCCCGACCGAATCGTGAAAAGCGGATGTCGGATTCGTGATCAGCACCCCAGGCAACCCCCTGACGAAGTTTCAGCGAAAAAAAATTTTCGACCGAAGTCGTGTCGGTGGAGTCGGAACTTTTAACTAGTGCCTTTACTTTTTATTTATTTATTTATTTAGTTATTTATTATGTTTATTAAGATTTGTTGATTTTTGATTTTATTTTTACTTTTTATTTTGTTTTGATTTGAATTTCTTACCTGCTTCACGTCATGAATAAAACATTTTACCTGAAACACGTTTCCGTCTTCAAATAGACGTAAATGCAAGTCGCCATTAGCCGTTCGCTCAAAAATGTGCTAAAAATGAGATTATAGGTCCTCGTCGAAGATAGGTCACAAAATGCAAAAAGGCCGACAGCGGCGGGAACCGAATAACGGAACCCAATCCTTCGGAGTGAGCAGTCTACCACTGCGCCGCCGCTGCTGCTGAAGACGCTGATAGCCGAACCGCTGATTACCGCGCAATACCGCGCCCAACGCTGATTGAGCGCGCCTAACACATAGAAGACATCGCGGCTTCCGCCGGCCATAACTCGCTTAAGAAATCCATTTAGCAAATTTGGTCTACATATCTGTGATCAGCGTCTCGAGCTCTTTCACGTGATTTAGGTCTCAATCCGAAGTTCCATGGGAAGCTGACGACATTCCCTGGTTAGACTTGATGACTAAGGTAAAATGCGAGCATCAAGGGAAACTGTCATGGTTCAATGGCGGATTTCGCTTTTCTTCCTTCCCTTCTTCTTCCTTAAACTTCGCGACTCTAACTGCTGGCTGTTCCGCAGAACATCATATGAGTCATTGCTCTCCATGAGCTTCTCAGTCGAGAGTTTCGAAGCTTGCAGGTCGATCTCGATTCAGCCTTCTTCGCTCTATACCACGCAGTTTTCGAAATCTACCGGCTCTTTTGCTAGTGCAACACCACCCCTAATTGGTGCATAACGAAGCTTTGTGACAGGTTTTTCCGTCTCAAACCGAGCAATTTCATAACTTTGTTGAAATTTATTGCTCCAAAACTTAAATCATACCAAAACAGTTCCATCTCTTTGATGAATCTATCTATCGTTTGCCTTCAGTCTGACCATGAGCTTTTTTGAAAACTGACCAAAACATTTTCCTTTAGAAGACCGTTAATTGTTTCACACCTAGTCCAAAACTGCGAGTTTTCTATCCATAGCGCACTTCACTACCGATGTCCAGAAAACCTCGTAATCTTCTTGTTTGCTCAACACACTTGGGAGCCACTGCTTACTGGGATCCCGTTGACAGCAAGCAACTCCAAATCTGATTGAACGGAATGCATCTTGCGGTTTGTTTGAAAACACGACTTCGTCGAACTTGGTGGCTCATCTTCTGCTAAGCGACTTATGCTATTGGATGACAAACTAACAAGGCATATGAAGCAGAATACACTTTAAAATAATGAAAAACCTATTTTCACAACTCATCGAAATACCCAGAATTTTCAGCAGCAACCCACCGTATGCACGAAATGTCTCAGCTGTACTGCGATTTTTTTCCTGAAGTTGATAGTCGTGTAACTCTTTAATAAAAGACGTTAGAGAGTCGGCATTATTTGTGTACACTGCTCGCTTAACTGGCTTTGAAATATCATCGATGGGATTGAGCAATCATTTCCATAACATTTTTAGGAACTGCGCCCTTTCAATGGAAACTCGTCGTTTTGATGGTTTTCCATCGCTTCTGCTGCCCATTACCCTCAATTTTTTAAAATTTTATTCACTTGTTTGGCCTCGCATAAGGAGAGATCGGCTTGAGAAATTATCTACCATAAAGGCACAATGGAAAACAGTGGAAAACTGAGACGAAGCTGGGACGCTCAAGGACTTGAAGAAAGCCGAAGGCTCTCGCGCGTGTCCTTATATGCATCTGTTGAATTTGAGTTTTGCACTTCGCACATCCAACACTATCAGTCGAGGCCCTAGGTGTCAAATTTGAAAACGAAAGCTTCGTCCGGAAGCAAAACTCATTCATTGGCAGGATCACCCTCTCTCGATAACAGAGCTCGAAAATCTTTCCGCCTAAATTTCGTCCGAGGTGGGTATTAGAGGTATTAGAGGATTACAAATAGGGAGTACTTGGGATGCTGATTCGACCTCCAATATCCTTTTTTCACTGTTAGTTCGCCCTTTGAATGAGGGAAATTTAGTAACATAGCATAAATGGTTCCATACCTACTATACGCCATCGTAATACCAAAAACGGACTCCATATTTGTTACCAGCACTCCGCTTAGGCAAAATTAGATTGAAATTGGTGATCCTACCTCACTCCCCCTCCCTATCTACTCACTCATACCTACCGTAAACCACCGTAATTGGCCGAAGTTTCAAAATCGGAGTTTGCGTTCATAATCAGCATCAAAAATAACTCCATGCGTGAGCGAAATCGAGGGTCATTACTTGTGTGAGCGAAATTGAGGATCATTACTCCACCATCCTTTCATACCGCAACGTACGGCAATCAGCCGAAATTTTATGACGGATATCATATTCGTATTCACAAATCCAAATAAGTCCAATGTTCGAAGTTTAGGCAAAAATTTGAATCTCCAAACAATCGAGCCACACATCCGGTGGAAGTTGGACACAAGCGTGATAAAATGAAGACGGAACATAACTCCATTTGTAGACACCTGTTGCAGATGTAGAACAAAGAATTAGAGCAAGCGTTCAGAGCTGCACCATGTGCATTTCATCTTAAAGAGCCACTGCGAGCTGGTATGCTTCAGTTGTAGGTTTAAACGGTCCAGCGGAAAGTGGACAGCATGGGGAGGTAGGCACGCACAAACGGCGCACCGAATGAATGTTCCAATGTATGCTCGGTCGATGCTCTAATTGAGTATGATCATTGCTTACCTTCCAGTGCTGCCCACGCTTGCGACATGGACCTTTTTGACACTTTAAGCAAATAACTGATGAAAAAATAAAGGAACTGAATGAAAAGATGCTGAAGTGTTGCTAATTAAGAGATTTGACTTCGGTCTATTATGTGACTTAAAATCTTCGCCGCGATGCTCTGAAAAATACTTAAACATGCGGTTGAATCGCCAAGTAGGAGTAAGTCATGCGGCTTCTAATGTCCAATGCGGTAGCTGCTATCGCATCGAAGGAATAATCCAACACTTCCAACACTGATAGTAAGCGTCCTCTTCACAGATTTGGTCAAGTCATGAAGTTGGGTTAAATTATGCTCGCTCAACTACAACCATTCAGGGATATTTGGAACGGAAGCTTTCGATACACCCTTAAAATTTTCGTTTCTTTGAAAACCAAATGAGAACGAGGGGTTCATCTCTCGGCATCCCCCAGCGGGAATGGGACCATATTCAGTGTAGCGCAGGCTTAACGGCGTAATAAGTAGCAATGACGCTAACCCCCAACAGGTGCTTCTGAACACACAGATCAGGGATGACGGATTAACCGCTATCCGCTATCCGGTTTCCGGCGGGTTTTGCCCATCCGTATTGTTGTTCGTTATACGGAGATTTTCAGCCGGATAACAAACTATGAAATCTGGTCTCTTATGATTACTCTGTTGAAGTTAAATATAAGAACAATTTTGCAACATCGTTTTGTGCCTTTGCACTAATACATAGTCGAGATACGCTTGCAATGCTAGGTCGCTGCCTTCTCTAATAGCTAGGTGTCAACAAAGTAATTGGGTTAAACTATCTACCTGTTCATAGCGCGTTTTGAAATGCAGAAAACGTCTTGCTTATTTCTGTTGGTACCCCATCACCAAAATTCCTGCTAGCATAAAGCACGATCTTGAAAAACCCGTCGATCAGTGGAGAAAAGGGTAGAGGTTCACGCGAATCATTTCGTTTTGTGGTTGACCAGATACTAGACAACTTCTACAAGATCTTTTAGGTCTTTGAAATTATGTCTGGCATATGCATGGCTTCCAGTGGGTGGTCGATGGAAAAAATGCAATTTGAAATTTCCAAACAATTCCAGATTTGTCTGCAGGTTTGCGGGTAGTTGTAGAACAGTAGGAGTACCTGAGTACCTGCCACGGGCTAAGAGGGCAGTACTGGTACAAAAATTTAATGTCTGATGTTCGGCTGATGTCTCTGCAAAACCACCTTCTGATTCTGAAAAAGACAAGCAAAGCTTGAGGGAGTATTCGAGCGAGAATCACAGTGGGTTGTGACCAGGGTCAAGCTTGCGGTTCGGGAATCGAAGGGGGGAGGGGGGTCGTACTCTCTCGGTGTTGGCAGGGAATTCTCTCCAATTTCAGGTGTTTAGATGTCTGCATCTATTAATAAATTATTTTTTCCAGGTGTGGCTACGACAAGGCGGATACATACAAGCACCTCCTGGAGTAAAAAAAACAGGATTGAATATCAAAAAAATTTTATTGCCGATTATTATACAGTGAAAACTAAAGAATTCCTGTCCGCAGATTTAGAGTCAACGAGAGGCTTTCATTTTTTTCAGGTTTTCCCGGTACGTAATGGACATGACAGTTTTCTACCTGAAGGAGCGACAACTTCTTCCAACATTGCACTATAAAAATTTCAAGTGTCAGTTACTAAGGACGACCTAAGTACTTTCATTACAAGATTTTTAAAGCGCTCTTCGAATCGATGACGAAATGGCAACCGAAAGACGGAGTTGCCTCGAGAAGAATTTTCCCTCCTCTGAATATTCTCTCCTTTTTGTGAGATCACTCCGATGACGACGGTGAAGGGTCGATCCGGGAACCAGTTCACAAAATTGACCCTATCTCGGCTTATAAATAAAGGATAAAGGACGGCGTTACTCAATCCCTCCTGGGATGCGCCAGCGCATTCTACTTCTACGGGATGTCGTGGAGGCGACTTGAATGCGTATTTGGCCATACAATGACTTGCGGTGGCCAGCCGATGAACAAGTCAGCGCTTTATCCTTCCCAGACAAGTCTGGTACCAATTCACCGACCCCGGAGGGATGGAAGGCTTGGTTGGCCTGGGCGGGAAATCCGAACCAGGAACCTGGTATCGGGTGCACGCGACAGTCGCGCCTCCTCCAACTGCGCTACACGCGCCCATCTCGGCTTATTTCCCGAAAATTAAAAATCCCGCTCGCTCATAAAAAAAATAGAGCAAATATGCTTTCTTAACATATAAGAACGCATTTTCAAAAAGGGGTCTTCATCCGTGGCAGGTGTGTTCATCGATTTCCGGTAGGTATTTTCGCGAAATGGACCAGAAATTGGACCACTCTCGCTCAGCAAGAATGCCCCTTTTTCCCTTTTATTTTATCTACAGAAAAACTAGTGGAATTTCGAAACTTCGAAAAACCAACCGAGTTATGAGCGTTTTTGTGAAGTCATTGCAATTTTTTTCACTTAAAAGTTGAACCGTTCGCTACGCATGAAGAACTTTCTTTTAGAAAATGGTTCTTACATGGTAGAAAAGGGTTTTTTTTCGAATTTTTGAAATGCTAAAGGAATTTTCAAATTTCTAAAAACTTACCGAGTTATGAACCTTTTTGTGAACGTTCAATTTTATGCTCCAATGACGTTGGTGCAAAGTCGACCAGAAGTCGATTCAACCTGTTCGATCCAGAAAATCATGATTTCTTCACTGTACATCGATCAACACTTGGAAGTTTTTGTGGCAGAATTTTAGCCGTATGGGTGGTCTGCTTCGACTAAAAAAATTTTTTTCATGAAAAACGAGAACTTTGTATGCGATCCATCCTAATCATATCGTCACCGCAGCTCTGCGGAAAAGCTTGTTTTTTTTTGCTGGAAGATACACAGGGCTTAGATTTTTTAGGCTTTATTTTGATTTTTTTCGATGCTTCCTTAGGATGGGAGAACATTATTTCCATGGGAATTCCATCGCCCACCATTCGTTTGCCGCTCCGTAATCGATTCGATGAGTGTTTCAAAAAAATTTACAAGCGGAGCACTTGAGTCGTCGTCAGAAAGTAACACTCAAAATTTTATATAATAAATACAGTTTCAGAGCACAATTTTGGATGCAGACGTCGCTCTTCCATGTATAATAGTAAAATGTTTCGCGTCCGTCCATGACGTCCTTAAAGAAAAAAAGAACCTGCACAAGTTGAACGGTGATTATTGTAAGACTGTTACCAAAAAAACTTTATTTTGAAGTGTCGAAAAAAGCATTCAACTTTTAGAAATTTTGTTTTTTATCAAAGCATGTATTGTTCAGTGCCCTCTTTTTATTGTTTTCTTCGGTGCCGAAACCGCACCTGAAAAGAAGAACCAAGGGTTCAAAATGCACATAAAACCTTGAAGAAACCAAGAAATGTAAGGAATAAAACAGTAGAAGAGAGAGTGAGGGGGTCGTACGAATTCCGCTTCGGAGGGTGGGGTCGTAAAATTTTATCGAAACTCGAACCCCACGTTTAACCCTAGTTGTGACTACGACTATGGAAACAGCCGAAGGGTTGATAAGCCATCCTTGGATGAGTACAGATATCAGCGAATGATGTCCACGAGTTACATCTATTTCTATTTCTTTCGTTCTCCGTGGACGGCTGCGTTCCTTGCTCTCTGCATCAAAATTGGCTGAGTCTTCTTTTTATAATTTAGGAGATATTTAACCTTTTCTGTTGCTAACCTACTGTTGTTTTAATCCCGTGAGCTTTGTTTCGTCTAGATTTTGCTCGTTTTACTCTTCCAATCGGTCTTTCTAGTTTCTGGATTTGTCATTCTTTTTCGTGCCGATCGGTTCACCGTTCTCAATCGATAGTGTCGTCAATATGGCACAAACTCGAGGGCGTCAAAACACTATGAAAAATGAATCAGCTACTGTTTATTTTTATTGTTTAGCCTAAGATCCTCTCGCAGGCGGAGATTGCTAATATGTCCGTAAGTCAAATTATGAATGCTAGGATTGAAAGAAACAAAATCCAGTCATAACCAGACATAGGGGGGGACTGATGACAAAGCCGCCCCAGGAGTTAGCTAAAGCAGTGGAAGTAGAGAAACGTGGTCGAAGTCTGGTGTTATCCGGATTGCCAGAATCTGCTTCAGATATTGCTCCCTCTTCAAAACAAAAGGAACTAGAAAGTAAGGTGAGCCAAGTACTTTATCACCTTGGGGTCGAGTGTAGACCAGTTGAGGTTTACCGCATGGGTAGACTCAAGACCCATCCTCGGCTGGTAAAGTTGGTCCTACCCTCGTGGTCTCATTGGACCACCACGCTCGCTAACCATTTAAGTTGCGTTCCTCCTGTTTTCCGAATGCATTCATTCGCAAAAGTCTAACGGCCGCTGAGAGGAAGCAAGAATTCGACATGAGGCAGGATTGTATGGAGCGCAATAAGGCATTGAAACAGCACGCCTGGGGGAAATTAGGCGCGTGGAGAACCTGCCAAGGGCTCGTATTTCGGGAAAAAAACTGATCGCGGACCACTTCATGGCATAAAGTACTTTCTTTTTAATGCTCGCAGCCTTGTTAATAAAATAGATCAGCCACATCTGTTTCTGAGCGTTTATGAACCCGAATTAGTATTCATAACCGAAACATGGTTATCTACCAAAATTTCTAATTCTGATCTTGTTGATAACCTCCCATATAGGGCGTTTCGAACTGATCGTAAGGGCCGCAAAGGCGGAGGCGTGTTCTGCATAGTAAAAGACACAGTCCAGGTAATTGCTGCCTTTCCTTCATCCTGCTTCAACTTGGATGTGCTATGCCTCGAAGTGTTTGAGAAGGATTGTTTCTTACTACTCAGATTTGTTTTGGTATATAGGCCACCCAAATCATATACCAGAAGTGATGAATACATGATTGATTCCCTGGGAAGCTTTGTGTTTCAGAGAACCACACAGTCATGCTTGGGGATTTCAATCTTGATATCGACTGGCATTTGAGAAGAGATGAAATTCCGCTGCAAATCAATTTATAGTTCAATTGCCTTGGTTTAACCCAGCAAGTCACAGAACCCACACGCAACCACTCAGTTTTTGACATAATACTGAGTCCCACTCCAGTTGTTAAAAACATTTCAATGCATCCACCTTTTGCACTATCTGATCATAACACGTTTGAAATTTAAATTTTACCACATGAAATCGTGCCTCCTTACCAAATTTTATTAAGGCTGATTATCCATTGCTATCCGCCTACTTTAATTCTGTGGACTGGTGGAGTGCATTTCAAGCTTACAGTTCCGTGGATGACGTTTAGAAGAGATTTTTTGATATTGTCCGGATTAGCTTGTACAAATACGTGTCAGTGGAATTCAAAAAGACGAGAGAGCTGAATTACTCAAGATATATCATGAATCTCTTGGCTCAAAAAGATCGACTCTTCAAATCATTCTCAACAAATCCATTGTTCTGAATCAAGTTCAAAAAAGTGCTCCAATCTTGATCATCATTTAAAGAAATTCCTAGAATATACAGTGAAGAAAGCTGCAATGAACTCAAACGCAAGTAAGCTTTTCAGTTTGATAAGGAATAAGATTAGACCTCAATTAAGCTTACCAGCACTTCGTGATGAAAAGGCAGTAAGTACTTGGCTCCTGCCTAAAAAGCAAATGCGCTTGATTTCTACTTCGCCTCTGTGTTTACTTCAGATGATAAGTCATCCTTTGCCGAGACCCTCGATGGGGAGGCGGCAGCAATACTCATTTTGCTGCGTGCGGTCGCGCGCGCGTACATCATCTACGGCGGGGTCGGTTTGCCTCGCGCGATGGAAAGGACGAGATTTCCCGAGCTTCGCGCCAACACCGTCCCTTTGAACTGATCAGCTGTTCCTGAGTTCCGTCCTCCACTAGCTGATTATCCTCCTGCTACTAGTCGACATTCGACATATTCTAGGAGTGGTGAGTTGCTTTTATTAATGGATGTTTAGGCCTATCTTAGAGGAGAGGGCACTGAGGTCTGCTAAAACTAGGAGCACCCGCAGATTTGTCGGCTGGGTCGCGCAATTCTTGGAGGGACTGGTGCTGGTCATTGCTTAACATAGTCCTCGCATACAGTGTAGACGACATACGGTTATGACATTGAGGAATCCTTACTTTTTAAACTTTTTTTGTGCAGCAAACTGCGCGTGATTTGTGCAACTGCCTTGACACTATACAGGGAATAGTAGCACCTCTGCTTTCTTTCCTTCTAGGATTCATCACTGGTGCGCCGTTGGTGTTAGGGCCTTCTAAACAAATTTTAAAACAAAAACTATTTAATTTCTTCATCGAGGTATCATATCTTTATATTGCGAAGTATTTTCGGATAGTTATTGATAGCTCTATATGCGACTTCATTTTTGTTAAGGACTTATACATTTCCACACGCCTCACACCACTCCTGGAATAGCGCGCCCCACTCGACATCAAAACTTAAACGATTAACGATATTTTGTTTCGCAAATCGTAAATTTTCGTAAATGATATTTGATTCATATACAATTTTTAGAGTCGCCCTTGTGGCGCATTACCAGTTCCTGTTCGAATTTATTCTTTAATATTCTGATGTGAAACCGAAATAGAAGACACCGCCCTGTGCACAGGCGGCTCGAGTTCGACTTTTCTTTCTGTTTAACCTTTTGTCTATCATAGTGAGGGCTAAGGCGTTGTGCAAACGTTGTTTTCGCTGAGTTGGTAAACGATTAAATAATTTTTATTTATTCTTTAGTTTGAGCAGTGACTTCTTGCAATTGTTTCTGTTAGAGCAGATTTACAAGCAATCGAAAGGTTAGGGAAAGGGTGGGAATTTCATCGCTATGCTTTTTATTTGCTCGTCATTCTCTACGCTCTCATTTAGGATAGCGTTTTCAAATCAGCAGTTCATTCAGACTTTCTTAGAACGAGCCCTGCTTCTTTTGCTTCTTTTTCTTTTGAAAGGTGTTTAATGGATTTCCAAGGTGCCCACTTGGCTAAAAAAACTGTCCAGCTTAGGGTGAAATATCATTAGCAGGAAAGATAGAAATAGCGCCACGATTTTCGTAATTATGATTTACGAAATTTCGAATTCCATTTACGCACACCTCGGATCGGGGCAATTCGTTACCATCTAATTCCTTCCTGGGCGTCACTCTTCATGTGTTCAATCCGCTTTTATAGCGGTGCCTACTCCCTCCACTCTACCCCTCCCCAACTTTATGTGCGCAGTTGCAGCTGACGGGGACCGCTACTATCTTCCGAGGTTGATATAATTACAACTGAGGCAGTTTATGTCGGTCCCGCAAAGAGCTGTAATAGTCATTTAGGCAAGAACTCCTGACCGCTACTTACCTCTGTTGCTTTTCATTTATATCTAGTCCTGATTACATAAGTAGAAATTGGCGGAGTCAGAAATACTTAGTGGTATAACTGTGAATTACAATGACACTTACTACTGAAGCCGTTATGGAATCCGTCAAGGCAACTTTCTTGCCATCTACCATTTCCAGTGGTTGCGTCGGTGTGGGGGTAATGTGCTTTGGAACGATGTGTGGTGTCCAAACACTTTATCCTAATTCTGACTCGATCATAACCTATTTGTTTCGTTCCATTACCTGTTCATCATCTTCGGCTGCCCCCCCCCCACATTTACCGAGGCTGTTCGCCGTTCAGGTTCCTGATAAGGCCAACATTTCATCATATCGCCCATTGATAAGCCACGTTAATTCGTGTTTTTTTTTTCAGAAATTTCGGCTGTAATTTTTCCGTTAAATCTCTGTAAGCCGTTGATGAATCGAAATCCAGTAGGCTTCAGTCACTTACGGGTCACGAATGTTGAATTACCTAACGAATGTTGAACTACTTGCTACCTTTCTGCACGCGCCTTTACTCCAGTATTTGCTATTCTCTCGTCCCTTCGTAAATTCGACCTGCACATATTACCTCCAAGTGTCACTGCGACCTGGTGTGCTCTTATCTCTTTAGTACAAATATAGGTGTTTATGGTCTCATTCCTGTAGTATTCGCTAACGATCTTGCGAGTATTCGATGGGTGTTCCTGCTTAACAAACACAAGCAATCCCTTTTAAAATACGATTATTCGTCATGAACCCAAAGTCGCTCATTATCTTAACTGCAACTATTTTTCAATACAATACACTTCGCAGAATAGTTCTAGTTCTGATGGAGTGACATTTCAACCTCCAGTTATCGATGTCCAATAATCATCCAGCGAACAATGGCAGTAGCCATCATTCTGACTGTCGTTGGTGGAGATGAGTAATGTTTCTGTACAGTCCATGCATTGTAATTGCCATCAACGCAGGATAAATAGTCCAATGTTCAATCCACGGTCAGAGTACTCGCGTGTCGGTGGATCCCGCGCACGAAACAGCGTCATAGTGCGGCACGGTTGCGTCGCGGCAGGACTTAGCAGCCGCCGGTACCAAACAGTTTGGACCCATATTGATTTTAGTGGGTGGAGCGACGCATGGCAACTTGCCTGGTGCATGGTTTCGTGGCGGGACCGTAGTGGCGCGTGGTACAGCTCGTACGTGTCCGGCTCGCGGCTGGAGGCGGCCCCGGCTGCCGCGCCGCGACCGCACGCATGGCAAGGATTGGGTATCGTTGCTCGCAGCCCCCTCGATGTCGGTGTCCACTTATGTGATAGCAGTGGGTGGTCACACTCGAACTACGTTTCCGAAGTAGTGTTCAGCCCTAATGATGTGCTAAAGGTTTTAAAATCATCGAAGCCTTCCACCTCCCTAACATCAGACGGTATTCCGCAGCTTATTTACAAAAAATGTGCGTACTCTTTATGTAAACCACTTTCCATGATTTTTAATATTTCTTTATTGTTCAGCGAAATTCGTTCCATATGGAAGACCTCGATTGTTACCGCTATTCCTAAGACGAATGAGTTTGTTTTGGTATCATCATTTCGTCCTATTAGTATTACACCTACCCCTATGAAAATAATGGAGAAACTTGTTAGAGACATGCTTTCGGACTGATTTATAAAAAACCCTTCAATACCTACACTGCGGCATGGTTTTACAGCAGGAGCCTCTACCGTAACTCAACTCTCTGACTGTCTGTACAACTGGAACTTAGCTATCAGCCATAGCAGTTCAGTTGATGTTATATACTTCAACTTATCCAAAGCGTTCGACAAAGTCAACCATAGAAAACTTATTCGAAAACTTTACAGTTTGGGTATAAGGGCACCACTGCTGAGCTGGCTTCAGTCATATTTGACGGAAAGAAACATGTGTGTTAAGGTAGAGAACTCCTTTTCTGGCTTGCACTCCTGCCCGAGCGGTACTTTAGAGGGAGGTACATTTTCCCTTCTTTTATTCCTAGCCTCTCACTCATGATCTGCGAGCCCAGTTAGACACCCATCCTCTCGTCAATGTAAAGCGACTGCATCGGTGGAGCTTACGATTGATGATTTACTCATTTGATATAGAGTACCGCAATACGACCGAATTTGGAAATGCTGATGGGTTGTCAAGATTACCAGACCCCAGAGAGTTACCAAGCTCGCAAATGGTGATTAGTGAAGTGAAAGAGATACAAATGTCTAAAGAAGTGTGGCAAGAATTGACCTTCAATGAACAAGAGGTCGCAAGAGCCACACAAGAAGAAGAAACACTAAGGAAAGTCTACAAATATGTGACAGAAGGATGGCCGGAAAAGGTGAAAGAAATAGACTTGAAACCGTTCGAGAGGCGAAAAACGGAATTTCAGAAGTATAATGGGTGTTTCATGTAGGGTAAAAGGGTAATACTACCAAAAAATTTCAAAATTTGGTCATCAAAATATTACATCACAGCCATTTTGGCCGGAATAGAATGATGGCCTTAGCAAGGCAGAAGGTCTGGTACCCGGGGATAGACAAGGATATACAAAAGGTGGTTCAGACGTGTCAGACGTGTGCAGTATATCGGAATGACCCTGTAAGGACAACACTGCACCCCTGGGAGACACCGCAAAGAGTATGGCAAAGGCTGCATATGGATTTTGCAGAGACATTAGGAGGAAAAGTGTGGCTAATAGTAGTGGATGCTAAATGGAAATGGCCAGAAGTTATATCAATGAACACCACTACAGCGGAAAGAACAATAGAGAAGCTTAAAGACATATTTGCCATACATGGATTGCCGGAACAAATAGTAGTGGACAACGGACCACGGTTTATAGCAAGCGACTTTAAAAGCTATTGTGAACGGAGAGGTATAGAGTTAACATTTATACCCCTATACCACCATAATTCAAATGGAGAAGCTGAACGTTTCGTACAAACCTTTAAGAAAGCCTTCTATAAGGGGCAAAGAAGTGGCAAGGCAATAGCTGAAACCGTACGGGATCTGCTATTTGAGTATAGGGTGATGGCACACCCGGCTACAGGGAAGCCTCCTGCGGAAATGCTTATGGAACGTTTATTGCCTATTTCAATCCCTTATATAGGGCGTGATCTCGGCTTCTTCTGATCTCTTCCTTCCGTCCCTTCATTCCGTCCTCGCTGCCCTGAAACCGATCCATACCCCCAACACAATCCACAAACCTTCATCACAAAATTATCCGTTATCTGCGATCCGGGTTTCAAATTTTCATTGTCCACTGATCCCTAGAACGGATCCGCTTTGAGCGCAAGTACTTTCTAGAGCTCTCACGTAACTGCTACGCACGTTACCCTGCATACCTCTCGTATTGAAGATAACACTAGAACGCGCTCTACTCGCGCACACTTATTATTGTGTCGGACCGAATATGTCCCCCTTCTGGGCTTGAATGGTCCCGCCTTTGTTCCAGTACTCTACTGCGCGAGTTGCTAGGCGTTTTAACACCGTTAAGTAGAGGAAAACAGGCCTCTTCAAAGCGTATAAAATTTACAGCCTGACTTGTAAAAAATAAAGAGATTAACCCGATTTTCGTGAGAGCCGAGGTGCTTGCCTTCCCTTTAATAGCGCGTCATTCTTTGTGTCTTGGAAACACTAACAATAAGACAGAATTGAATCGATCGCACTTCAGATGAGAAATGGAGAGCTTTAAAAAGGTGTGAAGGCCTCCGAGTGGACGATCGTCAGATAGGGGTGTCAACGATAACCTCTTGAATCCTTCTTTAGTGAACTTTAGTGAGGAGCATCAGCAATTTTTAAGAGTAGTATGCATCAGGTTGATCGAAAAGTCTTGCAATACTTTACGCTACTGCCTGTTAAATTTGTCAAAGCTCTTACAGATTGATCATGTGTGGTGACGTCATAGTACATTCTCTTCCTCAAGAATACTATATAATATACTTGTGCTCGAATAATCGAATTCGAATAATTATTTGAATAATTTATTCGAATTCAATTATTCGAGTTTAGCAAATTCGAATAGTTACTCGAATTCGATTACTCGAGGTTTGAAATTTCGAATAATTATTTGAATTCGATTATTCGAGGTGCGAAAATTTGAATAATATTCGAATTTCGAATACGTGGTTGTTTCGAATGTGGCATAGTGATGATTTTTGTGAGCGGCGTTCATTTCGGTGACGATTGTTTTCGACAGCACACTGTCGAGGAGCTCAGCGTAACGAAAACGCATTCAATATCCTACTATACATCGAAGGGTAGTGTGCGTGTGCGTGCGTGTTTCCATCAGTCCATCACAACTGGCGTGGGGAAATGGCGTATTGGCGATACTGACCGCCGTTGATGGCGATCGACTGCGGTCCGAAGCTTCAGTCGTTGGGGTAGTCGATCTCGCTGAACACAAATTTGAAGTTCGTTTCTGAAATTATCGGTTGAAGTTGATCGCTATTGAATTTCTATGGGGAATTCGTTGAGGCGAATCAATTGTATGACCGGTCTTCGTCGATGTTTTCAAAATCTAACTTCACATTTGCGTTCTCTGCGACCACGACTGTCATCGATGTCATACACTTGAATACTCTACGAAATTTGCACAACAGACACAAATTTCGACGGAAAATTAAAAAATGAATTCAGATTCGTGTTCAGTGACCTCGATTGCCTCAGGCCTGAAGTCTCGAGCTTGTTGTCGATAATTTGATTAATATCTCTTGATGGCAATTGTTACTGCAAAAACTAACTTAAGCTTCGTGTTCAGCGACCTCGATTACTTCGGGACTGAAACTCACAGTTTGCATATATGACACGACTATATACAATTTCAGTTGAAATTCAAAGTTTTTCAAATCAAATTCAACGTTGTTACACAGGGAAGAATCCAGAAGAACGTTGAAATTCATTTTGAATTTTGACTGAAAATGCTCTACAATTTGATAGGCTGACGATTCCTGTGAGATAATGAAATGAACAAATGGAGTGAACGGTTTTTTTCGCCAAGGTTTGCACTTGTGCGTAGATGTTTTGCACCGTATTTCTGTAGGAATTTTTTTTTGTAGGATTTTGTTTGCAGGAAAAAAGTTCTCATGTCTTGCCATTTAACGAGTATTGTCAACGGTTCTGAGAAGATATTGAATATCTTCATTGTTTGCTTTTTTTAAGAATTCAAATCTTTTATTTTGTCTCTGGCGAATGTTGTCGTTGAACTTACTTCACTACATTTACTTGAGCCTACACAATGCGCTTTTGGAGTGAGTAAACGGTATCAAACGAAATTGGCTAACACAAAAATTGCATCGTCCTTATTAATACACTCCGGTGCAAAATTGTAGATACCCCCGATTTGTCCATTAGTACCCGAAGGATCCGCTGCCAATGCTCAGCGGTTACCGTTGTATTCCTCACTATCGAAAGCCTCTATAGAAGAATTTTAAGCAGGTTATCTCATCAGTGCAGGATACTACGAACTTTTATTGAAAATTTAACGAATGGAGACCGGTGCAAAATATAAGTTCCTTTCATAAAAAACCTGATTAATCACAAAAGTCCCTACAGACAAAGTAAGATTAGTACTTCGTCACATCACCTTTGTTGCAACCATATCGAAAATTCTGTTTTGCATACTACTGGTTAGGTTATCAATAACAGTTCGCTCAACATTGGCTCATGCATGAAGTATGGCGTTCTTCAGATCAGAAACCGAAGTACAAGTGGTTCCATTTTTGTACACCTTGTGTATAAGAATGCCCCACAAGTTCTCTATCAGCGGTGAGATCTGGAGGAAAACTAGACCACTGCAAAAGTTGAATTGTATTGGAGTTGAGCCAACCTCTTATAAACCTTGTGGAAAAGGTACAGAATAACTAACTACAAGGTTCTTATTTGCATTGGCGGGTTCCTTTACTCTATGGTACCTAAAGCATCGATAAGGAACAAATACCTGGAGCTTCACACATTGGCTTCTCGCAGGAAATTCTTTGATATTTGTCGGGTTTATAAGTTAATCCACTTTTTGCGCTTTGTAGGCTCCAAAATGTTTGATCTGCGTGCGTCTCAAACAAAAGGGGAGCCTGAGAAGCTTCCTATCAGTCGACCTAGGAGTAAGCTGAAGGTGGCCCTTTCTCCTCATAGGACATTGGTTTGACTCGCTCTAGGTGTGTCTTTATGTTGTTGTGTTGTTGTAATACTTTTTTTGGCGCTCGCGAGCGTATTAAACAAATAAATAAATAAGTAAATAAATAAACCTGCAGTTGACTGCGATACGTGTATGGATGCATTATCTTGTTGGAAAATGAGATTGTGCCTACGAAATCTTCTGAAATATGGCAAAAGGTGATCTCGGAGCAATTTCTGGTAGTCTTCACTGTTCATCCAACACGAGACGAACTTCCGAAACGAATGAGACAAGTCCGCATCCAGAAAACGCAGCCCAACCATGAGACTTTCACTGTCAAAGTTGCGCCTAGGGGATACTCGACCTCTTCTCTCAGATCTCTCCAGTAGTGTAAGAGAAGTGGAATCTTGATAGGCCCGACGGGTACAGACATTATTCGAGAGATTTGAGGAGAGAGAGAAGCGAGTATTCTACAGGTGCTACTTTGTCGGTGGAAGTCTCATGGTTTCGGCTGCGTTTTCTGGATACGAACGTGTTGCCTTGGAGTTCGTCTCGCATAGGATAAACAGTGAAGACTACCAGAAATTGCTCGGAGATTACCTTCTGCCATATTGCAGAAGATTTCATAGGCACAACCTTATTTTCCAACAAGATAATGCATCCATACACGTCTCGCAGTCAACTACAGGTTGGCTCAACTCCAACAGAACTCAACATTTGAAGTGGCCTAGCTGGTCTTCAGATCTCAACCCGAAAACTAGAATGCTTGTGGGACATTCTTGTACACAGTGTACAAAAATGGAACCGCTGAGACATCGGTTTCTGATCTGAAAAACGCCATACTTCATGCATGGGCCAATTTTGGGCGAACTGTTATTGATAACCTAATCAGTAGCATGCAAAATAGAATTTTCGATATGGCAACAAAGGTGATGTGACGAAGTACTAATCTTACCTTGTTTGTAGGTACTTTTGTGATTGATCAGATTTTCTATGAAGCGAACTTATATTTTGCACCGGTTTCCATTTCTTAAATTTTCAATAAAAGTTCGTGGTATCCTGCACTGATAAGATAAACTGCTTAGAATTCTCCTATAGAAGTTTTCCATAGTGAGGAATACGATGGTAACATTGCTGAACCTCGGCAGCGGGTTCTTCGGGTACCAATGGACAAACCAGGGGTGAACCTATTTTGCACCGGGTGTATTAAGTTTTAATAAAGTTTATTCGATTATTCGATTTTTTCGAATATTCGATTATTCGGAAATTCGAATAACTAAAAATTGAAGTTATTCGATTATTCGGAAATTAGAATAACCAAAAAATGGGGTTATTCGAGTATTCGGAAATTCGAATAACCAAAAAATGGGGTTATTCGATTATTCGGAAATTCTAATAAACGAAAAATGGGGTTATTCGATTATTCGGAAATTCGAATAACTAAAAAAATGATGGTATTCGATTATTCGCTCGTTCGAATTTTCGAAAAATGGGGTTATTCGATTATTCTTTCATTCGAAAAAATTTAAAAAAGCACAAGTATACTATATAGGGCCTTGCCGAGTACGAATACAGCAACAATGTCAACGATAAGCAGCAGCATCCTACGACCTATCGTCTACCACGAATTTTTGCAAGGCCATTCCGCAAGGACTGCAGCCTTCAACATCTGCGCTGCATTCAAGAAGGAAGTCATTCACTACTCCGCAGTGGCTATTTGGTATTAGCACTTCGAGGCTGGAGATATCCCTCTCGAAGATCGAGCTCGCTCCGGACGCCCCTCTGTTGTGGAAGAAGACAGGTTGCGCGAGGCCTTCAAGGTGAAGCCAAATTCAACTCGTGAATTGGCGGCGACGCTTGGATGTACGCAAAGCACCGTCGTGAAGCAGCTGGAGATCCTTGGGTACCGCAAAGCTTTGTCCCCACCGTGGACACCGTGGGTACCACATGAACTGTGAAACTCTGGCAAGGCATGCTGAATCAGTGTTAGTGAGTCGCTGCTTCTTAGCCCACAAAGAAAGAACTTTCTGAGGGACATTGTTACTGGTGACGAAAGCTAAGTTCTTTATGTTAGCCACACATGCAGGAGCCAAGGGTTCTCACGCGGAGAACAGGCTCCAAGACAACCGAAACGTGGACACCACGAAAAGAAGGTTCTTCTGTGTTGCTGGTGGGACTGCTTTACTGGGAGTTGCTGGATAGTGAGGCCACAGTCACAGCATCCGTTTACGCTACCCAGCCTCAGAGCTCAGTCGACGCCATGCGCCAAAAACATCCAAGACGGTAAAACGTCTACTTGCTGCACGACAACGCGCGTCCTCATGTCGCATAAGTGAGTCCGAGAAAAGCCAGGAATTAGGCTGGGAAGTTCTGCCCCATCCACCGCACTCTCCAGACACCGCTCCTTCTGACTACCACCTGTTCAGAGCTCTGAAGCAGCATCTTCGAGGTAGAGAGTTCGATGATCGACGTCAGCTGAAAATGGAGGTTTCTGAATATTTTCCTCACAGCCCTCGGAATTCTGGCGGAAGGAAATCGAAAGGCTGCCTGAAGGATGGGGCAGGATTTTAGACTTGGATAGGAAATATATCGTAGACTGAGTTTTTGTATATTGTATAATATTGTATTGTATTGTAATATTGTTGTGCTAGTGTTGCAAGACTTTTCGATCAACCCAATATTATTGTCTGTTATGGAAAGAGCAATCATGGATAATAGCGTAAAACTAGGGAAACTTCAATCCTCAATCTCTCTTCAATCCTGCAAGGAAGGGGGCCCCTTATGGTGAATTTTGTAGAGTGTTCTACAACGTGGTACGAAGCATTGGTGATGACGCCCTGTTTTACACGACTGATGGGTATATGTACATATGTCACCCTAAGTCTAGAGTACTTTGTTTATTTTCTTAATTCGCCTGCTCCGGGTTCTTATCTATGTCTTCAATAAATAAATAATAAGACGGTTTGCCAGTTTTTCAGATTTACCTTTCTGGAACCATCATGAAGCTTCTAATTTGCTGTCAAAGAATCATTTTCGGTTTTTGATGATATGTTGCTAGCGTAGTTCGTAATAGAATCACGGCTGGGTGATTGGAGCAGAATATGCTGATCAGAATATGACTACTTATCATCCATAATAGTGATGCTAACAATATCAAAGAAATCCTCAATAATGTGTATGGTAATACTCTTAAAATAGAAACTACTCACATTAATGATTTCCACAGTTGCTATCTAGATTTAGACATAGTCATTAATAACAACATAATTCGCACAAAAAAATTATAACAAAACTGATAGTTTTAATTTTGAGGTTAAAAGACTTCCACATGCTACATCTCTAATCAGCTTAGGTGTAAAAAATGCAACAATTTATACAGAAATTTTGAGAATCTCCAGAACTTGTACATGTTTAGAAGATTTCTTAGAACGTATTAATACTCTTTATAAACATCTTATTGCTAATGGTTACACTAGATTAGTAATAGTTAGTAATCTTTTCAGATGTTTAACTAAAAATAAGTTTATCTTGTATAAATACAAACTTTTTGATGTTAAATATTGTAAACATAAAATACTAGAGAAGCTTTTTTTAATACTTTACAGCCAAGTCATAATATTTAATCTTCCTAGTTCCATAACACAATATTTCATCAGTATACCTTCCAAATTTATATTATATGTACTTGCTTCTTATACGATCTCTGCCTACTTCATTTATTGTATTTTGTGCATATACACCTTTTTCCTTGCATTCCTATCGTTTTTGCAAGTATTTTAAGTTCTGTAACGTTTTATGGTGTAGATAGTGTAATTGCACTTAAGGGCATAGCGCTGTGTCTTATTCGAAGCGCGCTTGCCATTTAGCCGATCTAGCTGACAGTTGCCCTTGCTGTGGTAGTTTATCTGCTCCAATAACAATTGTTTTTTCGCGCCTTTTTCACGCTGAGTATTATTTTAGCCTATAAATACCTCTTAGTTCTTAATATCAGCAGTTATGTCTTTTCCTCTATTTACCTTCTATACTCGTTGGATACTAGGTATTCGCTGGTTCACCACTGTTGAAGATTTTCTTGAGATTTCATCGTTTTCAGAGACCTCTTACCTATACGGCCTGTGATTTATCTATTCTACTACTATTCTATCTATTCTACTGTGATCCTGTACAATTTTTGTGGAGCGTATACGAATTGAAGGTAAGTTATGTTCAAACATTCTTAGGGTCTTTCCTCCTTATTGAGGAGTTCTGGGAAAGACCCTATTCTTTTAATTTTATTCTTGCTGATATCCGTCTAAGGGTAGGAACGAAACGGATATTAGTCCTTTTTGTTTATTCTTTTCAATTCTCATTCTTTATTATGAGAACAAAATTTATAAAAACAACACAACAGCATAAGTGTTATAAAAACAAAAACAGCACAACAGCATAAGTGTTCTTCTTTGCTACAGTAAATGTAAGCAAGGAGTTCCTGCCCATCAGAGTGGCATCTTCACAAACGCTGTTGAATACATCCATACAAAATCCATAGAACGTAGAGTTGAACGCTGTGTTTGACTGTGCGTGATCTCCACAAAAGTCCCTTGCTCCGCGTCATTTTTCTGAGGATGTCAAAAAAATCCGACAGTTCATGGAGCTAACTGGTGGCGATGTCCGTTCCTCCACTTGGTGCCACTGGAAACTGCTCGCTTTGCGGGGCAAACTAGGCACGGACAGTCGAGTGCAGGCGACAGGCCCTTGTGACAGGCCGGCCTCCGAAGATCCATGTCACATCGCATGCTTGATGACGTTATGTAAGTATCGAAATAGTGCTATAGCGTCCGCGGGAGCCGACGCGCACTCGCAGAGCCCAGCAAGTGTGAGAAGTATGCGAGGGTCCCTGATGCGAGGACGGCATCGGAGGCAACTGAGCTAGTCCGAAAGTCCCGTAACGTAGGCTGGACCCCGTAGCTACGCTGAATGTGGGTACGTTGACGGGCCGCTTGTGCGAGTTGGCAGAAGCACTGGAGCGAAGTAGAGTTGATTTCTGTGCGGTGCAGGAGACGAAGTGATCCTGCCGCAAGTCGAGGGACTTAGGACGAGGTTTCAAGGTCGTCTTATGTGACCCAAAACCACCATTGGTGTCGGAAAAATCGTCTCCTCTCTCTCCGCTCGAAGAGCGCAGAACCCAGCCGCCGACTCCCACTGGGAGACGAAAGCAGTTTCCATACGAGCAGCTTTGGTGGCACACACAATGGAGTCCCTTTCCCTAGCCTTGTTCTGCGCTCGAAGAGCGCGGAACCCAGCCGCCGACTCCCACTGGGAGACGAAAGCAGTTTCCACACGAGCAGCTTTGGCGGCACACTGTGGAGCCTTCTCTAGCCTATTTCTGCGCTCGAAGAGCGCAGAACCCAACCGCGGGCTTCCCCTGAGCGACGGCAGCAGTTCTAGCACGAGCAGCTTTGATCGCAACAGCCTGGAGTCCCCTCCCTGGCCTCTCTCTGCAGAACTCAGCCGCGGACTCCCCGTGAGCTTCCACACGAGCAGCTTTGGTGGAACACACCCTGGAGTCCCTCCCATAACCTGGTTCTGCGCTCTAAAAGCGCAGAACCCAGCTGCCGGCTATCACTGGGCGACGAAAACGTGCTCCAATGATAACGGCTCGGATGGCGTGAGCGGGCGTTGGCACTTTGCCACGCCAGCGTCTGGTTAGGTCTAATGGCTATCGTCATTTTCCAGTCGGTTCGGTTGTGGAGGCGGTTAAGGAAAGGAAAACGTCGCTCTTCTTTCTAGATAGCTTTCAATTTTCACCACAGTTCTTTAAATTTTTGCCTCAACTAGAGAATATGGGTGATCAGGAGTTTTACATTGAAGGCTTATCCGTAATTGTGCGCAAAACTGACTCCCCGTCCTTCCTTTCCAATGATCAGACAATTTTCCTTGTGTTGGAGAACTTTCAGTGGATGGTGGCGTTGTTGTCATGACATACTCGCTAAGATGTTGCTGTACTTGTCGGAAAATGCGGACGACGACTTAGTACTGAGCAGTGTGACGGGATCTGAAGAAAGCTTTGGCGCTGCAGCTGGAAACTCTTTTCTTCCAAATATGGTGAACAAGATTCTGACTCTTGTCTAAAGAACGAAATCATTTCAGGGTAGAGGTTGATAAAAGGCACTGAAAGGGAAACCTTGTTACGCTCTAGCGCTGCCTATTCGTCCTGCTAGCGGTCGACGACCTCTATTATGTAGGTTGTTGGGCACACACCTATATGACAAAGCAATACGAGAAGCTATTTCCATTGATGAAAACTTCAACTCGCCATTGAAAGACGAAAATGCTCTGAACAATTTCCTTTTTACGGTGCGAGGATGTGCAGAACAGAAGACCACTATGATGTTCTTGTTACTTCACGAGTGTCATTACTTGAGTTACAGATAGCCCAAAAAGTGTTATCTGGTCTTAATGTTTCACGATAATTTCATAGTCTCATGTCATGCCTGCATAGCATTGTCATTGGAGACATTCGTGTTCAGTGATGTGACATCAAATGACTCCATCACAAGGCTACCTAGGACTATGCTACGAAGTTTACCCAAAAAGATAGCGGTATTAGGAAGGTGTACAGGTACGAACTTTAGTAGCTACATGAGAACGAAATTCAGTAGCCAGGAAATACGATCTGCAGGATCACCAACGCTGCTTATGATAGGTGTAACCTTACATTGTGTGGGGTCGCAAAGGTCATCTCCTGATGGCAATTTGCGGGTTTCGGTAAGGACGTACAGAACTCGGCAGACAGGATAGTCACATAACAATAGCTTAGGACATAGCAATACCTTCCCTATAATACCTAAGGCTCGTTATAAAGTTTCTTCGAAGTTTCGCTGATTTTACAATCTTAGGACACTTCCGCTTAAGGGAGCGAAACAGCTTGGCAAACTCCTCATGCGTGGTTTGACTACATCCCTAGTGTCCTGGAGGCGACGTCTTGTTATGCTATTATCCAGCTGTTATGATAGAACCACAAACTCTCCTACTTCAGTTGGGCATCAATGATAAGAGTAAGGCGGTTGCTCCGGAACGTAAACCCAATAAAGCTCCCATAACAATCTTGGCTGAACAGCTGCAGAACATCCTGCAGGACTGTTCCCAAAGAAAATCACCTTCTCAGAAATCTGGGGCCGCTGCGCGCTTTACTAAGCTTGGATCACCCCTTTCCCTTCTTCCGTCGTGGAAACGCACTCGAGGCAGAGCGGCGTTCTCTACACATCCACGGAGTACTGCTTGAGTACAATGAGTACTGGCTCAATAATATATCAATGAGAGGGTACCAGAAACACAAAACAGAACACTGGGGAGGAGGGGAGTTACTTGGTGCCCTTCTTCAAATGGTAACATGAGGTAGTCTGCGGTTTCTTATTAAGGATCACATTGAAATCTAATACAACCAACTTTATTTGCTCTCCAGCATTATTAAAACGAAAATAGCAAGGAAGTCGTAGCCATGCAGTAGCGTTATGCTAAATTTCTTTAATCCATTTAAAAATCGCGTATTCCGGCTTCAAGAATCGAATCTCTTAATTCTTGCAAAAGAGCTCGTGAAGGGCAGTGGGCTCTACAATAATGCAAAGAGGTAATAATTTAGGAAACTTGGTCTACACAAGCAGGTAATCGATTCGATCTGATCAGAATTTTTTTTGTGTTACGCAGGTCTTCCACTCTTCAAACGTCGATGAGAAAACATGTTTTGTCCACTATATATCTATCTATCTATCTATCTATCTATCTATCTATCTACCACTATATAATTAAGTTAGTGGTCGATGATGTTTGAGTGATCTAACCTAAGTGAGATACGCCACATCATCCACAGAGAGAGCGGTCGAATGATCAAGCCTAAACGAGGTACGCAGCATCATCCACAGCGGAGACGGTCGAGTGATCTAACCTAAGTGATGTACGCCTCATTATCTGCAGCGCGGGCGAAATTTGCTATTCAACCTGGGATGTTGCTGCAGCAGGGGAAACGTAGCCCTTTACTGCTTAACACAACAGCACCTACACGCGTTTCTGAGCGTTAAGATTCGGAAGCCGACTTCGTACCATTAGCATAAGAAGAACAGTAAAAGGGCAAGTGTAGAAGGGGACTTTTCGACAGTGGAGAACCGGCAGCGATCAGGAGGGAGCGACCTGGAGGGGCATCGGGATGGAGGGGTAGATAGGAGAACAATGAAGCAGGCCAGGAGGTGGCACCAAGAATTGGTTAGGTAATAAGCAGGGACCAGTAGGGAGTTACCAATCAGAAGGGGAAGGGCAGTGAGGAGGATCACCAAGGGGATCCACTAACAGTAAGGGACACCGGATTTAGAAGATGTGACACCGATGTCGCGCAATGGGCGTTCGATCGCCGTCGTCGTGTCGTGAGCGTGGGAGGGCTACTTAATTGGGTAGAGTAGTAAGAAGGGAAGAGAAGGAAGGAGAGGAATCACCTGGAAAAGGGACCTGGAGGCGGGACAGGACGGGAACGAACAAGAAGGGAACCGTAAGGGATTCCATACGGAGAACAAGGAATCTGCCATATGCATAGCCTCATCATGCTCCACACAGCGACGGCTGCGCGCGCTTTTCGTCACAGCGTCTGGATTCGGAAGGTGGCCCCCTACGTCGCGCAATAAGCGTCCTGTTCCTGAATACGTGCCACCGACGTCTGCCGTGAGCATGTTAGGACCACAAAGAGGGTGGTGGAGAAGGGCAGCATGGGAGACCTCTAGGGTGGACCAGGAGAGCGAACAGGAAGGAAAGCAACAACCTGGAGGAGGGGCTAGGACGGAGAAACCAGCAAAAAGATACCAGTAAGGGGTCAGTAGTGGAAACAAAAAAGAAGTGGGCCAGGAGTTGGGAGCAGGAAGGTGGGGGAATAAAGAGGAGGAGGGAAGACCAGTAAAGGCGGACCAACAATTAGACGCAGTAAGGAGAAACGAGTGGGGGATACCTGGCTTCGGAAGACATGTCAACGATCTCTGGAAACGCTAGCTGTTGAGCATGACAACGGTTGTGGAGGAGTGACCTGAGGGACAGAAGTACTGCGCAGCACAAACCAATGACGTTAATAGCCGGCACGGAGAGAATATCTATGATGAAAGTACCGAAGTGGTGAACGGCTTGATGGCGATAAAGTGCGCGCTATGTCCTAGATGTTAGCGAATTTTATGTTTCACAAAAACTGCTTTCTACAGGGTGCGTAAAAAGTATTGACGCACCTACTTTTTGTTTCAGCTCCAGCTTTCTCTTTCTACCCCTTTAGGTTTTTGTGTGTTATTTTTGTTGTCTGTGTTGTGCTCAAAAAAACACTCACGAAAAAACTGAAGAAACATGATCGTCATCGCTACGGTGGCCCTTTTTTTGTCTGTTACCCAGACAGCTGAATACTTCCTTAACAATAGAATTAGGCGCTGTTCGAAACGGTTGGTAAGGAAAGAGGCCAGCAACCCAAACGTCAGCCACGGCTCTGTCATAACAGATGATGATTACAATATGTTCAAGTACGATAACGTTCAAATCCAAATTTATCAATCTTTGTCCGATAACGGCAAACGGATAAGGCGCGCAGGTGTGGACAGCTTCTCAGACGATCACAGCTTAAAAGTGAATCCGCTGGATTACTCTTTTTAGGCGATTTTGGAGAATGAGGTCTTGGCTACTTTCAACAGAAGTGACCAGTCGCAGAAGGCTACCCTGTTAAAAGCACGGAACGAAATCCAAGCGAGTACTTGCGGCGCGTGCTCATGAATTTTTCCGTCGTTTTCGTTCCTGTATTCTCAGTAAAGGAGCCAATGTCGATTACAAGTTATTCTATCGTGTTTGCAAGATCATTTTCCATATTTCCCAAGTGAATATTTTAAAACATACTGCGCAATACTATTTCCACAGCCGTCATTTACTGAGTCAATACTTTTTACGCACCCTGTATAAGTCAGTGATACTGCAAAGTCATGCGAAGCGCGCAAGTGCGAGACACGCCGTTAGGCGTGTCGGAGCACTTGAAGTTCTATATTCCTCACTAGAAACCATTCCTCTGATGTGCCTTTTTACAAAAAAAAACAGTCAGAAATTACATAATATTATCGAAGCGTCCAGTTATTCTACAAGCGAGCGGGCAGTTCAAGCCTCTCTTCTTATTTTGTTATTTGTTCCTTATCCCTTTTGTGTTGTCCTGCCATTTTTCTCCAAATTAACCTTGTCCGTTTCAAAATTTCATTCGCTCATCATGTTCTCTTAGATGTTGCTGATTTCGAGAAGCAGGTGTTGCTCCATTTTTTTTGGCAACGTCACGCCAACTAACGAATCTGCAAACGGCGGTCCGGTTTTCGCGCAACGCATCAAAATGGGGCGGTGCGGGCAGGGCAGGCGAGTAGTTACTACTTACGGCTTACGATTTTACTATTTATGGTGATTTCTGACAGTTTGTTTTACGATTTACGACATTTTGGGTCGTAAGTCGTAAAATTTCATAAACGTTGTCGATTGACGGGTGGCTGGCGTCCAAATGAGTGGTGAAGCTCGGGTAAGAAAGATGTGCTCACCCTCTTTCCACTGAAAGCTTGTTTCCACTTCGTTTCAGTTTTAATGTAGTTTTTTTAATGCCCTGCGTGGAACCATGACAGATGACACCGTATCGTGCGCAGTCTTTTCGAGTTCAACTTTTCTGAAACTTCTGGCGAGACAACTTTGCATCATGTGGCCTAGCATTGTCGTGACGAAGGTGAACATTCTTCCGCCAAAATCGTTTTCCCCGCGTAGTCCCACGAAGCAGGACAGCGTAAATGTTCACAGTCACTGAGGTGCCGGTTTCAAAGAACTACGATTAGAGCACTCCCTGGAAGTCCCACCAACAGCACAGCAGTACCTTCTTCTGGTGGAGGTCGGCCTTTTCAGAGGTGGTTCCTTGAAGGAGCCCAGACTTTTGCTGACGTAGAGGACGCTGAACTCATCTCTGTGACCACGTTCCCTAAAAAGTTCTTACCACGAAATCAGAAAAGGAGAGGCTGAGCGATGCTCAGTCGCGACGTCCAGTTGGAGTCACGGAGATCGCGAGCCACTCAAGTTGAGACCACCTTTAATATATTATAGATATTCTAGAACGTATGGCATTATATTCGGGAATGTTGGAGTTATAAGCTTGTAGAACAAAGCCAGACTTTAAATTTTGAAAAAGGATTGAAAATTTTGTTGCTGGAGTTTTCCGACAACTTAATAGAAAATTTAACCAAGAGTGCGAGGATTATTGACTGTGGTGGTTCAGAGCAGTTGTCGTTGAATATTGACTCGACTGCGCAACGAACCAGTAGTTGTACACTTTATTTGCACCTCAAACTTGGGTAATTAAACCATTTTTAGTAACAACATGCATTAGTTATATGTAACGAACTGTGTTACGCGAACTAAAAGAGCCTATGCGAACGAGAGCCTAACACAAACAATGAATAAGTAACAATGACCGGATTAGCACACTGGGTGGGGATTTTGACCACCCATAATCAAATATAGACCACTCCAAGAGGCGATCAACCAGTCAAACGCGGCCACCCTTTAAGATCATCTGGTCAAGTCGCGGCCTCCTATGATCGACCAATTGCTCGAATCGCGGACCATTCTGCGATACTCGCGGCGCCTCACTGGATCTCGTCCAAAATTCGACGAAGTGTACGGATCCTCTCCTTTGCAGCTCTTCTTTCCTCCGTAGCTCGAGTAAGACGTCGGTGAACCTCATCGCTCCGTCTGGGCAACAAACAGAGACCTGAACGGTGCCCAGTATTTCCAGTATTTCCAGTATTTCCACAATGATGACACGGTTTTCAGCTTTTCGACATTCATGTGGTTCGAGGCGGGCATACTGTGCATCGTTTCTCATCCGCTATAATTCGGCATCTTGTCGCGGAATCTCTGTATTTGGGACAGGAATCTGAATAATGTTCTCCAATTTCTTTTTATAAGGCACAGCGCATTAGTTTTTCGTCCTCTCGATGTAGAATTCCCTTTTCAAAGCCGCGTGGATCACAGGTTCCTTCCGTATCTAAAGTGTAGATTGTGCTCTCAAAAGCCTCGATACGTTCCTGGATTTCACGAATTTCATCTTCGATTCCTCGCCTTTGAAAGGCGAGCCATTCCTCGCTAGCTTGTCGCTCGAATTCGTCTTCGCTCTCGACGCTTTACATGTAGTCGGTGCTATCGTTCATTAGCTCTTCCTCGTTTCGAGCTGCTCTGCGTTGTGTTTCTGAGGCATGTCCATGCCCACGCCCTGCGCGTCTGGTTGACGTGCTAACGTATCGTTCTTAGGGCCTCTATAAAGTCTCGCGGTAGCACCCAGAGAACTCGTACATATCACGCCTGCCGCAGTGATGACCCATGCTGTCACTGTGGTGGAAGCCGCGGCGCGGACGAATTGACGCGGAGCCGCTGGTTGCAAAGGTCCCCGAGGGCTGCCGTAGTTCACGGCGGCTCTCACCCGCATGCCAGGAGCCGCGGGACAGACCTGCCGGGGGCGTGATGGTTGGGTGTCGATTATGGCTCATCTATTTGTAAACATTTTTTAACGAATCTACAAGCTAGAAATATAACAGATTAGTGCATAATTTCTGTCTATAAAGGAGCTTGACAACCAAAATATAATCGCCAACAACAATACAATCATCCAGTTTTGATCGCAACAAAACATCCTGTAACTACAAAATCACCGTTAGTGTCGACAAATGGAAGCATATGGAATCCTGCGATCAAAACGTAATGCAAAAAAAACTTTTGCACATATTAGACATCCTTAATTGCCCTGCACTGCAAATCTTCGTGGCCTTCCAGCCACAAGTTAGCCGTCTAGGGTTTAGAGAAAACCTTGCACGGAACTGCAACAACAAAGCAAACCGTTCTTTTTAGTATGAGCTATAACTGCATCGGACAGACCTCCCGCCCCAACAAGGCATCGGAGAGAATGCCGTCATCACAAGGGCTACCACATTATCTTCGACCGGCTTGTCAACCGAAGAACTCTCAGAGGAGGTAGACCGACAAAATTAAGAGCAAGCGCAAAATGGTACAGAACTATTGAGTTATAAGGAGTGTTCTATTATATTTCGGGGCTTACATTTAAGAACTCCTAACTTGGCTTTAAGAACGCTTCTTCACAAAACAAAAAGCGTTTTGCTTACTACATCTCTGACATTCTTAGAGGTCGCAGCTGTCGGCAGAAGTACGCAGTATTGCGTACAGCAACGCTCGCGGCGCGTACCACCCGCCGTTCTCATGGCGGGTCCGCGGTACCCGCAAGACTCTGCTGCCTGCCTATGCGAGTTGTTCAATTTGTCAACGGCTTCGTCCACTTCCTTCCTCATTGCAAGGTTGAGACTTTCTTCAAAAATCACCTTCATTTCGGCACTGTTTGTTGCGACATGCGACACGGAAGTGGTTTTCGACTGACTTTGGAGGCCTTCCAGTGAAAAAAGGACTGATGACTGAAATCTCTGCGACTCGTCATGCTCTTCCATATGCAGCGCTTCATGTATTTCTTTGAACACTGCGTTGTGAAGATCGAGCGTCCTCAGTTGGTCGTCGATGATTGTTTCGCTGGTGTGCTGGTCCATGACGAGGATTCTGTTGTCGCAGTCTCTTTGCGGTTGGGACATGATGCCCTGCCAGTTTTTTGGGGATATTACGTCTAGAGCGAAAAGGAGTGGTGGGGCAATAAACAACATGCGCAGTTCTGAGCGAATAAGTGTGAACTGTAGTACAGTTTTTTCGGATATACCCTCGACAATTTGCAACTCGACGGCGCGCTCTTTCCATCCCTCATATGATATACGTAGGGTAGTTATGAGCTCGTTAAGGGTAGACATGTAATTGATGCAATTGCGAAGTTGTCTACATTCGTACACGATCTTCTTATACAGCTCGTTCGGCGATGATAGAGGTGGAATCGCGTGTTGTAGACGCTCATATTGGTGCTTGAGTTGTTCTCGCGAATATGTCTTCGAAAATGCGACTGATCGGTGGTTCGCTGGTAGAGTGCTCGCCTGCAACGCGGGCGGCCCGAGCTCGATTCTCGGATGATGCACCATGTGAAGATTATTGGCTGTGGTGGTTCATTGTACTTGTCGTTGAATATTGACTCGACTCCGCGACGAACCAGTAGTTGTACACTTTATTGGCACCTCAAACTTGGGTAATTAGATCATTTTTAGTAAGAGCATTCATTAGTAACATGTAGCGAACCGTGTTACGCGAACTAGGAGAGCCTATGCGAACGAGAACCTAGCACAGCCAATGAATAAGTAACAATGACCGGTTTAGCACACTGAGTGGGGATTTTGACCACCCATAATCAAATATGTGCCACCCCAAGAGGCGATTAACCAGTCAAACGCGGCCACCCTGCGAAATCATCTCGTCAAGTCGCGGCCTCCTATGGTCGATCAATTGCTCGAATCGCGGACCATTCAGCGATAAAGAGACTATCTCAATGACAGAACGCCCCAAGTGTTGTATATGGGCAGAATCGCCTCTCTCTGGGAAACAACAAAATGCATGGAAATCAATGATTGAAAATACATCCAACAACAAAGTGCTCCGCCAATCCGCGGACAGAATGTGTGCATTAGTGCTCCATAGAATAACGCAATACTGAACACATTCACGGTGCAACCCCCTCCGCTAGAATGGATCCCATAAAACTGTTGGATGTGGAATAAACATGGGACTAGCCACCTTTCCAAACTAGCACCCTCTTTTCTTTTCTCACAAACATTTCCTGTCTATTCAAATCGTACTTATCCCAATGATACGTCGCTATAGCTATGCCTTCAGTGGTCTATATTTTATATTTAAAAAAACAAGGGCGTAAATAGGGCCGAGGAGAAAGGATCAGCATGTTTTGGGCTCTCCGAATGTTATAAAAGAACGCAAGTGTGCAACCCCCTCTAGACTTGCTTAAACCCTTCATTCGCATTGCAATGATTACAACACTGAAAGAAGGTTCCGATGACAAAATTAGAAATTGGCACAACAACTAGAATGCACACTTTCATTTCATTTATTTCATATAGCTAACCAGACGTTATGGGCGCGTGCAGCGCAGTCGGAGGAGGCGCCGACTGTCGCCTGCACCCGATATCAGGTTCCTGGTTCGGATTTTCCGCCCAGGCCCACCAAGCCTTCCATCCCTCCGGGGTCGGTGAATTGGTACCAGTTTTGTCTGGGAAGGATAAAGCGCTGACTTGTTCATCGGTTGTCCACCGCAAGTCATCGTATGGCCAAATACGCATTCAAGTCGCCTCCACGACATCCCGTAGAAGTAGAATGCATGGCGCATCTCAAAAGGGATTGAATAACGCCGTCCTTTATCCTTTATCCTTAACCAGACGTTCAAAGGCCTAACGGCCGCCAAACGTCTGGTTAGGGGCTTCACCCCCAAACCCCGAGAATAGAGCACCCCGTCTAGGCCTTCTTGCTCGCATTACAGTGAAAAACTGGTTCTAGAAGAAAGCGGGACAGTAGGGCACAATCTTGAAAACTGCTCCTATGAAGCTTATCCACCCTCTCTCGCACTTACGCCCATTTATTCTCTGAAGTACACATTCTCTACGTCGGGAGGAACAGATTGTGATAATCTTGTGAGAGCTCTATAAATATCCGACGGCAATAATAATCCTCCGATTCCCGAAGTCATTCTTCTTACCCCCCCCCCCCGACAACACATAATGCCCTCTTACCCATGTGCAGCCAGAGACAGGAAGAAAAATGTAGTGAGCATCAGTCAGTGAGAGTGGGAGGCATGTACACGCACACGCTCGCTGTCTTTCAAAGGTCATCTGAAAATCCAACGCATGCTTCGCAATGTTTGATCTGTGGCACATCTCTTGATCTAGACAACGTTGTACGACGTTCCTGTCACATACACGTTGGACGATAGTGAGAAAAAGTACTGGTCCGCCCTTATAGGTTCCTTCCACTGATCCCCTTTCCATTACTGGTCCACCTTCACTGGTTCACTGGTTCTTTACCGCTCCCCCCCCCCCTTCACAGGGCTCTTCCACTTCACTGATTCCCATTCACTGTCCCCCTTTTTGGCCCCTCTTACTGCCTTCCCTCACCTAAGTGGTACCCTTTATTGGTCCCCTTCACTGGTCCATTAATGGTCCCTCCTTTTCTGCCCCCACCCCCCCCCCCTTCACAGCTCCCCCATTACTGGGCTCACCTTCACTTATCCCTTTTATTGGTCCCCCCCCCTTCACTGGCCGCCATTGCTGGTCCTACCTTCACTGGTCCCCCCTTCACTGGTCCTCCTTTGATGGTTCCCACTTTACCGGTTTTCCCTTCACAGAACTTTCCCGCTTCACTGGTTCCCGTTCGCTTCCCCCCCCCCCAACCCTCATCTTAGTGGTATTCTTTATTGGTCCCCTTTCACTGGCTCCCATTAAAGGTTCTACTCTTACTGGTACCCCCCCCCTCCTCCCTTCGCTGGTCCTCCCACCTTTCATTGGACCCCCGCTTGCTGGTCTCCTCCTTAGTGGTCTCCCATTAGACGTGTTCGAAATCTGGACACCCGTTACGCGACATAGGTGACACCTCTTCTGAACCCAGACACCACTTGCATGACATCGGTGACACCTATTCTAAACCCAAACACTCAAATCGCGACGTCGCTGAGATGCCTTCTGAATCCGAACGCCTGTTGAGCAACGTTGCTGGCATGTCTTTTGAACTCGAACGCCCTTTGCGCGACATCGGAGACACTTCTTCTGACGGTATCGACACGGCGTGGGTGGCACCTCGTCTGAACAAGGACGCCTGCTACTCGACTTCTAGGAAGGACCACACAGATGAGCAGACGGACGGATGGACAGACGGACGGACGGACGGACAACCGCTAACTCCTTATATATAGTAGGATTATGATGTATATGTACTCACTACTCCGTGTAGTTCACTCGATCCCATTCAGACACTGATAGTTGAATTGATATGCTTTTCTGCATGAGAACAACCCGTATTATTCATTTATTTATTTATTTATACGTCAAGAGGACGTGCCGTCGCGTCTCGCGACCTTCGCAGCGCCTCGATCCTCCGCGGGCGTTCAGACTCGCGGTGCGGTCCGACGAGGCGCCCATTGCGCGGCCTGCCCCCGCCTCCACCGGCATCGATCCGCGGGGGGGGGGGGGGCGCGCACCTGAGCGGGCATAACCCGCTCCTCGCGCAAAGTCGGCTATTCATTCGACGCCTGCGCCGAACGTGCCGACCTCATCCGCCAGCTTCCACACTCAGTTCAGCTGGAGCCAGCCGGCGAGGCCTGGCCACTTCGTCTCCCGCCTCTTCGCATCGACTGCAGACCTGGTAATCGTCTAAACCATCCGAAGGAAAAGGCAATTATATAACTGCGTGTAATTCTTTTTTTAATCGGGAGGTAGTAAAGATTGAATGAACCAGCTCATAAGCCACAAGGTCTGAAAATTCGGAACTTGCTGGCCTGCAGTTTCAACGCTCTACGAAGTAATTTAAAGCAAAAGGTCAAATCAAAAATAATCCTCCTTTTCAACAAAGGCCTTAATCCTAACAGTTTCAGAGGTTCATCGTAACTGGGTAAATCTTCCCAAGAAACACCTTAGTGCAATCGACAATAGACAAGTTAGTAAAGGCTTTCTCAACCATTTCGAGTTTAATTATATGTTTTCTAGCAGAGGGGTTCCATATCTGAGAGCAGTACTCTAAATGAGTAAGAACCCAAGCTTTATACAAATACACAAGAATCTTGGGGTTGTTACTGCACACATTACGAAAAATCGAGAAGAGGGCAGCATAGGCTTTCTGTGTAGCTTTTCGATGTGGTGTGAAAAATCAAGCCTGGAGTCAACGACTACACCAAGGTCTTTCACAGTCTCACAGTTGCATAGCGACACATCACTGATACTATAACGACAGACTTGCCCTTCCACGATGTAAAGCACGAAACACTTGTCCGGATTAATTCTCAAATTGAATTCCGATGCCCATCGGCATATGTTCGTCAAAACAGCGTTTAGAGCTGAAGATTTCGCAACACAACATTCTCGATCCTAAATACCATATAACTTGATGTCGTCAGCATGAGATTGATCCTTGACATTTAGAGACCTCGTTGTGACATCAAAAACGTCGGCCGTGTACAAGACAAAGAGAAGGGGTGACAACACTCCACCTTGTCGCACCCACTGGTGCACATAAGCGTATCAGAATACTCAAACCCCCTCGAACGGTCATAAGTCTGTGCTCCAAATAAGAAACAAGCCAGTTTAAAAGGTTTTCTTTCACACCCAGGCAACGCAGCTTATCTAGCAATTTCGAATGCGAAACCTTGTCGAAGTCTTCAGGCAAGTCTACGAGGAGAACATCTATCATTTTGCCTTGGTTTAGAGCTAACCTCCAATCGAATAAGCTGTCTGCAAGATTCGTAGCAGTTGAGAGACCAGGAACCACGTTGCCCACGTGGAATAGTATGAACTCTTTTCAACCAAATCAAAAATTTCTCTCTGATAATTTTTCCATAATTTTAATTGGGGCAGGTGTTATATTGATAGGGCGAAACTGAAAGACAGACTGAGGAGCTTCAATTTTTGGAATTGCTGTCACTATTGCGTGTTTCCATGCCTGCGGAACCTCTCCTAGCATCATGGAAATGTTGAAGATCATCGCGAGAGGTTTAGATAACTCATTTTCTGAAAATAGTGGAAGGAATTCCATCAGTTGGCTCAGTAGTAGAAGGTTTTAACTTCCTAAGAACTTTGTAAACGTCATCAGGATGAAAGAAAACGCTGTTAAGGCGCGCACTACTCCTGTACCATCTCTGCCAGCATATAATCTTCCAGGCGATGCACAAAAATCGCCATCAGAGAAAACGCCAACGAAATAGTCGTCTGAAGCAATTGCTTTCGTGCTGTCACAAGAGCACATTTTACCGTTGATGTCTGTGAAGACTGGAAGAGCTCCAGTCGATTTGAGCTTGCTACGTAGCAATCGATGAAGTTAATTCATCGATGCCTTCCCAGCTAGTTTCCGCTCACGATTAGCCCAAAATTTCTTGAGGTGGTAATCAATATTGGCGCAAACATTTTTGTAGAAGTACTGTTCAAAGGATCAGCCGTTGTTCGAAATAGCTCTTTTGGAGCCAATAAATTAATTATATGTAGGGAAAGACATGGACTTAACGATTTCCTGCTCTTGAAAGGAAAACGATTTCCTGCTCTTGAAAGGAACGAATTGGGCCAGGTTTTTATAAATGGCACGACAGAATCTTTGACATACGTCATCTGTTGTCGTATAGTGATCAAAAATATGCAACCAGTTCAGTTCCGAAAGACTTTGCCTAAGTGAGACAAAACCAGTGGCGTGAAAGTCAGGGGTTGGTATAGAAATGCCTGGTACTGCCGACAAGCGTAAATTAAACTGCACAACGCAGTGGTCAGAGCCAGCTAGTGGTGGCAAAGTATGTACGTTTTTAACTATAGTGGAAGTTGATAGATCTACATCCAAAATGTTGTTTTCATGTGTAGCCTCAGTAACAAATTGCGTGAACCTGCTTCCTGAAAGAATGAGAGGAACTTAACCGAATCATGACGAATTGATTCCTCCAATCAACTGCTAGGTTAAGGTCACCTAGAATTATTGTTTTGTCTCTAACCGCTACTACTGAAGAAAGAATTTCAACAAGATCCTCGCCCTCACATTTTGTTGAGTTAGCAGGTCGGTACGCAACAACAAATCGCATTAGATTTGGCTGAGGTGTTTTGCAGGAGAAAATATAACACAAAGAACATCGACTTTTATGGATAAATTATGGTGTAGCACACTAGCATTTATTGTGTTTCGGATGATGCAGCAAACTCCACCACCTATGCCACTGCACCGGTCAGCTCGATATACCATATAGGGCAAGTTGGCAAGGATCTCACTGTCCTTTATCCTCTTAGCCAGGTTTCGGTTACAAAAACAAGGTCGGGCTTTACAGTCGAGAGGAAGTGGTGAAAATGCAATAGTTTATTAACTATATTGCGCGCGTTTAATAAATAGAATGTGAGAGTGGGGGATCACCGTGCGCCCTCAAATGTTTTCCGAGACCCTGTTGCTGAGCTCAGAAACATGCTTGGGCTGCCCACGATAAACCATCCACTCTCTCCTTGCCTTACCTTTGTTCCTCTCTTTAGCAACCTGTCTCAGCTCATAGTCCTGCCTTTTCTCCTCTAAAGTCATGCTCCTTCGCATAAACACGTTGCTGTATCCTCCTCCTGCACTGTGAAGAAGCCGCACATTAGCTAAGGCCCTCCGCCAATAAAACTAAAAACTAGCATGGTAACACGACCTTGCTTCGAAGCATCTGCCCTTCCCATTCTGTACACCTTCGCAGGCTCACAGTCAACCTGTATACATCAAATATCTCTAAAACTTTAGTCCTAAGTTCTGACCTGCGCTGAGATGGCGGAAGGATCTCCTCCGACTTCTCGACTACCGAGATGACTAAACTCCTTCCTCGCTTCTCGGCCTCAGCATGTTCCGAGAATTGCTCAGAAATTTTTCGCCAAACACGTTAAGCATTTGCAAGGTGAGTTGGTCGGAAATGCGCTCAGAGAATTTTTTAAGAAGCGCATCAATAGAGAGTTTCCTCAAGTCTATTCCCTGCAAGGCTTCAGGCTGCTCTACATTGGTGTTATCCAAAACAAGGGACGCCTGAGTAGCATTGTTAGCATTTTTCCTTCGGTTAGCACGAGCCATGGCAGTTTTGCTCTATTTGATTCACGATCATCCAAAAAGGAAATCGATATCTCAAAGCAAAAAACGCAAATCAAAGAAATCTAATGTGGATTAGGCTAGCAACCTAAGGAAGAAATTCTCGGAAGAAGTTAACAGTAGGTAACTGCAGCGAAGAAAGTTGCTAGACACTGCCGATAGAGCCTTTAAGGGAATAAGCTAAACAAATCGGGAATATCGGAGCGAGAGAGACAACAAATGAGACCGCACAGGGTGATGGCGAGTGGTGAATTATCCTACTATATATAAAGGAGCAGTGTGTGTGTGTGTGTGTGTGTGTGTGTGTGTGTGTGTGTGTGTGTCTGTGTCTGTGTGTGTGTGTGTGTGTGTGTGTGTGTGTGTGTGTGTGTGTGTGTGGTGTGTGCGTGTTTCCGTCCGTCACAACTGGAGTGGGGGTACTGCGTATTGGAAGCGATTGTTGAACATCGACGTGCCTGGCGATGCCATAGACCTGCCGAACACGTGGTCAACCGTGCATGGCGAGCCGTAGACGTGCCGAACATGTGGTCAACCGTGCCTGGCGAGCCGTAGACGTGCCGAACACGTCGGCAACCGTGCATGGAGAGCCGTAGACGTGCCGAACACGTCGGCAGCCGTGCATGGCGAGGCATAGACGTGCCGAACACGTCGGCTTCAGCCCCGGGGTAATCGAGGTTGATGAACACGAATCTGGAGTCGTCCAATCGATATCGATCGATATTATCGATTTTTTGTGGATGTCGTTCAAACGGCACGAAACTTCAGCGCCGGGGGTAATCAAGGTCGCTGAACACGAATCTGGGGTCGACCAGTCGATATCGATCGATATTATCGATTTTTTGTGGATGTCGTTCAAGCGGCAGAAAACTTCAGCCCCCGGGGGTAATCAAGGTCGCTGAACACAAATCTGAAGTTCGTTTTTCAACTGTCAATCGCCATCAATCGATATTGGGCAAATAAGCGTTTTGTGGATGTCGTCTATTTTTCGCTTTTTTTTAACTTGCCCTCATCGAAGTAGTTAAGATGTTCTTCCTGAGGAAACTATGGCATAGGTGGCAGCTACAATTGATGATGAGAAGTTATTGCCACGGCGAAACCGTTAAGAAGCCGTAGGTGCGGCCGAGAGGCCGCACGGACGGCTGGTGAACAGATAAAATCGGGAGTTACTTCTAATCCTCTAAAATACCTCGAAAAAATCAAGCTCTGACATTTGCAAAATAACAGAGAGCTAGAGCTCTTGAAGAGGCATTGCAAGAGCCAGAACGGATGAGGAGAGGAAATAAGGAAGATGATAGAAGAAAGGGCAGGGCTCTCCGTCTCGGCAAAGCAGTGTCGGCGGAGTGACGCCGCCCCGGTTTCAACAGATATACCGCATGACGCTTCCTCGCACGCCGCGCGTGAGGACGCGTGCGTGATTTTTCAAACCAATTAGGCGCGAAACATTAGCTTGCACGAAGGCATCTTGCAAGCTTGCACTGCGCAAGTTGCGTGCAAGTTTAAAATTTCTCAGTGCAACCTTGCAATTTAGTTACCCGCGAGGGATATGTCGCAAGTAACTTGTTTTCGAGAACTAAAGGCGCAAGTAACTTGCTTTGGAGCAAACAAGGAGCAAGTAACTTGTTCAAAATTTTCTGAGAACGAGCTCCTGCGTAGTACGAACTGTGCGTAGGAGGACACCTGGGACAGTTCTGAAGCCACTACCTTTTATTTATTTTCGACTGAATTTCGAAGAAAGTCTTTGAACTCGTACAGGCTCCAAATTCTTGTGAGAGTGGGAATCACGAATTGGATCGAAAATGGCCAACCACTAGCTCACCGGCGGCTACTCCTCACTATCGTGATATCATGATAACGAAGGCTCGGTTAAGGCTTATATATATATATATATATATATATATATATATATATATGTATATATATGTATATATATATATATGGTGGCGATGTCCGTTCCTCCACGTGGTGCCACTGGAAACTGCTTGCTGTGTGAGCTAAGCTAAGCACGGACACTCGAATGCAGGCGACAGGCCCTTACGACAGGCCGGCCTACGAAGACCCATGTCACATCACATGGTGTATGATAAATCATGTTATTCGAGATGTGCTACGGCGTCCGTGGGAGCCGACGTGCACTCGCAGAGCCCGGCGAGTGTGGAAAGTATGCGAGGGTCCCTGATGCGAGGACGGCATCAGGGGGCAACTGAGCTAGTCCGAAAGTCCCGTAACGTAGGAAGGACCCGCGTAGCAACGCTGAATGTGGGTACGTTAACAGGCCGCTCATGCGAGTTGGTTGAAGCACTGGAGCGTAGAAAAGTTGATTTCTGTGCGGTGCAGGAGACGAGGTGGTCCTGCAGCAAGTCAAGGGACATAGAACGTGGCTTCAAGGCCGTTCAATGTGGAAGTCCCAGGATCACCAGTGGTGTCGGAATAATCGTCTCCGAACGATTTCGTGACTCGATTGTAAGTGTCGAACGCTATGACGATCGGTTGATGAAGATCGTTGTCGCCGCGAAGGAGCGACTCTATCACTTCTTTTCTACGTATGCTCCGCAGAGTGGCTGCTTCGATCAAACCAAGGAAGAGTTTTGGAGCCTGCTTGATGAGAAGACAGCAGAGGTACCGCCGAAAGTTGTCATCATAGTCGCTGGTGACCTTAATGGGCACGTAGGTGCTGCGAAGGATGGGTACAGCTGTCATGGTGGCTTCGGATACGAGTCTCGTAACGCCGATGGTGAGCGCATTCCTGAGTAGGCGGAATCGCATAATCTCACCATTGTGAACACCGTTTTCCGAAAACGCGACTCCCACCTCATCTCATACTATAGTGGGAGCTCCAAGTCTCAGATAGACTTTGTCCTTGTCAAGGATCGCGACCGAAGTATTGTCACAGACGCGAAGATCGTGCCGTATGAGACGGTCGCCCCACAGCATCGACCGCTGGTCTGCACCTTTAAGATCACCCCTCCGAGGGTGCAGCAGGTTGAGCGATGAGGTGCTGCGAGAATCAAGTGGTGGCGAATGAAAGAGAAGGAAGCCAACTGTGATTTCCCGCGTACGGTTGCCGACAGTCACGACTGTCGACGAAACTTGGAAGAAAGCAACCGACGCGATACGCCAAGCTTCAAGGTTGGAACTCGACATAACGAAGCCCGGGCGAAGCAAGGTCGACAAGCAGACACGGCTGTGGACGGACGATGTGAAAGCGAAGGTTTGAGAGAAGAAATCGCTTTATCGTGTGTTTCTCAGCGATAAAACAGCCGAAAACTGGCAGAAGTATCAGAAGGCGAAGAAGGCTGCAAAGAAAGCCGTGGCTGTTGCGAAAGCCACTCATTATAGTGATATCAACGAAAAGCTTGAGTCGCGCGATGGTGAGCGGTATTTGTACCGACTTACTAAGACCCGCCATCGCCAAACCGGATATTGAAAAGTTCTTTGGCATCAATGATGAGAGCGGCCATCTTCTGACAGACCGCAAAAACGCGCTGAAGCGATGGCGTGATTACTTTGAGGAAGTTTCCACTATGGAATTTCCTCACCCGGCCATCCCTTCAGTGGATTCTGTTCACGGTACAGTTCACAAGATCACTCTGAAGCGGCTCTAAAGAAGATGAAGCCATGCAAGGCGACAGGACCGGATGATCTAGCAGCCGATGTTTGGAAGTCGAATCTCTAGTATCCTGCTGAGTGGTTGGCTGAATTCTTCAACCAGGTAGTAAATGATAAGAAAGTACCGGAGTGTTGGCACAACACTACGACGACTCCGATTTGGAAGAAGAAAGGCAGTCCTACAGACTGCTCCAATTACCGTCCGATTCGCTTGCTTTCGCACAGCATGAAGATCTTTGAGCGAATTGTCGATGGACGAATTCGAGACATCGTCCAGCTGTCCAGCAATCAGTGCGGCTTCGTGGCTGGCTGTGGCACCGTTGATGCCATACACGCCACTCGCCTCCTGATAGAGAAGCATCGCGAGAAACAGAAGCCGGTGCATATAGCCTTTCTCAACTTGGAGAAGGCCTTCGACCGCGTACCGCGTGAGGTTATATGGTACTCCTTGCGACAACACAACGTAACTGAGGAACTCATAGAGTGGGTACGGATGCTTTACTCTTGCCCAAACAGTAGAGTGCAAGCTGCAGCTGGAACCTCGATGGAGTTCCCCATCTCTGTTGGGGTGCACCAAGGTTTTGCGCTTTCTCCACTCCTCTTTGTTGTCGTCATGGATGCCATTACGCGAGATCTTCAGAAGCCTATCCCATGGACATTGCTCTATGCTGATGATGTGATGCTCGCCTGCGAAGATAAAGATGATCTCGAGCGGCAGGTGCAAGCCTGGTGCGACCGCCTGGAGATGTTCGGACTCAAATTGAACGTCAAGAAGACCGAGTACCTAACGACTGACGTAAGCGAGTCCGGCTCCATTAAGATTAACGGTACTGAACTTGCACGCACTTCGGTGTTTAAATACCTGGGATCAGCAATAGTGTCTGACGGCGGTCTGATGGTTGAAGTGAATTCAAGCGTGAGTGCAGCTTGGTCCAAGTGGCGTTTGCTGACTGGTGTGCTCTGCGATAGGAAGATACCAGAGCACCTGAAGTCAAAGATCTACAAAACCGTCGTCCGGCCGGTAGCGATGTACGGAGCTGAGTGTTGGCCTGCGACAAAGGAAACGGAAAGTCGCCTCAGCGTAATGGAGACAAAGATGCTGCGCTGGACGGCTGGAGTCACCCGCATGGACCGCATCAGAAATGATGCTATTCGGCAGAAGTTCGGTGACGTGCCGATAGCGGACAAGATGCGCGAAGCTCGCTTACGATGGTACGGCCACGTTCTGCGTGGAAAGGAAGACAGCGTCCGCAAGATAGGCGTTGAGTTGGAAGTGTCAGGAAAGCGGCCTAGAGGACGCCCGAAGCAGCGCTGGTCGGATACGTTACACATGGACATGAAAGTAACTGGCGTCCACCCTGATCAAGTGCATGACCGGGAAAGCTGGCGTCATGACACCAGAAAGAGCGGACGTCGCGACGATGCGGGACAAACGCTGAAGAAGAAGAAGACGGGGGATGGTGAATAAAAGGGAGACCAGTGAGGATGGGACCAGTAATGGGGATCGGTGAAGGATAGGGGGACCAGTGAAGAGGGACCAGTAAAGGGAGGTCCAGTGAAGGTAGGAGCAGTAGTAGGGGGTTTTGCACAGCATCCGTGAGATTTTCAGATGACTTTTTAAAGGCTTCGTGCAACAACGAGTGGCGAGTACTTGATTCTCACTTTCTACCGGCACATGGTTAAGGGGATATTGGTGGAGTCAGGGTAGGGAGAATGAGTAAAGGAATGGGAGTAATACTATTCCCGTCGGGCTGTAAACTGCATTAAGCGGTCTACCAATACCAATTGATTTCATTTGTGTTTCCTCAGAATAAGCACTTCGAACGTGCGATAGAGGGTGGGATGGCCCCATAGGAGCAGTTTTGAAGATTCTGTTCTACCGTATCCCGCTATATATATTCTATATAGCAAAACCAATTTCTTTACTCTAGTGAATGAGAAAAGGCCTAAAGAGGTCAAGAAGACGGTCGGGGTGTTCTATTCTCCGGGTTTGGGGCAATGCCCCAACCAGACGTTTGGCGGCCAGTAGGCCGCTGAACGTCTGGTTCTATAATATATTGGGTTGGCAACTAAGTTCATGGACTCTCAAGAATCTTTAACAAAAGCATTTATTAACAAATAACAAGTGACAATCTTTGATCAAAATAAGATCACTTGGAATGTAGAAGTGCTACCCGTTTGTCAGGTAGCTGGTCTATCCCCCGGCTGCAGAATTGTTGTGCTTTTAAAGTCTCTAATCCTTGGAAGTGCATTTTGTCCAGGTCCATATTAATAAATCGTTTTCCAACGAAGAAGTGCTGCAGCGAACTAAAAAGGTTGTAGTCACTCGGCGCACAATCTGGGCTGTTAGGTAGATGAGTTAGATGCTCCCAGCCAAGGTCTTCGATTATCTGAAGCGTCAGATTCGCGAAGTGCTCTAAGTTTGGTGATGTCAAGAAGGTGTTAACTTCTGGGAGGTCATCAAGAGCGATCCCAACATTGATGTTGAAATCTACTCTTCTCAACATGGCCGTACGCAAGCTGAACTCTGCTAATCGGTTCAGACAGCTTTTCAGTAGTGGAATTATCCTTCAGCATGATAACGCCTGATCACACGTCGCGAATCGGACGCTTCAGAAAATCGAAGACCTTACCTGGGAGCGTCCAGCTCATCCACCTTATAGCCCAGGCTCTGCTCCGAGTGACTGCTACCTTTTCAACTCGCTGCAGCATTCTTGGTTAGAATACGATTTATCAATGTGGATCAGATCAAAATCAATCTTCAAGGATTTTTGGCCTCAAAAGCAGAAGATTTCTACAGCTGTAGGATAGATCAGCTAGCTGATAAATGAGAAGCAGCGCCGCGTTTCAAAAGATCTTACTTTGATTGAAAATTGCTACTTGTTATTTCTTAATAAATACTTTTGTTGAAGGTGATTGAGAGTCTACAAATTTTGTTTCCAACCTAAGGTATGATATATACCTTTCTAATGTCGGATCGGACACTTTTCAAATCAGAACGAAAACTTTTCTCGTCAAATTGGGCACTTTTTTAAGCTAGTCTGAGACCTATGAAATCAAAGCGACCACTTCCAAATCGAAACGGACTTCCTCTACATGAAACTATAAGTTCTCCAGAAATGTTTGAATACATTTTTGTTCAAGGAAAATTTTAGTACAACTTTCTTTGAAGTTTTAATTTACTTCTCAATAAGAGAACACTTTGTTGGAAGTTTCACAAAAAATTTATTTTTCGAGGAAAAACAATAACTTGAAGCTTGTTTTAAAGAGCGGGAAGGTGGCCATTACATGTCTCCGAAACAAAGATTGCTCCACGCCTCCGCCCGAAACTTCGTGATTTTTATTCGATTGATAGCAAAATGTCTGCAGTTTCATACCTGCGAGCGGTACAACATCAGCAATTGTAAAAAACATATCCTCACCTTGATGCTGCATGTAAGCAGTATTTACACCATCAATCAAATAAACATTACGACTAGGTTTTCGAGTGCATGGCATGATCCAGTCCTTAGTGTACTACATAATCGCTGTCTTGCTACGCTTTGAAACACAATTTGTTTGTTATTTTTTCTCAAAAAATAAAAGTTTCTAAAATTATTACACTTGATAGGGCAGCTGAACTAAAAGATTTCAAAGAAAGTTATGTCAAGTTTTTCTTGAACAAAAAATTATTCAAACTCTAGTGAGTCTATGATTTAACATGCCTAAAGGTCATTTCAATTTGGAAGAGTTCGTTTTGATTTTGAAAGTCTTAGGCTGACTTAGAAGTGTGTCCAATTTGGTTTTAAAAGTGTCCAGTTCAACGTCAAAATGGTATATATGTATACCGATAGTCCCTCCTATATGTATGTATGTATGTATGTATGTATGTATGTATGTATGTATCATGATCATCATCACCATTTTCAACAGCGTCTGCCCGCTTGGTGGCGGAATCCGCTCTTCTGGTATGGTGACGCCATTTCTCCCGATCAAATCCTTGATCAGGGTGCACACCAGCCATCTTTAAGGCCTGAGTTATACTCCCGCGGGAGCATCCGCGGAAGGGCGGGAATCGCGCCGAGACTCCTCACCTGGCCAATCGCCGCGCCTCGCCACGCCCGCCTCCGCCGTGCACCATTGGTCCGCGGACGTTCCGCGGATGCTCCCGCGGGAGTATAACAGAAGCCTAAGTCCGTGTGCAACGTGCTAGCCAACGTTGCTTCGGGCGTCCCCTGGGCCGCTTTCCAGGGATCTCAAGGATCAGGCCAATTTTAAGGACGGTGTCGTAGTTAGCGCGAAGTACATGGCCGTATCATCGAAGACGTGCTTCGCGCAGCTTCACGACTATCGGAGCAACACCGAACCTCTGTCGTATGGTGTCGTTGCGAATGCGGTCCAAACGCGTAACTACAGCCGTCCACCGTAGCATTTTCGTTTCCATTACACTGAGGCGGCCTTCAATTTCCTTAGTCACGGGACAGCACTCAGCACCGTATGTCGCTATTGGGTGGACGACTGTCCAATACATCCTTAATTTGAGGTGCTCAGGTGTCTGACTGGGGTGCTTTGCGGGTTGTCCTGTCGCAAAGCACCCCAGTCAGCGAGCGCCATTTGGACCAGGCTGCACTCACACGCGCGTTCACCTCCAACTTTAGGCTGCCATCGGACGTGGTTGTTGGTCCGAGATACTTGAAAGATATAACTCGTGAGAGCTCAGTACCATTGATCTTAATAGATCCGTGCTTAACCACATCCCTCGTCAAATACTCCGTCATTTTGACGTTTAGCTTGAGACCCAACAATGCCAAGCGATCGCACCACGCCTGTGCTTGTCGCTCGAGTTCGGTTTTATCTTCACATGCAAGCATGACGTCGTCAACACACAGCAGCGTCCAAGGTGCAGCATCTGGAGATCTCGTGAGATTGCATCCATGACGACCATGAAGAGCAGTGAGGCCAGCGCAATTCTTTGGAGCACCCCTATAGAGATGGGAAGTTCCGTCAAGGTGCCCGCTGGCGCTCACACTCTACTCTTTGAGAAAGAGTACAGAATGCGCACCCACTCAATAATCTCTTAAGGGATACCATGTTCTTGCGATGCGTACCACATAACATCTAACATCATGCACCGGTTTCTGTTTCTTGCGGTGCTTCTCTAGCAAAAGACGAACGGCGAGAATGGCATCAACGGTGCCACAGCAAGAGACGAAACCACACCGATACGCGAAAGCTGGACGACATCCCGGATACGTCCATCGACAATTCGCTCAAAGATTTTCATGGAGTGCGAAAGAAGGCGAATCGGACAGTAACCAGCGCAGTCCGCAGGACTGCCCTTCTTCTTTCAAATCGGAATAGTCGTGCTTTGCTTCCAGCTTTCGGGCACTTTTCTCAGCAACAACCTGAATAAACAACTCTGTCAGACAGTCAACAGGGCACCAGCCCTTCGACTTCCATAGGTCGGCAGGCAGGTCATCCTGACCAGTGGCTTTGCCTGACTTCATCTTCCTCAGAGCTGCTTCGACTTTGCTGAATGTGATCTTCTGAACGGGACCGTATACAGGTGATGATGCAAAAGGAATCACAGGATGGCAAATTCAACACTCGAGATTTCCTCGAAGTAGTCGTGCCATCGCTTCAAAGCGCTTTTACGATCCATCAGAAGATGACCGTTTTTGCCGTTAATGCCAAAGAACTTCTCGATTTCACGAGTGGCTCGTCAACGTACCCTCATTCAACGTTGCTACGAGGGTCTTGATTACGTTACGAGGCTTCCGGACTATCTCAGCTGCCCCCGATGCTGACCTCGCATCAGAGGCCCTCGCATACTTTTCACACTCGCCGGCGAATCCGCGTCCGCTCCCGCGGACACCGTAGCATTATTTCGAAAGCTCTCAAACGTCATCAACCGTATGATGTGGCACAGAATGTTCGTAGCACGGGCAACTAAATTTGTGGACTTATTCGTGGTCAATTCTTCTAGCATAGACTATCAGGTTATTTGTGCATCAATTCTCTTGTTCTTTCCACTGTTTGGAACCAATTAGACTGTACTTCTCGAAACTACTCTTGTTGTCCTGCCACTGCGACCCATTGGGAAGTTTTTCAATCTGAAATGAAAGGACACAGAGTCACTATGCGGGCCACTTGAAACTGAAGTCAAGCGACTCACTGGGCGACCGATTGCCCTAATCGTTGAGCTGCAATTGGCGCTATCGAAGGAAATCCGAGCTTGACAACGCGTATGTTGACACTCGATTTTAGGTGACCTCTATTGAGAAGAGCGTGGGCTTTTCTGTAAAGCGCGGTAAATGGGTGCTTCACGACTTTACCCTAACGCTGAGGAAAAAGCGTGTGGATGCCGCGAAATAAGTGTCGCATAGTCATAAGCAGGAATTATATCTCCACCGACTGGTAACATGTGACGAAAAGTGGATTCCACTGAATAATTGTCAGCGTTCTAACCATTGGCGTGAAGTAAAACAGAAGCCGCTGCCAACGCCTAAATCTGACCCCAACCAGAAGAAGGTGATGCTCTCTATTGGTGGTATCGGGAAGGTGTTATCTTTTGGGAACGCATCGAGAGCGGTTCCAGCATCAATGCTTAAGTCTACTCTTTTCAGCTTGACGGCGTGCAGACTTACATCTGCCAGAATCGGTTCCAACAGCTATCCTTCAGCAGGACAACGCCAGAGCACACTTCGCTAACCGGACTCTTCAAAAAATCGAAGACGTTGGCTGGGAGCCTCCAACTCATCCACCTTACAGCACAAGCTGTGCGCCAAGTGACTACCCCTTCTTCTGCCCCTACAGCACTTCTTGGCTGGAAGACGATTTATCAATGTGGACCAGGTGAACGTTCACCTTCATGGATTTTTCGCCTCAAAACCATAAGAATTCTACCTGCTGTGGGGTAAACCAGCCACATGATAAATGGGATGCGGTTCTGCATTCCAACGGATCTTACTTTGAGTCCAGTAACCTTCGCGGCGCCGCGCCACACGCCGTTGTCATGGCGGGTCCCCGGCACCCGCAAGACTCTGCTGCCGGCCTTACATAACTTTAACAGAGAATTCACTGCGGAAAATTCAGACAACGCAGCTTATCGCTTACCATATCGCTTGATAAGCCGCACTATTATTTATTTATTTATTTAAATACGTCTCAGGGACGTGCCACAAATGCAAGACGAAGAATGAAACAGAAATAAACCGTGTGACCAAATCACGAGTCTAGAAAGGAAAAAAGTGAGAAAAAAGTGAACAAATTTACAACAGACAGGTAGTTACGGCAACGCTTAGAAACAAAACAGAGATCACAGAATCAAATCAGAAATACGAGGACCAATCCACACGGGTTGAGAGGACAAGTGTAATTAGACAACCAAACGTAAGCAGGGCTGAAGGAGGCTACAACACATACATTCTTGCCGGTAGTCTAAATTTAACCACCATATCCATCTCTGAGGCAAAACTCCTTAAGATCAAATGAGCATGAGAATATTATTGAGGCAACGAAGCTTGCTTGTCCGCGTCAGCCAGCTATGACGCCCTTAGGTAGGTACGAGAGCTTCGGCACATGGGTACGCTGGCCGCCCCATGGAACCGGCAACTAGGACAAGAAACCCGCAGCATCAAACTCACAAAAGTTGTGAAAATTGACAACTATCGAAGCACAAGAGCCCAAATTTGGTTAAAAATATGCTGGTTCTCACAACCCATGTGGACTAGAGAGCAGGACATGACGAGGAAGAGTACGTGAGAACATGCGACAAGTAAAAAAAAACTCAACTTGGCTGTGTGTATTAAAAAAATAAACTCGTAGAACATACAACAAAATCAGTAATAAGAGAGAAAAAATCACTTAGTTAATAATAGACCACATAAGGCACTTAATATGAAGTCGGCTGTTCCTGACATATTGAAATCCATAACAAGTCAAATGGCTTCCAGGCTGGATTGATGGAATTGCCCTGAATGAAGGTTCATGATAATGTTATTCAACACTATCAATTCCTAAGCATTGCAGAAGGTTAATTTTTCCCAAGTTTTGTCTAAATGTGCGACCATCCTTAGATGCTAACACTTCGCTAGATAAACAATGAAGCCACCTTGCAAACCGTAACAGTACGAAGTTGAAAAACTGCGGTTTCTTTCTATTCCGAATTCTGACATAATCTAGTTTAAACCCACTTGAACGTTTACTGGAAGGTCTAAAGATCCAAAATTTGCTAGGCGCCAGTCTTACCTCTCCAGGAAGAGTGCGGAAACAAAATGTAAGATCCGCAGATATCCTTCTATACAGTAATGTCCTCAGGCCAAGCAGCTCTAAGCGTTCACTGTACGTCGGCAAGTGTCTCCAACTCACACGGGGATGTAACCTGCAGTACACCAGTCTCGAGAAGGTTTGCTGCACCTTTTCAAGTTTACGTATTTGCTTTCTAGTGCATGGGCTCCAGACCAGAGAGCAATACTCGAGATGGGGCAAAACGTAGGATATACAGACGGACAAGTATTGTTGGGTTATTGCTGTGGACGCTGCGGAAGATAGAGAAAAGTGTATTATACGCCTTCTTCACGATTTGGTCAATGTGGGATGAAAAGCTTAATGAGGGTTCGAATAGAACGCCAAGGTCCTTGGCGGTTGGACAACCCTCTAATAAGACGCCATTTATTTCGTATTGCGTCGCGGGTAGATCCCCGTAGTGCAGCACAAAGGATTTGCCAAGATTCACGGTGAGGCTCATTTCTGTGACCCATGCACTAAGCTTTGCAATAGCATGTTTTAAAGACTCTTTAACTGCTGCATAATTTGCACTATTATATATGTCGTATATCTTGATGTCATCGGCGTATAACTGTACTCTTACATTCGGTGATACCTTAAGCAAGGAACGGAGGTCCATCGTATAAATAAGGAATAATAGTGGGGAAAGAACAGCTCCCTGTGGGACCCCGCTAGTGCAGTGGTATCGGTTGGAGAACCTTCGACCCACTTTTACAGTCATATGTCTCTCATCAAGATAAGACGCCAACCAGTTAGGCAGGTTCCCATCTATACCGAGAAAGTGCAATTTTGTAGAAGTTTGTAATGGCTCATTTTGTCAAACGCCTTTGATAAATCAATGTAAACCACATCAATAGAATTTCCTTGGTTCAGCGCTAAAATCCAATCATACAGGCTATCGACTAGATTTGTGGTGGTGGAAAGGCCATACAAAAAGCCATGCTGTTCAGGTGGAATAAGGCGAAGCCTGTTGACGAATGATAAGAGTTTTCCATTGATGATTTTTTCCATAACATTTATAGGCGGAGGCGTCAAACTTATTGGGCGGTAATCAGATACGCACGATGCGCCAGATGTTTTAGGAATTGCGGTAACTATTGAATCTTTCCATATTTCGGGTACTTCACACAACATTAAGGAGACGTTGAAAATATGAGCAAGGGGCTTGCATAAGGAGGCGGAGCACTTCTTATAAGCAATTGAAGGAATACCATCATAAGGTTCAGTGATTGGTGGCTTCAAGTGCTTCAAAATCTTTTCAACCTCTGCAGGATGGAAATAAACATTGCTCATTCGATGTCTAGAAGGTGGTGGTAGAGTAATATTTGGTGAGCATGATTCCTCCTTTGAAAACACAGACGCAAAAAAATCTCCTAGCGCTGTGGCCTTACTAAGTTCGCTGAAGCACTTCAAGCCATCCTTATCAAGCAAAACTGGTAGGCGACTTCCAGGGTTCACCTTTTTGCGAATGTAGATATACAGCTTTCTCATCGAAGACTGTGCCGAATAACGGCGTTCTCGATTAGTTAAAAACTTTTTTAAATGCCAATCAACATCAGAGAAAACCTTCTTATATTCGGGGTCGTACAGAGGATTTGGCAACGTTTCAAACAATCGCTTTTTCTGAGCAAGCAAATTTCGAATATGCGGAGGATACTTAAATTGGTAAGGTTTCTTGAACTTCAGCGGGACAAAGAGAGACAAGTGTTGATACATAACCCTGCAGAACCGTTGATATAACTCAGATGTCGACGAATAACCATCAAAAACTGCTAGCCAGTCTACTTTAAATATGTAATCAGAGGTAGCTAGAGGAGGAAGTGTGGCAATACCATTGACTATAGGTGATGTTGTAAACACAAGGTCAATAATGTGATTGGAAAACGTCGGAATGTTGACCAGTTGAGTAAATCCAGCATCATCGAAGTACTTCAGAATGTTTGACAAACTGGCATGCAATGAAGCGCAATCGCTCCAGTCAATATGCAGATTAAAGTCACCTAGTACTATTGTGTCCTTTCTAGCAGCTGCAAGGGTAGTAAGTAACGCGACGAGGTTTTCGTCATCGAACTTAAGGGATTTAGGTGGACGGTAAACGACAACAAACCTCAAATGAGAAGATGTATTTGCCGAAAACACATCCATACACAGGACATTAGATTTCAAGGAAAAATTGTGCTTCAGGGTATGCACAAGAAGACAACTTTTAACGATGCAACACACACCTCCTCCCCTAGCTCCCCTTCGATCAGCTCTATATATTTCATAGGGCAGCCAAATAAAATTTCCGAATCAAGAACTTTCGGGTTCAGCCAAGTTCCAGTAATAAAAATTATATCAGAATTCGTGATAGAGATGAAGTGCTGAAGGTGGTGCAGCTTGTTAACAAGGCTTCTAGCGTTGAACAGGTAACACGAAAGCGATGGAGGACTACCATGCTCACTCACGCGTTTCCCGAAAGCCCAGCTGAGAATTCGGAAGCGCGCCTAAGCTCGCCACGGTATTAGGGATTAGGGATTTCGGCTGTAATTTTCTCTGTTAAATTGCTGTAATTCGTTGATGAATCTGGCTCCAGATCGAGTCTGCGGCGGCTGATCGCGCTGCGCCGCGCCCTTCCCTTCAGCGGCGCGATTCGCCGAACACAGTAACCAAGATTTTGTTTTGCAGATCTTAGCCCGATAGAGAAACTTGTGGGAAATTTTCTTACACAAGATACTCAAAAAAAGAGCCTCCTACCCTAGGTTTCTGATCTTGAGAACGCCATATTTGATGCTTGAGCTAGTGATGAACAAACTGTTATTGATAACCTTATCAATAGTATGCCAAATGCTGCTTTCAATAGTATCAAATCATTGGCTATCAACAGTATGCCATAGAATGTTCGCTGTTGTTTACAACAAAGGCGATGTAATAAAGCACTAACGGTTTCTGTTTGTTACTATTTTTGTAATGAATTGTTCTTAAGAGTGGAAGTGGACCTATAATTTTTTACCGCTCCACTTCTTCCTTTTTCAATAAAAGCTCATGGTATCCTGCACTGACCAGGTCCTGAATGGGATTCTCATATAAACGATGGTGACGTTAATGAGCGTTGACAGTGTGTTCCTTGGTTATGGTGTTCGAATAACTCGGACACTGGGTCGCCACGGGCCGAACCATTTTCAGTCCTCCCAACGGTTTAGCAACTGCAGTTGCCATGTGCAACTGCAGTTGCTATTGGGGTGGTGACAGCAACACAGTTGCTACTCCGTTGGAAATTGTTGCTACTCTGTTGCTATTCGGGCGGAAGCGTTTAACGTGCTCCGATGCGACCGCTCGCGCCGCTCGCGCGGAAAGGAAAAATTTGAGGGTAGCAACGCAGTAGCAACGCAGTGTTGCTATCCGGACGCAGTGAATAGCGGCGTGGGATGGCGTGTGCATGCCGTAGTCACACTGCATGCCGTTTGCTCATGCCGTCATGTGGACATATACAAGTTGATGTGTTCCACGTCCAACTCTGGATGAATCGTGGCATCGTTGAGGTCGTATTGAATCCTGGCGTCGTTGACGTCGTAATAGACTAGCGGTTTCTTCAGCGTAGCCAAGATTGTGGGTCCAGACTTTATTGCGGTTTATGTTTCGGCGTTGTGAACGCATATACATACGTTGATGATGTTGTTTGTCATTGTTTGTTTGTTTTATTTAATATCAGTGTGTCATCGTTTCTTTTGTCGTGTTAGCGACACTTTTTATAAGGTGACCCCCCTGGCGCAAATAGAGTCGGGGGGGGGGGGTCAAGGTACAAGCAATGGTACAGCTCTGTTCTGTTTAAGCAGAGAAGGGACTCCTGGGTGTGGCTTGAGTGACGCGCCCGTGTTAAAATTGCCTAGATCCTGGAGTTTCCTCCCTTGCCCAATTGGGAAGCACATAAAACACGGATATGTAATCGAAACAAGGAGATAAGACCGTATTTACATTCGCTGTAGCTACCCGCCGCGGCAGGCCATGTTGACCCCCCCCGGACCCTACTTGCGCCTACCTATTCTTTACTATCAGTGTGTTTTGTCGCTTTGTTTTTGTGTTGGTGACATTTTTTAGGAGGTGACCCCCCCCCCCCCCCCGACCCTATTTGCGCCGCCTTATACAACGCCTTTGGGTAATAGGAAATGAAAATTTTACGCGGCACTGGTGTAATCCACCCCTATGATGAACGGAGCTAGGCCATTTCTGATGTAATTAGACACACATGTGCCCTATTACCAAGGCGAATATCCACGGAGTACAGGGTGATCTCCTTCGAGGCGCTTTGCGCCGACTTTGCTTTGGTTTAAAAAGTTTTAGGCTAGCCTGGAAGGGAAGCGATCGATTATGAGCTGACCCGGCGTCGATTTCCGTCCGATGCGGGCGGCTCGCGCGGCGGTCGGAAAACGTCGTCCGTCCGACGCCGTTGCCGCGTTCGGACAGTTCGTTCCCGCCCGGCTCCACGTCTCATTCTGGGCTCCCATCATCATTCCAACTCGCTCCAGTTGACGTGTTGTCGTCTCGTTCGCCAGCGGTTCGTCAGATTCGTCTGATTCTTCACTCCGTGGTTCGTCAGATTCGTCTGATTCTTCACTCCGTCCTGAACTCCTCACCGATTGTTCTATCGAATTGGGCGCTGACGCTGAGCAAAACGTCGCGATTTCCCATCAGTTGTTTGTTTGTTGTTCAGACGCAAATAGGGTGGGGGGGGGGGGGTGGACATGGAGCGAATGTGAATGAAGTCTTATCTCCGCTTTTCGATTACAGATCTGTGTTTTACGCGGGGGAGAGCACAGCTGCAGCATTATTTGTGTTTTCTTTACTATCAGCGTGTTTTGTCGCTTTGTTTTTGTGTTGGTGACATTTTTTAGGAGGTGAACCCCCCCCCCGACCCTATTTGCGCCGCCTTATACAACGCCTTTGGGTAATAGGAAATGAAAATTTTACGCGGCACTGGTGTAATCCACCCCTATGATGAACGGAGCTAGGCCATTTCTGATGTAATTAGACACACATGTGCCCTATTACCAAGGCGAATATCCACGGAGTACAGGGTGATCTCCTTCGAGGCGCTTTGCGCCGACTTTGCTTTGGTTTAAAAAGTTTTAGGCTAGCCTGGAAGGGAAGCGATCGATTATGAGCTGACCCGGCGTCGATTTCCGTCCGATGCGGGCGGCTCGCGCGGCGGTCGGAAAACGTCGTCCGTCCGACGCCGTTGCCGCGTTCGGACAGTTCGTTCCCGCCCGGCTCCACGTCTCATTCTGGGCTCCCATCATCATTCCAACTCGCTCCAGTTGACGTGTTGTCGTCTCGTTCGCCAGCGGTTCGTCAGATTCGTCTGATTCTTCACTCCGTGGTTCGTCAGATTCGTCTGATTCTTCACTCCGTCCTGAACTCCTCACCGATTGTTCTATCGAATTGGGCGCTGACGCTGAGCAAAACGTCGCGATTTCCCATCAGTTGTTTGTTTGTTGTTCAGACGCAAATAGGGTGGGGGGGGGGGGGGGGGGTGGACATGGAGCGAATGTGAATGTAGAGAAGCGAAGAAACTGAGAACAGTTGCAGCACCCGCGCAAAACGGATCGGGGAGGAGGGGGGGGGGGGTCACCTTGCAAAAAGTATCGCCAACACGAAAAGAGACAATGACACACCGATAGTCAAGAAAACAAAGAAACAGAGCTATAGCATTGTTTTGGACAGGGGAAGGGACTCCAGGATGCGCCTCGAGTGACGCACCCGTGTTAAAACTGCCTACATCCTGGAGTTCCCTCCATTGCCCAGTACGGAAGCAAATAAAATGCGGATCTGTAGTCGAAAAGAGGAGAGAAGACTGTATTTACATTGACTGGTCAATTATGCAGCTACTCGCCACGTCTGCATGCCGCGCATGCTATGGTGATCCCCTCCAACTGCCATGGCGTCCGACAGGCCTTATACGACATTCTATATTGCATAAAATTAAAACCTTTCACGGACCTGGTGTGTTCTGTATTTCTCTGGTGAGCTGAGGTAGGCCATTTCTGATGTTATTTGGCAGTCATGTGTGTTTCTATCAAGGCGGATTAATTCACTGAGTATCCGTGATACTGCTACAGCGAGAAAATGAAAAGTGAGATGTTGTAGCAATGTCATGCAAACGAGTGGAGTGCTACAATTGTTCCATTCGAACAATATCTACGGTGCCATCTTCTTCGTTCTTGTTGGTTTGTCCACTTCTCCAGCAGTGGACTGAGCATGTTGGACGTAGTTGTTCCGTGCTTGCTGGTAAACATTCCGTTCACGTCCACAGCATTGTTTCCTTGCTTCGGCTTGAAAAGGCACGAGTACGACTCCGGGTTTTCCAGCACACTGTTAGGATTGAATCTCCTAAGCCATGTTGACCCCCCCCCCCCCCCGACCCTATTTGCGCCTGGCTGGCGCATGGTCCGGTGCAGAAGGTGCCCAAACAACGGATCTAACTCCTAGTCAGAAAAGTAGTCAGAAAGGTTCCTCCGAAATCAAGGACGAGCCTCCAATTTGGAATGCAATTAATTCGATTTCGAATTTGGCGCCCGATTTCGAATTTGGCGCCGTGGCGGCGATACGCATGAACGCGCCGCGTCGCGTTTGCCGTGGCTTTTGTCGTGACGGCTACGACTTCTTCGACGGATGGATGCCGTCTGCGTGTCGAGTTCACGCGTGGAGTAGGTCCACGTGGTGCTGGTGGTCGTCCTCTGCATGGAGAAGGTGGCGGCGATCGTGGGTGGAGATCGCGGAGATCGAGGCGAGGCGGACGTGGTGGCTACGGCGGCGATCGCCTCCCGGCAACTGGCTCATGACAGGATCACGAGGTGGGTCACGGTTCAGAAATCGTAGTGCTTTAGCTACAGCAGGGTTTTAACATGAGAGAGAGTAGGTTGTGTTCAGACGGTAGGCGTGGGCTTCCATCGAACATCACATGACATGAATGAGTTTTCAGGAAACTGTGCTCGTGAAGTGAACTCAGAAGCTGAGACGTTGACGTGCCTCTCTGTTCCATTATTAGCTATCGAAGGAAGTTTGCCGTGAGTCAATTATTCGAAGATAAAAACTGCAGCGGAGGAAAGCGCTGGTCGGTTGAGCGTCACCGACCGCGTAAGTGTTAGCTGGTTCTTATTTCATTTGATGTTTCGACTCGCATGTCATTCTCGCATAAGGCCTAAGCCATCGGTATCGGCCAGGACCTAAGCGAGAATGACATGCGGGGCCAAGCAAAGTGATGGCGTGAATTGGCTCGGGGGACGGGGTCGTAGTGCCAGAAAGTCCCTTGTTGTATTGAAAATGAAAGTGAATACTGGTGAGAAGAGAATTCGATCTCCTTCATGAACTTCATGAACGTGCTCTACCATTTTTGATGTGAGAAGAGACATTCATATATACCTTGAAGAGAGATGATCACTGATGATTTACAAGAGATTTGTAACATAAGCCCCCTCTAAGCCCCCTCCCCGCGAGCCAATTTGCACCGGATCTGATTTGACGAATTAAGGAAATTAAGCTCACTATATAGTGTTGTGCCTATTCGACTTATTCGAATAATTATTCGATCAAATTGCGCGAATAATTCCTGGTATTCGAATACTCAGAGTTTCCTAATTTTCGATTTCCGTTTGAAATTGAATATTGGAAGACCAGGAAGTTTCGAATTCGAATAATATAGTAAAATAAATTGTTCGAATAATTTTTCGAAAGTCGAATAACCACAACTATACTATACTGACCAGGGAGAATGGTAACTTTGTTGTGAATTGGTTACGTAGTGAAAATGGAAATGTACGTAGTGAGAATGAAAGTGAGTGGTGAAGAGAGTGTCGTTAGTCGTTAAACGAAGTCGAAAACGAATTAAGTGAAGTCTAAACGTCAAAAACGGAATTTTAAGCGTTATAGAAAAGAAGTTAAGTTCAGCAAACTAGGGAAACTCTGATTTTTCTAGGATTTTTTCGTGAACTGGTTTGGTTGTCTGAGTGTGTGAGTGGGATGAGTGAGAGAGAGAGCACTGACTATTGCTAAGAAGTCTCAAGTATAAGTAAGAAGAAAAAAAGAAAAAAGTCATAGGCTTAGGTTAAGTATTTAAGCATTAAATTATTGAATAAGCGTTTCGATAAGGCATTAATTTTTGATTCGTTTTCGATTTCATTTTACTACGATTTCTCGATTTCAATTTGCGATTTCATTGTTATTGCATGCATGATTTTTCATTTTTTTTTGCCATGTACATCATACACTAACACTAACGCTCACCCTTAACCTTGACAAATTTAAAATTCAATTCAAACAACATGAACAACAAGAACAGGAAGACGCTAGCAACATAACGAAATGCAACACATAGAAGCAAGAAAAATAGAAAGCAACAACAACAAACAGAAAGCAACAACAACAAACAGAAAGCAACAACAACTAACAGAAAGCAACAACAACAAACAGAAAGCAACAACAACTAACAGAAAGCAACAACAACAAACAGAAAGCAACAACAACTAACAGGAAGCAACAACAACAAACAGGAAGCAACAACAACAAACAGGAAGCAACTAAAGCTAAAGCCTCGAGGGATTGGATTAGATTAGATTATCCTCGTTCGTCATTCGCTCTTTGGCTAATTCTCGGTTAATTCTCGTTCCTCCATTGTCCATTGTTGGTCGTGCCTGGAATCGCCGTCGTCGTTGTTCATCGTAACGATTTAGCACGAGCCTCTAGTCATCGGCCGCTATAAGCAGTTTAGGGGATTTAGTAGAACATGGAAGTTTTCGAAATGGACGTCGCTATTAAAGGAGACCATTGTCGTGCTAAGGAATTCCTAAGAAACATTTGGAGCTATCGTGGAGTTGAGGTGCGGTAGAATTGCAGTTTTGCAGTGAATGTGAGCGTGGAAGAGGGTGGAAGTGATCACATAGAGCTTTTTTCAGACTATAACATTGGATATGTGCTCCTTGAGAGATCACGACTTGAGTGTCATTGGGCGGAGCATGCCAACTGTTAAATATCTTTCAATGAGAGGCAACGCTTTCCGCAGTCCGTGGAGCGACATAAGCAAATGGTTTCCAAAAGTAATCTACCTGGATTTAAGGGATAACGCGTATGTTGCTCGCTTTTATACCCTCTTGACAAACTTCCAATAGCTGAGTGAGTGTAGGTAGGAAACAGTTTAAGAATTTAGAAGCATCTCGAACTGGTTCAGGGAATTGCTTCTACATCCCAACATGAGAGGGACACTTGAAGAAGTGAAGGAGTTATTCTTGGATGCCTCGATTGATGAAATGTTAGTTTAACCTCCACACCAGTGGTGTACATTTCTTTCCAAAAGTATTATCTCGTTAAGATTCGTAGTGAAGTTGAGTTTTAGGAGCCTGACAGGTCTAAGGAAGTTGTGTCCTCAAACCACCTACTACAACAACATTGACGTTATGAAGATTGCAACTATGAAGGCTTCAGCTTCTAAGAGGCAGAAGACTTCTCAAGCTTCTATCCTCGAAGGGGACAACTCGGCATCGAGGAATGTGAGGAACGTAAGGGGTTCAGTTGTAATGAGAAACGGAAAATCGTGAAGCAATAATGCAGGTTAATGCAGGTTATTTGTTATTAGGACGACGTCGAAAGCATCGTCGATAGCACAGAGGAAGAGGACGACGAGGAAGACGAAGGAGACGAGGACACTGCAGAAGGCGAAACAGAAACGGACAACCCTGATGAATTGCTGATGCTGTCGGCTTAAATGGAGAAGGGCTTCGCACTTCGATCTCGTGTTGCTTTGCTTTAGCAAAAAAATTGATAAAAAATTGATAATTTGTGCGAGAAGCGATGCCGGTGGTGTCAGGGGTTCTGTCCTACTACCTCAGCCTGTATATTACCAAGTAGCGCAAGTCTTTAAACCTCAATTTTTCTTGCTAGAGTGTTGTTAGTTTCGGATAGTTTCGATGTCGCATCCGTATCCCATTCCGCCGCCCCCACGGAGAAGGAAGAGGAAAACGCTTGCTGATTTACAGGGTAGTAGCGATATCGCCATTTAATTTCCTTTAAAATTCTAAGTGAAACTTGAAGAATGAAGAGTCGGAATTCTTCAGCTGAAGCCCCGCCGCTTCCGCCCGCGACTCCCCTCAGACGAGCAAGTAGCAGTAGACAGGAAGGCGAAGGCGAAGAAGGCGAACCCATTCGAGAGGCTGGTAGTCGACGAGGTGCCGAGCACGAAGGAGCAGTCGAGGAGGTTCTCTCAGAAGCGGACGTTGAAGCGGGCCTGCCGGAATTGCAATATTTAGATGAGGAGCCGCAAACTACCTCATCCGGGAAGCTGAGTACGAGCTTTTAATGGGCTAGGAATCCATTCCTAAGAAGGCATTCACTGCCACCGGCCTTTCCAGGTACACAACAGCGGCTGATATATGTAGCGAACTTCATGATGCACTTCGGAGTGAGTAGAGAAATGGCGGAATATCTAGAAGGATTCGGCCGGGTCATTGCGCCGGGCGCTCCCGTTCTATCGGTAGGAGTCTTAGAGTTAGATCTTCAAAATTGGCAACCTTTGGAAAGAAATGTGCACCGCATGGTGGATACCGCGGTATTTCTAGATTGCTCCGCTCATGAGGAGCTTCCTAGCGGACGAGGCAAAGCCATATGATCATTTGAAATTTTCGTACTGCAACTCCTGCCAGAAGCCGCTTCGCGGCCATCGAGCGTTGTGCGAAAACGAAGGGTGCTCACTGTACAGGTGAGCTGCGATTTGCGGGAACAAGCGCTACTTTCCACACCGAAAATGAATTCCTTGCAGGGCCCGTGTGAAACGGAGCAAAATGGGGAAGAGGATAACGCTTCACTCCGTTATGTTGGCTCCGCAGCTAAAAATGATACTGAGCGAGAATATTAGCACTTTAATCAAAGTGCATCAATCGCTGCACAGGGTAATACAAATATTTCATAGCCTTCTGGTTTCCCATGAAATGATTTCCCATGAAACACGTGAGGGGGAATTGATTGCAGACAGGAAACTCCACTGAAAGAGCCAACGTGTCCGACTTTCCTGCGTATCGAGAGTCGATGGAAAGCTACGAGGCATTTCTGAATGGAACGCTTAACGTCGCCCTCACTCTGAGCTTTGATGGCGTGCGGTTTAAGAAACTGTCGAGGTGGGTACGTGGGTACGAACCCCTTGACAAGAGATAGGGTTCCAATGGAACTTTCTAGGTCAGAAGCGTGGCCCATTTATTTCCGAGTCGAAGGCCTTCCGTTCGCTTTGAAAAACAAAGCTGTAAATACAATGATGGCTGCCGTTCTCTTCACGCGGAGAGCGCCAAAGGAATCACTGCTCACTGAACTGTTTTCAAGGTGACGCTGCTTGCTACTGGCTAGACCATATGCCGCCTTTTGTTCAGCTCTCGACTTCAGAGTGAAGGAGGAGCTTGCCAGACTATCGGAGGAAGGGATAACTGTTGAAGACAATGAGCAACGAGCTTGGAAGTGCTTCCCGATGCTCACGAATGCCATAATGGACTTTCAGATGAGTAGTACAGTATACTGCAAAGCGTCACATTTAACACCTTAGCGTTTTAGGCCATGAAATTGCTTTTTGACTGTCCTCGGTGGCAAGCAGCGCAAGGCTGTCATATGTGCAAATTCCATTTCAAGCGCGTAGGAAGACGAATAATTTTTTTCGTGGCTTCACCACGAATTGAGGATCGGCGCTCGTCAACTTCCATCATCACAGACGCTCAACGCAAGCTGAACGGCTTACTAGGTGAACTCCACTTCTTCGTAGTCGGCATTACTTGTTAATTAGTCGCTCCTTTCTTAGGGCCAACTCAAATGATGAGTTTCATCACAATGGATAAGTGCAGGCCCGATGCTCTACATGTCATCTCTGAGGGAATAACCTGTGACCTTTTGAGAGGTAGGATGATAGCATGACGGTACGGTTGGGATGAGTTAAGCTGTTGAACATCTACGCTCCAGTTGTCCTACCACCACCACCACATTTCAGAAATGTTTAATAGCAAAAGCACTGTCGCTCCTTTGCGAGTTGCCGCTGACAATGTAAAGCGATTAGCAATGGCATTGGAAAGATGCGTCAACTACACATACGCATCGAAGATCATACTCGGCATCGACGACCTCAAAGCTTGCACGGGAGCAGAAAAAGATGCGGTAATGCTCTAGAATGCAGCGTTCCGCGTCCTATATGTTACACTGCGCTCCCTTCAGATCTCCTTCATTCTATTCCCGCTCATTGGAGCGAAGAACCTTTGCACTGCAACGATTGCGAGCGTCGGGGTCCTCGCGTATTGGATCATTATACGTCTTCTACAAAGATCCAGCGCGCTCAGGCCTCAAGATATCGACCGCATACGGCGGATCGCTGTAGCGATGAAATTCATCTGGCGAGAAGTATCGGAATCGTTGTTCACTTTAAAAATGCACGTAGGTGGCTTGCTTTCCGATCTTCCCGCCTTGGGCAGCGTGGATCTAAGATTATTTTGAACTCTTGGATTCAGTGCTTCATCGACCACTCGATTCTGGAAGACATGCCTCTCTGTGGGTCCGTTTATCACTGGACGTCCAGCGGTTTCGAGTCAGTGCATCGTAAACTGCAGCTGCGAATGTCCCAGGACGCTAGGAATTGCGAAGAGACGATTGTCAAAAAGTAATATAGTACAGCTAAGCTATCGATTGTAATTTTCATCTGGCTTATGGGTCCTGTTCAGCTTCGTGGTAAAGAACAAGCTGATTCATGACCTCCGCCGGGAAGCTACAAACACACGTCATCGAGATTTCATTGCACTCAATGACGCCATGAGCGTAGGGAAAAAAAGGTCGGCATCCCTCATTTCATTCAATCCATTTCCATTTCCTATGGCACCTGAGGATTATGGACTTCTTCGCAGGTTCCCGCCCTCAAAAATGCTAACCACTGAGTGGTACTTCCCAGTGAATTCCAATGTCCGCTTCTCTTCACTGGACGAGTCTCACCAGATGGCCCTTCGTGGACTGCATAGAGACAGCATATTGAGGTTGGAACCCAGCTACAGAACTAGATTAATGCCATTGCGCCAGTGCAGCTTCATCATAATTTCACCACCTTCAGCTCCCGCCTCGTTCGCGACTTCGACTCCCATAAGATGGCATTCTGCTCTCGGAAATACTGGACACGGACATCGCCGGACTCGGGGCAGAGCTGTGTTCAGCTGGTAGTCGATGAGGAAGCAGTCTTTGGAGATGTGCTGTTGTTTATATATGATCCAGTACGAAATACTTGCTTAATGCTAATGGATGAATTTGTCTTAGAAGACCCCTTTATAACTCTTGCTGATAACATTTCACGGGATGTAACTTCTCCGGCAAGAGAGCGTTGTACCAACACGCTAAGCCTACTTCTACCTCTAAATCGATTCTTCAAACGAGTCATCGATAGAGAGCTATCTTTTCGTCCCGCGTTTGACATTCAGTCGAGCGCTGTAACTGTGCACTTTGGAGGCCACATGTTCGTGTCTCAAATACCGTGATAAATCATTAACTCTCCGTTGCTGCGTATGGATTGAATTACGAAAAGTTTAACACTTTCATACCTCTCATACTTTTTACCTGCTGAGCTACTTTGCTGCTGCTACCCTCTTTACAAGAAAGGACCATAACCAAGATGGTCCTTTCTTGTAGAGTGGGTAGCAGCAACTTCTGCGGCATGTCCTGTTTTACAGTGTGTGACAGCTTCTTCACATCATGAAGTCGGCAATGAAAGAGGCAAATAAGGCGACGATGATGGGATTGCCCCCATGGACTCCTATCGTAAGAAGGACGACGACACCACGCACTCTATCGAGGACTACGAGGAGGACGGAATCGCCGCTGAGGAGGAGGAGGACGGAATCGCCGCTGAGGAGGAGGAGGACGGAATCGCCGCTGAGCAGGACAGAATCGCCGCTGAGAAGGACGGAGTCGTCGCACGGAGAATGGAGCCCCCTAAGTCTAAGTCTAAGTCAGACTTCGACAGCGCACACATCACGCGGAGAGTGGTCACCCTTTTGTCAGTTCTTTCATCTATACCAGTCAGTTAATAAAACACAAAACCCTTTAATCATTCCTCTCACAGGCGCCACGGAGAGCTCCCAGGAAACCGGCCGAGGTAAGACCAGGCGTGGAGAGCGCGACACCTCAGGGCACGAGCTGTACACAGACAGTGACCGCGACATCTTCGATGAGGAGGAGGAGGATACGGAGGAGGCCCCTCCTCCGTCGTCCCTCATTTCTCACACGTCGTCGGTTAGCGGGGAGCCTATAAAAAGAAAGGTTCGTCTGTACAGACGTAATAGACACATTTTGGGTCGAGAACATAAAAAGAAAACAGAAAAGACTGGTCATACCTAGCTTTCTCAGAGATTCATGCAACGATCACCGGGATTGGCTTCTCCACCCCCCTTCAAGCGACCCCCCTTCAAGCGGCAGCGTCGAACGCAGACAGCGTCAGACACTTCGATGATGGCCGCGAAAGGTTTCGCGGAGAGGGCGAAGGCCCTGGTGAAGATGAAAGAAAAGCTCCCCGTGGGAGCGATCGGGCGCCTTCTTTGCCAGCACGACATAGGCGCCGATTACAATGTGGGTTCAACACATTTTCCAATACAAAACAAAATACAATGCAAAACCATGCCATCTACCTCAACTATAACTAAACTTTAGACATTCGCATCTAATACGTTGCGCGGCATCCGCCTCGACGTAGAAGAAGGCAAATCCGTAGCCAGAATGCTAGCCACAGTGCCCGAACCGTCCGACTCCATCGTACGGCAGCTACTCAGCATCGTGGAGCAGCAGCAGTCGACGATAATGGGACTAACTGCGGTGGTGAGAAGACTTTGAAGATCTTCTGCACGCTCATTCCTTCCCTACGACACTCCCTGAAACCACTTATATACAGCTGGACTCCTGCCTAGCGGGCATGCAGCAGCTGGAACAACAGCAGGCCGACTGTACTGTAACGAAGTCGAAGGAGCTCACACTGCCCGAGCCAACCTTCCTCGCTTACGACAATGTCACGCAAGTTTGGCGGGTTCCGCAGCTGGACGTTTCCGAAATGGAGGACGTACCTAATGCCTGCTTTAAGGTCGGTAGCGTCGATGTAAAGAGATGTTTCTTCCTACTCCTGTTTAAGAACACAACACCAAAGTGTGGTTTATAGAGCTGTGACCTGAATAGAGTACTCGAGCTCTGGGTTCGCAGCGGCCGCATCAAGCAAGATGACCACATCGTCTCCTGCGTGGACTTCTTTCGAAAGTATCTGAGGACGGTTAGTAGTGTCCCCTCGTCTTCCCCCTCTACATGCATATGATAGACCATAACCTTCTCAGTAGCTTCCTGTAAGACTCTACCTTTCTAGGCCTGTGATCCACCGCAGTTGATACAGCGTTACGCTGTCCGGCTTTCGCACTCCGTAAAGCCTTCACTGCACGATCTTCCTGAGCAGATTATGGAGCCCCTCATAGGTAGCTCACACTGTTTAGTTCTGCCTCCAACTTCAACTCTTGACCCTCCTATTGCAGGAATCTGCCTGGACGGCATGCGGCTGGGAGCACAAGAGCTGTCCCTCTCGCCCAAAGCCCTGAAGGCCCACCCCACCCCGTTGGTTTCCATTGCTATATAAATACTACTTTACTATATTACTTTACTGACTAACCACTGGCTAATTTCATAAAGTTGTCAGGTATTGGACCGCATTGGGCGAGACAGATGAGGAGAGGCGCACAGAGCTTGAAGAGCGCAGAAAGGCCATGAGGCGCTGGAGGAGACTGATAAAAGGAGCGCTCCAACGTGCGCTGTAGGTTGCCTGATACTCGCCTCTTCTCATCTGTTTATGAGAGAGATTAACCAAATTTATCTTTTTTAGGAGGGACATCAGGAAATATGTCCTCGATTCCAACGGTCGGCTCGTTCCCGCTCCGGTGCGTCTTTCTCCTCTCTTTCTCCCCTCGAAATAATTCAAAAATAATTAAATTTTTTCCAGAAGGTGAAACTGGTCTACAGCGACAGCGGCCACACACGACGATCGTCCCGCCGTTACATCGATGACGATGACGAGGACCACGACAACGACGACTATGATTGCCGACGACGACGATTTTAGAGTGAGAGGTTAACGCTCCACATTTTGATTCCTCATCCGGCTCATGTATTTCATGCTTCTCGTTGAACAAGGGTGTGCGCTCTATGCTAAGTTTTAACTTATGCTAAATTTTAACTACTTGTCTGTCATCATTTTTAATTGTTTTTAGCGACACCTTTTGGCGTAAAATTAGACAACTTCACAACAGCAGCTGTTCTACTTGTTGAATACTTTATCCAAAAGCTGAGATGAAGTTCGCTCAAAAACTTTAGTGAAAAGTTAAGCAAAAGATCTGCTTTTTGAGTTGAAATGAGTTAGAATTGAACTCCCTTAAGCCGAGCACCCACCCTTGTTTTCCTTCCTATACATCATGTTATGTAGTTAATCGCTAGTAGTTTTTATATTATATCATGCTTACACGTCCTGTACATTTTTAGTTATGTTTATGTTATGTACATATATAGTCTAGAGTGGAGTAGAGATTTTCTACTTTCTAGTTTTCTAATTTTGCTTTATTTTCTTCTCGGTATTCTCACTCATTGCTCGGTTCTCATTCGCTTTACTGGTCTCATTTATCTCTATCTCACTTACATCGAATTCTAAGCCTTTTTTACATTTAACCTCATTTTCATTTCTCTGCCATCTCGCGAGACCTCTTCGAAGTCTTTGAATATCTGATCCATCACTCGGATCGATATCGTTTTCATTGATATCGTTTTCACTTTTGTCATCACATTTTTTCTCTTCAACACCATGTGTGCCTTGTGCCTCACATTTTAAATTCTATTTAGAATGCTCTTGTATCGCACATAATAAATGTATACATAAAAAATTTGTAATTATGGATATACATATACGCGTATATACACCCGTATATACAGGTGCATATATATCCATATATATGTATGTATATATGCATATTATATATACATACATATATACATATATATAGGTTTACATAGTAGATATACTCGTATATACTATATGCATGTATACGCAGTATACACTACTGTAAATACATGTATATACCGTATATACATGTGTGTACACTCGTATATACCATGTATACGCAGTATACACTACTGTAAATACATGTATATACCGTATATACATGTGTGTACACTCGTATATACTATATGCATGTATACGCAGTATACACTACTGTAAATACATGTATATACCGTATATACATGTGTGTACACTCGTATATACATGTGTATATACATGTATACACAGTATACACCACTGTATATACATGTATATACCGTATATACATGTGTGTGCATGCGTATATACATGTGTGTGACCATACATATGCACACATTATGTATGCATATATATGATCACATACATGTATATACGCGTGTACACACATGTATACACTGTATATACATGTATATACAGTGGTGTATACTGTGTATGCATGCATATATACGAGTATATCTATGTAAACCTATATATATGTATATATGTATGTACATACATATATATATATGCATATATACATACATATATATGGATATATATACACCGTATATACGCGTGTATATACGTGTATATATGTGTATATTGTGTGTATATATATTTCATATGTTACGCGCGTGTATACACATATATGGATGTACTGTGGACATCCATTGTATGTACATTGTATGTACGAGCTGGATATGCGTGGATATATGTGTAGATATGCGTGGATATACGCGTGGATATGCGCGGATATACGCGTGGATATGCGCGGATATGCACGCGGATATGCCGATTTGCAACGCATTTGCAACTCGTGTTCCCGCGTTGCAACACCTTAGCAACTCGGGCCGACACCCCATCAACACGCTTCGACACAGTAACAACGCTACTGCGCCTCAGTAGCAGGTGGCCGTGAGGCCCGCGTTGGAAAATGGGCCGACTGTGGGCCAGCGAGTGCCAGAGAAGGGCGTAGACATTTAATTCTGCACCGGTCTCTGTAGTAATGTATACTTAGGTGCTCAGATTGCCATTGCTGGACATGTGGGCATACCATCGTCTCCATTCGTTTCGTTGTCTCGCCATCCCGTGCAGTATTTTGTTGAAATTCGAACTTGATTACGTTGGCGAAAAACTTGATTCTTTCCCAACAGAAATGCTAGTTGGGTCAGGCGAGTAATGAACGTATTTTCCCACCTTGTTGGAGGTCCCCGCGAGAGTGCTTGACGTCCTTCAGGGTCCTCTACAGTGTACAATCTTTCCGTCCATAAGTCTTCTTGCCTCCTCATGATGTGACCAGCCGCTCGGCATCTATCCTTCCACACTTCTGATTTACGAAGATAAGACATTCTTCTCATGCTATAGCTGCGACGTTTGGCTTGATTTTGGGTTCGCCTGTTGCACTAATGTCGGCGTCGTTCTAGTCGGAGGTCGGAGTCCATGATAAGATCTCTAGCTTCCCCGAGAGGTAAGAAAGCGACCAGTGCAGCTCTCCGTCGCATATCCAGTCTTTCATATAGTTCTCTGATGAACTATGTCTTTCTCCGGCTGAATCGCAGTCCTATGATTTTCCCTGCTTCGCTTACAAGGAATGGTTCTCAACTCAACGTGAGCTTTGCGATGCCATTTTGAAAGGATGTAGGGCCCTGTGAGCGGAATCCAGAACTACGGTTAGTTTTTGCTGAACGCTATTTTGTAGACCTGAAAAGGTGATCTAAATGCGAGCGCGCAACTATTATCAACCCCAACGACACCAGCCAATGTGTGCCTCGTGGTAGGAGCGCCGCCTCATAGGAGCACACCGGTGGGTTTTGGGTACTGCGCGTACTACCCATGTTTTTGCACATATTAGTTTCTTGTTATTACGATTTCCCACAATCACATGAATCAATTTTAGACCATCAATGCTTACAACAAACGAATGCTATCTATTTGCGCCTTCATATGTGCAAGTTCTTCAACAATACCTATCTGCGCCATATCATTTCTTTGGAAATAAAAAGCCCTCGCTCTTCCCTTTTACTCAGCAGTTATGGTACAAATCTATGAAACAAGTAAGAAGATGCCTTTTCACGGGATCTTCTCTTCCGAAACGTGTCACAGCAATCATCAGGTGTTCAGTCGACATCCATCTCCTCATCGAAACGCACCTATGAAACCAACTGATGATACGTGTAGAAAGGTCCTATTTTCACTCTGCCCTCTACTTTGAACCGCATCTTCTTCCTGACAGTTGATATCTCCATATATGGCGTCCAGGAGGAGTCTTTTTATGGCATCCGCAACCGCAACCTCTCTCCTTGTCGTAGAAGTGAAATCTGGTGTGAAGGTGGAAAGTGGTCAGCCGACAACACGTTCAGCTGATAACGACATTTCTAGCACACTTATGTACTGATATGGCCCGGGTTCATAGTATTCAACCGTAAGCTGCGCGTATTTGTGTGCAATTACGGTTTATTGGTGATATGGCATGGTATGGTGGTGGTGCAGATAACCTTTGTTGAAAAACTTGCACATGAATGAAGTAGACGACCTTGGTTTGTTGTAGGCATTATGGTGTAAGATTGACTCCTATGTCCGTGAGAAGGCGTAATAACAACAAAATAGTAGGTGCAAGAATGTCGGCAGTACGCGGAGTGTAACTCAAAACCCCCGGTGTGTTCCTATGAGGCGGCGCTCCTACCAACTGCGCCGCCGAGGCACAACTCGCTAGATGTCGCAGGGGTTGTTGATAGTTGCGCGCACGCTTTCAGACCTCCTTTTCAAGCCTTTAGCCCATTGACGACCGCGCGGGTCGATTTCGTCCCGCGGTTATAAAACCGTTCGCTACGGCCCATTTCTCGCTTTTTTCGTAGTTTACGAGTAATCGTTGGATATCTTGGACCCTAGCAATGCTACTGCACTGTGGTCCGCCACTCTTTTACTTCTAAGCAGATAAAAACAAATAGTCAGCACTACACACTACTCAAGCTGCACAAAGATCGGCACTATTCACAAACAGCTAGTCACATTTCTTGTAAAAATTTTGAAAACAATCTAGATAAAAATATGTCAAACACCTGCTACATCATGTGGTCCCCTTATTTGCACGATTCGTGGCAAACGTGCGCCCTATTTCTTTGCAGACCTCCTTACAGCAGCAAATACATCTTTTATGGTTTGCTGCGGACCTGTTCCGGCCTCTCCAATATGTGGCTAACCCTTGAAGAGGGAGCTTCATTTGGAATATCGTGAAGTAGTGTTTCCATGAGATTCCAGCGTCCGTGCGGTCCCACACGCCAGACACGCGATTTGCCGCGCGGTCGTCAATGGGTTAAAGAAGTGTTCAGCAAAAACCAACCGCGGTTCTGAACTCCCGTTACAGGGCCCTACATCCTATCAAAGTAGCATCGCAAAAGTTCACCTTGAGTTGGGAACCTTTCCTTGTTAGCTCAGCAAGCATAGCCTCCTCCTGAGCGGTAACATTACAGTAACATTACATTAAGAGTACAAAGCCTTCAGCAGAAAATTGGAGACGAATCTTTCATCAAAAAGTACGATTCGAAAGAAAGACAGCACGCGAATTCCTGCACTGATTGTAGACTCAATTTACTTTCTTTAAGCCACAAGCGGCTGGTAGTGAGTCTTAAGCTGTTATAACGATGATTTGTTGCGATCAAAACTCTATCGCCAGGTGAGACTCGGAGATGCACCTCCTTCCGTGTGGGCAGAAATGCTCCAGGTCATTACATCATGAACTATGCATCACCTGTATCACCTGTCGTCCCGTTGATCATCGACTTGCTCGAGCGGGCGCCAGCAGCCTCTAGATTCGTCCGTGTCGCCGACAGAGTGGTCCAATGGATCCTCCTCGCTCGATGGAACGAACAGCGTCATATCGGTCGTTCAGGACTTTCACGAAGAAGTCCGACCAATGCGTTGGTAGGCGTCCTGGTGTTCTCTTGACATCCCGCGCAATCCAGTCTGTGACGGCTCTCGTATAGCGGGTGTCTGCGAATCGCATTACGTGGTCGGCCCACCTAATTTTCGGTCCATGCGACAGCGTCTCTGATCTTCGAACGTCAGCGAAGCTCGGAACTCCGGAGGCCTTCTGTCATTTGCGTGAGTCGTGTCACTCCGAGCATTGTCCTCTCGATTCCACGCTGCGCGACGCTGATCGCGTGTTCATCCTGCTTTCGTATAGCCCAGGTCTCTGAGGCGTATGTTAGGGCAGGAAGAACACTGGAGTCAAATAGGTGAGCACGGAGTAGGACGTTCTTCTCTTCTTCACGACTTCTTTGACGCTCTTGAAAGCTCCCCAAGCCGCTCGTTTCCTCCTGCTCAGTTCCGGTGCTAGGCCATGTTGACTTCGCGACCCAGATACACATAGCTGGAGCATTCGGAGATGTTCGTTCCGTTGAGCGAGAATGGGGCATCAGAAACTTGTCCGTTCTTCATGAACATCGTCTTCGTAAAATTCAGCTGCAGTTCAACGTTCCCACATACATGATAGAAGTCGGCCAGCATTCGCTCCGCCTGACTGAAGCGCAGATGGTGCAGCGACCGGCCGTCGACCTTCACTCCCATGTCTTCCCATTCTAGTTCGCGCATGACGTTTTCGAGGGTGGCGCTGAAGAGCTTCGGGATATGGTATCCTCTTGCCGAAACCCTCTCTTCACGTCGATGACGACGTCGCTGTAGAATGGTGAGATCTTGGTCGTGAATCCACTGTACAGCTCTCGAAGGACTCTGATGTACTGAGTAGGAACGCCCTGAGTGAGCAGGGCTTCGAGGACCGCTTCAGTCTCGACGGAGTCGCATGCCTTCTTCAGGTCAGCGGCAGCTTGTACTCTCGCTACACTTCGATGAGCTTCGTAATGGTGTGTATGTGGTCGACCGTGCTGAATCCTCTCCGGAATCTTGCTTGTTCGCATGGCTGTCCTTCGTCCAGCGTTCTGCTGATCCTACTCAGGATGACTCGAGTGAACAGCTTGTAGACTACGGACAGCAGGCAGATCGGGCGATAGTTGCCAATGTCATGTGCACGTCTCCCTTCTTGTACAGCAAGACGGTCTTGCTGGTCTTCCACTGAGATGGAACCTTGCACTCCGACAGGTAGGGTGTGAGGAGCCGCGCCAAGGTGTTGATGAGCGCTGGCGGGAGGTTTTCAGGTGTTCGGGTCTGATCCTCTCAGGACCGGGTGCTGTACGTTTATTCACTGACGAGATGGCGTGTCAGATCTCGGGCAGGAGAACAGAGGGAACGACGTATCCATCCTGCGGAAGATGGCATGGTGCAGGTGGGCGTGGCTGTCGAAGAGATCGGAATGAAGTCGTGGAATACCTTCTCCATGATCCTTCTGGAAGAGGTGACGGTTCCGTCAGGACGTCGGAGAGCGTTCATCTTGGTTTTTAAGTTGGCGAAGTTCCGGCGGGCATTGCTGATGCTCAACCCTGCCTCTGCTGCTTCAGCCAACACTTCCGCCCTTCTCTCCTTGAGATCTTCCTTTATCGCCGCTCTGCATAGCTCCGCAATCTCGGACGTCAGCTGGTAGTTGCCTGTCGCTCGTGCTGCTTTACGCTGGCGTATAAGCTCGAGAATTTCCGGAGACATACGTCTCTTTGTGGTCTTCAAGCTCTCGTCTCCCTTAGCACGATGGCATCTGGCACACCTCCGAGTCGCTCCAGCGATCAGTCGCTGGAGCGACTCGGAGGTATGCCAGATGCCTATCGCGAAGATAGTGCACGAAGCGGTCGTATTTCTCATCGACGTTGTCCATGACGGCATCTTCCCAAAGACCGGCAAGAGACGTGTAGAGGTTCCAGTTGATGGTCGTTCTGGTATCCTCTTCTTGAACTTCGCGGCCTTCTCTCGTTGACGCGAAAAGCGAAACCTCGCGCGAAGGAGGCGGTAGTCCGATCCAGTGTAGAACTTGGAGACAACGTAGACGTCGGTCATGCAATACTTGCGATTGAAGATGATGTGGTCGACCTTGTTGTGGAACTGGCCATCGGGGGATTCCCAGGTCCATCGTAGGGAGAAAGGCCTCTGGAACTGTGAGTTTCCATGGATAGTCTTGGTCGAAATGATAAGCTCAGGCAGCCTTTCACCTTGCTCGTTCCACTCCAAACCGTGGGTTCCGATGTGAAGTTCTTCCAGCGATTTTCGGGGCCCGATGTTGACGTTGAAGTCGCCGTCGATCACCTTGTAGAAGATGTGATCTTCCTTATAGAACTTCCAAAGCTGTACAGAATATTCTCAGTCGAGGTATGTGAGCGTCCAAGGTCGAATACTCGTTGTCAAGCTCGGATTCCCTTCCATGGCGCTAATTACAGTTCGACGATGAAGGGCGATCGGTCGTCTGGTGCGTCGCTTGTCTTCATTCTCAACGTTGCCCTCATGGAACCTCTTGAACCATTTGAACACAGTCGATCGTTGAACAATTTCATCTCCTACAGCTACACATATATTCTGTCGGGCTTCAGTTGCAGAGCGGCCCAGCTTGGTTCTTATAAAAAAGAAGCTCCCAAATAGTGGCTCTGTGTCCTTTCATTTCGGACTGAAAAACTTACCAACAATCGGAAAGGCAGGACAGCAAAACTAGTTTCGAGAAGTACAAACTGCTTGGTTTCAAATATTATGTAAAAAGAGCAACAGAATTGAAGCACAGATAATCTCTGCTTGAAGAAGTGACTACGAATGAGTCCACGAATTTAGTTGCCAACCTAATACTTATAACGAGGTGTAACCAAAATGACGACAAAAGAAACCGTTAGAATGCAGGCAATATATTAATTAATAAAAAATAGTTTGTAGACAACCCTTGGAGGCTGCCAGTAATTGAGAATAAAATCAATCACAACATTGCACCAGCAGACTGCAATTTACGCGATGGGCCGCAGGGAACAGATTCTGTTCAAGGATGAGAACTCAGAACATTTTGAACAAGTTACTTGCGCCTTATGAGCTCCAAAACAAGTTACTTGTGCTTTTAGACCTCGAAAACAAGTTACTTGCGACTTATCGCTCGCGGTTAACTAACTTGCAAGCTTGCACACAGGAATTTTAAACTTGCACGCAACTAACTATATTTCAAGCTTGCAAGAAGCTTTCGTGCAAGCTTGCACTGCAGTAAGTTGCGTCATCAGGCGCGCACGCGGTCGTGCGGTATATGTTTCGAAATTGGAGCTGTTCTACCGGACAGTCTTGCCATTCTTTTTGTCATCTTCCTTGTTTCCTCCCTCATCTCTTTTGGCTGTTTGCATTTGTAAATCCATTTCCTAATTGGTAGAAAGTATCTCACAGCCTTTTCCCAAAAAGAAGGGGATCCAAGTCTAGCGAGGAAATCCACCTCGTTTTTGTTGTATTATATAAAGTAGGTCTGTATTATATCCAGCTGGAGTTTTTATCTATGTCCCTCTATACATAAAGGAGTCTATATATATTTACTTACCGTTTTCTTTGTTGTTGAGTGAAATCGCCGCATTTTTCAGAGATGAATCTGTGGAACCATCTTTCTAGACTTCCCGAAAGGAGTGATGGGTGAAAATCGTTTCAAAACAGTTGATGATTGTGTTTTACTTGTTAGCCAGAGCTATAGTATTAAAAACGGATATCCTATCCTATATCCTCACGGAGGGCGCTCTACTCTGACTCACTGGCAGTGGCATAACCAGAAGCAAACTAGTTTACGAGACACCTTCGTGTAAGACATTAAACTTAATCAACCAGTGGTTGGTGCAATTCATTGTTTGCATAGTTGAAGGCTGTATGGTCTTGACGCTACTTCATTTCGGTTCGTTCCTTATCCTCAGATTGAGTACTATATCACTTACTGTTTACAGTAGTGTAGTTGAGTTTATTTTGAGTTATCTATTTGTTGTGTGCAGCGTTTTCTTGTGCAGTCAAAAAAGCCCTAAACGGCTTTTCGATTCAGTTTATTGTCTTGGAGCCTTTAGTTTCATCTCTTAGCAGCAGCTTATTCATAGCTCATTCATAGCTTCTTCTTCAGGTCTAAAATAACCATAATTGCATATTTTATACAGTGGGAAGTCCGTGGCTCCATCCCTTCTTCCTTCTCGTGGAGTCCAGGTCTATCATACATCAATGGTTCTGTTGATCATATACGCCTAAAATACCCGCATAGCTATTTTAGACCTGAAGAAGGTCTTCAGACCCAAACCGTTGTCAACAAATATTGACCAATTCGAGTTTTACCGCTGAACAGGCGAAAGTGTGCTTTATTTAACCGTACCACGACATCGAAATTTTACGTCAGGGAAGCAGCGACCTTAAGGAAAATGGGCGTTTGATAGCTGAGTCGCGAATATCGCCGAGGTCACAGCATTCAAATGACGAGTTCAATAACAACGCTCGGAGAGCGGACTAAAGGCCTTCCCAGACTTCTGCGGCGTTGCCGCTGCCCTATCCTTCATCATAGGGCAGGAACACAGAGCTCCCCGCCAGCGGCGTCCCTGCCCTATCTTTAACCACAGCGGCGAGCGGCGTTGCCGCAGAAGTCTGTGGGGGCCTTAAGTAAAGCGAGGCTGTGGCAACACGACCAGTGGAGACGGGACACAGAGCACTTCTGGACCCACATAATCGTTGCCGGTTATCCACATGTTGTGCTAGCTTGCAGCAGCTTACGAATGACTAGCAGGGGTCTTAGTGTAACTTACTTGCGACATTTCTGCTAGCTTGCAGCAACTTATATTGCCTCAAACTAGTCATTTGTATGACCCGCATGCAGCTTGCAAGTAACTTGTTCAAATTTTTCTGAGAAGCTGTTTACCGTGGAGCAGGCGCACAATCGCCAAAATGGTAGGATGTGGTCTCCAGAGGCTTCAAGCACCTCTGCTATCGTCCGAAAACCACAATCTGTCATCGTTTGGGGCGAAATCTGCGCCAGCGGCAAGACCCCTGGTTTTCGTGGATAAAGGAGTGAAAATCGACGAAGATGTGTACCAGCGAGACATTCTCGAGTTCGCAATTCTTTCTTGGGCCCACCAGCATTTCGGTGATGCCCATTGGACATTCCAACAGGACTCTGCACCCGCACATAGTGCGAAGAGTGCGCAGGCGTGATGCAAGGTCAATTTCCCCGACTTCATCAGACCTTCGGAATGGCCGCCGTATTCTCCGGATTCGAATCCGGTGGACTACAGTGTATGGACATTTTAGAGGCTAGGGTCGGCGTCAAACGCTGCCGCGGTCTCGAGTCCCTAAAGGAATCCTTGCGCAAGGAGTGGGAGTGGTTGTCTCCTGCTGACCTGCGGCCCATCGCCGAAAAATTCGCGAAACGTTTGGCTCTCTGCATCGCTACAAGGAAGGCCACTTGAAACCACTTAAACATGATGTGCCCTAATGTTTGTATTGTTGTAAGTTAGTCGTCGTTTTCTCGAATTATTGGTTGTTTTATAATTATAATAAAAAAATATCGTCCACGTTATTTTGGCTCACCCTGTAGAGATGAATACTAAGACAAACTTGAAGGGATCGGTTTAGTTGAACTCCGTGCGCTCCTATGAACAACCGGTACACATGGCTGAAACGTATCTCTCTCTCCTTGTTTTAGTCAGTTGGCCCCGGAAAAATGTGTGGGGGTTATGTGTACTTTGTAGGCGATAATCTTAAAAAGCATTTCCTTCTGTTTTCAAGCGACTTTAATCCATCCTGTTTATTTCTTGGCCATTTGTGCTGAATAAGAGAGTAATCTATACTAAGGACATTCCACTATCGCATTTCGTATGAGGTTATTCTGAACACTTTCCAGCGGTCTGTCTTCCTGAAAGGAGTGAATACCGTTATTCTGAATTTAGCTCTATGCCGTACATATGTTCCGTAAGCATGCGAAGCTAGATAAGGATTGTTGCTCTTCAAAACTTGGGTGCGAAGATATGCCATTTTTGGCGAAGCGTTCGTAGTATGCATCAAAATTCAGAACCTTGCTCATTAAAATGCAAAACAAACAGTAGGTTTCCTATAATTTAGTTCGTCCTTGGCGAACGACTAGATATTAATTGATGGCTACGGCGCATGCCAGCCGATTGTTCCCTTGAGGACTATCATGGGCGGCTATCACTGAATTGACCTGCCATCATCCAAATTCGAGGTGTGTTGACAGTGAGAGCAGCAGGTGTGCGGCATAAAAGCCATCTTAGGTTCTCAGTTCATGGCTTGTGCTACGTAATCGTTCTCGCTTTTGTTGCATAATTTTGGTTCCCCTTGCAAGGTCACAACTGCTGATGGGCAGCGAACGGTTCAGTCAGCGCTGTACTCTTTCAGTACCACGGCAGAACGATTGTGAACGTGCGACAAGCGGTGGAGCAAATGGGAGGCAACCTCCAGATCGGGATAGCGCTCGACACCAAGGGGCCCGAAATTCGCACAGGGTTGCTAGTTGGAGGAGCAACTGCAGAGGTGGGCACAAGAGTTGATCGCTGTCGAGCGTTGGTCGAGGAGAGAGTTCGCTGTTCAGATTCGTCTTCTGATTTGTGAAACGGAGTTTTCGAACCCCCATGAAAAACGCCGAGTCAACAACTTCTTCCACTGACTTCAAATTTTTGAGCGCGAAGGGTATCGATGTCATTTGCTCTCGAGAATTGCTCTTCGTGCACATTTTTCGTCAGTGCTGTTATCGTTTAGTCACACCTCCGCCATGTCATGTTAGTGCTCCGTCGTGTAATTTGGCTAATTCAGGTGGAGCTCGTCAAGGGCAAATCGTCAAGGGTGATCATAAATTCGCTTTGTTATCCATTTCAGTTGAAGTAAAATCTATTATATTTGTCAAATTTGCGCCAAAGAAATGGCGTAGTAATAAATCTCTACTTACGAACAACGTTAGAGCTCATAACGCTCACAAACCGTCGGAATACCTTCCTACATCCTCCTCTTCACGGAGGAATGTCTCCTCCGGAAGCTTTCTAAGAAATCCCACAAATCCATCAAGGATCCGAATGAGATACTATTGTAAATTAAGCGAAATGAGAAGAAAAACACCTTATGAGCCGATCTCTTTAAGGGTGGAAATATCCCAAAAGTTCATCCTGCCAGATCAAGGTGCACCTCACGTTCTATAGCCAAAACCCGATTTTTTCCTACACTCGAAGCTTCTCCTGACATAATTACCGGCAACAAATCAAAAATCCCAAATCATACTTTCTTCCGGTTCAGTTTTGTTTTACTGGGCTAACTACGAACAGCGCAACTTTTTCAAATAAGCCTTCAAAATTGCCCCTGAAAACAAAATCGACTTGTTTTGGTGACCAATTCAAATTTTTGTCCTGTCAAAAAAAGGTTTCCGACTGGATTCTGCACTCAATTCTGCGCCGATAGATATGCCGATCTTGGTTTCCAATGCATTAACTTTTTTCCGGGTTCAAACTGCCCGACAATCCGATGGGGTGGGGCCTTGGCCCCAACAAGCGTCACAGCTATCGTCTCTATGACCTGCCGCGCCAATATCACCTAAGGACGTCCACCATATCCTATATAGCATCTTCGCACCACGGCGCACTGATTGATCTTGAATTTTTTACGACACAACAACGGCTAGTTGTGTCTGGTTTTAGAGTCGCAGAGGAAAGTCGCAAAATATCTCGTTATTTTTTTTGTGTTATATCCAAATTGTGGAAAGGATAAAAATATAAAGAATGGCGTTAATCAATCTTTTTTGAAATCCGCCAAGCATTGTACTTGTTCGAGATGTTGTGGTGCATTTTGAATGCCTATTAGGCATACATAATGACTTGCGTTCGGCAGCCGATGGTTAAATATGCGTTTACTCCTCTGAAATAAATCTGGAAGACTTGGTTTATCTGGGGGGGGGGGGGAAGTAACCCGAATCATGAACTTCGATTGCGTATGTGCGCTACAGCCGATGTTTTTATAACCCTGTTATTGAGTAAACTCATTGATATTATTAATAATTAAGGCTGTTGCATTGTAAACCTTGTAACAGATGCGAAGTGCTGACCACTTAGCAAAGTTTAATTCCTTGACATAGGAAGATTTTGTACTGACGCCCTCGGTAGGAGCCGCTTCTGCGCGACAGAAACGAATCTTAATTGACTTGCAACCCAATTTCATGTTGAAATGGACATTTTCCAGATCAAATTGGCACTTTTCACGTCCATTTGGACGCTATTCTAAGTTAGCCTAAGGCTTCTTTAATCAAAGCGAACTCTTCGAATTAGAAATGCCCTTCCCACAGGTTAAACTACATACTCTTCAAAAAGGTTAGAGTAATCTTTCGTTCAAGGGGAATTTTGTATAATTTTCTTAGAAATATTTGAGATCAGCTGAGCCCGCATGATAGTATTAATTTTCAAAAATTATATTTTTCAAAAAAAAACAATAAAAATGAATTTCATTTTAATGCGTAACGCTGCAGCAATCATACAATGCATTAAAAAACCAAATCGCGCCATGCACTCTAAAAGCTCGTCACAATTTTTATCTGATTGGTGGTGTAATTACTGATAACATAAGCATCAAAGTAAGGATATGTGTGTTTTTCAATATTGCTTTGTAATATATTGTTGGTGTGAAGCTCCTTGCAAACAGAAATTTTGCTATCAACTGAATAGAAGTCGCAACATTTTGGACGGAGGCAGGCGCAATCTATTCTTTAGGCATTAAAAATTGCTGTCTTCTTGCTATTTAATGCAAGCTTTAAACCATTATTTTTCCTCAAAAACGAAAATTTTATAACATTTCAAAAATTGAGTTTGCATGTTGGGTTGGTGAGTTAAGGCTTCTTAGAAATCATATTTTAAAAAGCTTTTAAACAAAAAATATTCTAACCCCTTCGGAGAGTCTCCAATTTAATGGAGAAGAAGCTCACTTCGATTTGGAAGAGATCGCTGTGGTTTCAAAAGTCTTAGGCTAGCTCAGAAGAGTGTCTAATCTGATTCGAAAGTGTCCAATTCGACGTGTAAAGTGTCCAGTGCTGTCCGATTTGAGTGAAGAGTGTCCGATTTGATTCGAAAAAAGTCCATTTCGACTTCAAAATTGTCCAGTTCGTTGTGAAAGTGGTACACATGGGTTTATTTCCTCTCGGTGGTGAGAACTAGTTATTTATTGTTCAATTGTTAACCTCATAGAAAAGGTTTGAGAGAGAGGACATCGTGAGAAAACTCGACTAACAGGAGCCCAGCCTTCACCTTTCGACAGACTAAGCTGTTAAAGTCGTCGTTGGATGGAGGGCACGTAACTATGCTTATTCACTTCGGAAGGATGTGCGATAATCTCTGATCACTTAGCTCGTGAGCGTTATATTTCTCGCCACTATGCTCCTACAAGTTTGTTTAATGATGCGCTAAGAAGCATTTTAGGTGAACCCATGAACTACACGTCGAAGTGCATCTGAAATGATTCAGATGAATTGTGCGTCAATACACTGTTTAACTACTGAGAACATGTCTCAGTACGCATAAATAGAACCTTAAAAGGCAAAAAAGATGAACTACGCATAGCAGGATCGCAACAGCCTCAATTACTAGCCATCACAGTACGAGGATTTAAGGATTTTTGTGAATGACGGATGTCTGGGCCCCTCATCCGGCAGATTAGGTCGCATTGGTGGCCTAGGCTCGACCACTGGGTGAAAACGGTAAAAAATCGAAACACTAGTTTGATGTGGCAATCTCAAGCACAACTGCTTTCGAGCGCATATTACTCTAAAGCAACCCTGATTTAGGTTGGTAAAATGTAATGAAATATTCTGAACAGAAAAAAGTAACAATATGAGTTAGTGGCACAAGCTGTGTAACTTAAACACAAAAATCAAAATAAGCAAGAATGGTGCAGCAAAGTACAGGATAAAGAATTTGTGTCAGGAGTTGTACCTATTCCTCATCGATTGTTTCTATTCCTATGTATGCGGTAGATGGATCAGCGCCAGTGGGCCTCGCACCTAGGCGCCAGCGAGATGCCTGGGCCGCTCATCCGGCGGATAAGGTCGCATTGGTGGCCTAGGCTCGACTGCTGGGTGAAAACGGTAAAAAATCGATTGCTTTCGATCTGCATAATTTTACATCAGTGAAGAGCTCATTCTGTGAAGAAGAGCACTATGTAAGCCATTTTTTAGACAGAAACCTCACAACAATGCTATTCGGGAAAACGGCCCCTCTCCTAAATTTCTGTCGAAATCATGCACTTTGAATGCCTGTTCCAATCGAAACATAGCTCAATCATTTTCAGTATTCATCTTGTTATAAAGTGTGGTACGTCGACTATGCACCAGGACAAGCTCGACTTCTCAGCTGCGACTAGAAAATTTTTATCGCCCGTCCATTATGAGAAAAGTTCACTGGTGAAGACATAATAATGACATGCAGCGGATTTAGGGCGGAAACATCTATTTGCTATCCAAAGTTTAGAAGGTGAAATTGTGATAGGTTGTACTCTTTGATTGCTTTATGGACCACGTAGGATGGGCTTTCCTTGTGGCGCGCTGCAAACAAGGATACGAGGGAGCGATTTCGAAGAAAATCGTCATCATTCTAACTGGCGGTTAGCTGGAGTTGACCGAGGATCTTAGAGTCTTACTTGGTATCAAAGTGATGGATATTGCACCACGAACACGGATTTAAAATCAGAAATGCACAATCCACGTTCCGAAAAAATTCGGCGGGAATGTAGGCTTCCAGGCAATTAAGGAGCTGTATCCTGTAGGCGTAATTATCTCAAGCAAGCAAGACGGCCGCCGCAGCAAATATACAGGTCATCGAACAACTTTTTTTGGAAAACTCAACCAATTTTTAGATCAGTGTAAAGGTGACATTGCGGGATTCCAAATATCCGCGTTGTTTGAAAAAGCGAGCATTTTGAAGAAAATTACCAAAATTCCACTTAAGCCACCGTAACTAGGTTAGATTAAACGCCACATCAACACTGTTTCGATTTTAGGGATCGCCTCGATGAGACAATTCCAGTGATGAAGACACTTTCCAGGAAACCCACTGTGAACGATTCAGACGCTTTGCGACGCGAAATGCGACACTAGTTATGAGCGGTATTGTATGGTTAGCCAACATATTTTTAGCTTAACTCATTCGCTTAGTACAAAGATATTCGCAGCCAAACTCGGCGATAGAGAGTGTTGTTTAGCAAGGTCCACTTGCAGTTTTGACGAATCGCAGCCATAACGCAAATGCCCGAAATGAACTGGAATCGTAAATTTTCTACGTTGCTTTTCTTCCTTAAAGATGAATGGATGGCAAGCTACAATAACAGGCTTTACACTGAGGAGACTCCCGTTGAAATAAGCGAAAAAGGTTGAAGCAGCAGCAGGCTCAGTGCATATTTTCCTGGCAAATTTGGCACCAAATGGATTGCTGCAGCCAGTGGAAGGTCAAAAGGAAAGTAAAATAAGATTTGTTTAGGTTGAAGAATTTTAAAATTCAAATGTGCAGCGCTATTTGTGCCTGGGGATTAAGCGAGACTCGGCGACGGGGTGGGGTCGGTCAGAGAAATTCGGACGCTTCTTAATTACGGCACCGGTTTTCAGGCTTCCATCCAGTTTTTAATGGCGGCCGCATGCCCAGTGATAGGTAGGATGATGGTAGGAAACCTTATAAATTTTGATGAGAAAGCCTTTGCTTTGAACAAAGTTACTATGATGCGACGCAAACGCGTTGTTGCTTCGCAAACCTGAGTTGGTTGAACGTTTAGCGGCGGTACTGTACATATGTATATGTAGGCTAACTGCGCATTTAAATTGCCTCCACAAGGTCCCTTAGAAATAGAGCTGACGCCTTCGTTTATCCTTCATAATTTTATCTCTCGATTTATAAGCGTGAATGATGAACGTCTGCATAGAGACACCATAACAGTCGCCAGTGCGTAGAGCTTCTTCTATTGAGTTTCAAGGGGCGCATTTAGTTAACACTCACTAAATACTGCAGTCCTTTTTCAATCCATCACACTAATTGATGCTGTGCACTTCAGGACCTGCTTGCCGATCTGTGGAAATGCTAAAGCAAATGATCACATGTGGAATGAACATTGCTCGTTTAAATTTCTCTCACGGAAGTCACGAGGTAGTCATCCTTCGTGGGTTTTGCTATTTCACGGTGGCTAGAAGTCTGGATCTGGAAACTAGGAACTATCTGATGTCTCATCATATGGATGGGGTATTTATTATCTACATAGCGGTCTGTCTATCTATGTCTGTCTATCTGCCAGACGTTTGGCGGCCCAGCGGCAGCCATGTCTGGTTGAGGGTTTCGCCCCAAACCCAGAGAATAGAACACCCCGACCGTGTTGTTTTCTCCTTTAGGTCTCCTTACTTGGATTACACTAGAATGCTAGTGTTAAAATATGTAGAATAGTATAGCAGGATACAGTAGGGCAGAATCCTCAAAAGTGCTCCTATGGGATCTATCCGCCAACTATCGCACGTACGCGATTTGTGCTCTGAAGCACACGCTTTCTACTATAATACGTGATGAGGAACAGATTGTGAGTCTTAATTCGAAGTGCTTAAGCCCTGCGCACACGTTTGCGGCAACGCGGCAGCCCTATCTTTAAGCATAGGGCAGAGACGCAGAATCGCCGCGCGAAGCAAAACTACCCAGCCCGGACTGCCACTGATGTGCCGCCTACGCGGCAGTAGCTGCCGCAAACGAGGCACAGCGGCAGTAATACTTCAAGGCATAATTGCCGCTGCAGCCGCTTTGCTGCCGACAATTTCTGTCTGGACTCTAGCTGATCGTGGCGGGATCTAGAATGGAAGCTGATAACGATAATGATTACGCGTACGCGTACGCGGCTGCCGCAAAAGTGTGCGTAGGGCTTTAGTCCGCAGAAACATAAATGAAATCAATCGGTGATGGTAGACCAGTCGATACCGTTAACTGTCTGACAGCAATAATATTCTTTCGATTCATTTACCCTGCCCCTCCCCTCACTATACCTGCTTACCCTTGCTCCTAAGCGGAATGAAAAAAATGAAAAAAAACGCGATTGGAGTCAAGTACGCGCACGCTCGTTAAACGAAGCTTTTAAAAAGTCTTATGAAAATCTCACAGGTGCTGTGCAAAGTCTGATCTGTGGCAAGTCTTCCGGATCGGACACACGTTTTACGACGTCTTGGTTTCGTGCTCTGAATCCGGACGCATGATGGAAAACGTCTGTGACACAGTTTTTGAACTATCGATCGCCATCAATCGAGATTGGTCAAGTAGTCGTTTTTTGTGGATGTCGTCCATTTTTTCGCTTTTTTCTAACTTGCCGCAATCGTCGTGGTTAAGATGCTCTCCGTGAGGAAACCGTGACATAGGTGGCAGTTACAATTGATGACGAGAACTAAATTCGTGGTCTCTCAAGCATTTTCAACAAAAGTGTTTATTAAAAAATAACAACAATCTTTAATTGAAGTAAGATCCTTTGGAATGCGGAGCCGCTTCCCATTTGTCAGGTACCTGGTCTATCCCACACCTTTAGAATTCTTTTGGTTTTCAGGCGAAAAGTCTTTGGAGCGCATTTTGACCTGATCCACATGGTAAATCGTCTTCCAGCGAAGGCGTGCTGCAACGAACAAAAAAGAGGTAGTCACTCGGCGCTCAGTCTGGGCTGTAAGGTGGACATTTAGACGCCCGTAGACAAGGTCTTCCATTTTTTGAAGAGTCCGGTTGGCGATGTGTGGTCTGGCGTAATCATCTGAAGGTTATTGCCACTCCCGAGGAGCTATCGTCAACCGATTCTGGTGGAGTTCAACCTGCACGCGGTCAAGTCGAGAAGAGTAGACTTAGGCATCAATACTGGTACCACTCTCTGTGAGTTCCCAGAAGATAACGCCTTCCCGATACCACCAAACGGAGAGCATCATCTTCTTATTGTGGGAGTCAGGCCGTTGTCAGCGGCTTCTGTTTTGCTCTAAGCCACTGGTTAGAACGCTGACGATTATCCGGTGGAATCCGCTTTTCATCACATGTTACCAGTCAGTGCAGAAATGGTTCCTGCTTATGACGATCCAACGATTCTTTCGCGGCATCCGCGCGCCTCTTCCTTTGCGACAGGGTAAAGTCGTGAGGCACCCGTTCACTGAGCTTCACAAAGAAGCTCCACGTAGAGCAATGAATCATGTAAGCTGTTATAAATGTTACATGTCGTTATTCTGTTTTGAAGGTAATATACTATGCGAATATGACGAGCACAATATTCTCCCGCCCTAAGAAAGTCGGTCGAAATATATCTAGCCCAGGGAGTGTACCACTCTTCATGTCCTTTATCGAATTTCTGAAAGAATCTGAAATCGAAGGCGGTCCTTCACCAGAGGGCATGTTGGCCATGGGAGTAGATCAGCGAAAGAGATTCGCGTGAAACACCTCCGTCACCCATCCCATTTTCCCATCGCGCCTGTAACGCTGTAGATCCTCCTGCAAGGGTCTTCTGCAGCTGGCATCAGTTTCCTACCGCTCCATGTGTGTTGCATTCGAATCCAATGAAATTCCAATCCCTGTTGAAGAATCCTAGTCCTTCTCAGTCTGAGATTTTAGCAGCCTCTCCGTACTCGTCCTTCCCATCGCTGCAGAAATGGGGGCTCTTTCGGGGTCAGGGGAATGAGGCCCTTTAGTGCTGCTGTGTTTGACTGGAATACAACACGGGTAGCTAGTCAGGCTCTGTCGTGCGGGCGGGGTACTCCGGGCAGCCAGCCAGACTGCCCGAAGGGACGGGGCGAGACTTAAGGCGGCCTCGAATCGCCTTACATGTACTCCCAGTCTACCGAGTGCAAGCTTTTGGTCGAGCCGACACAGTTACAATCCGCACAGTCACGGACACATCCACGCACACAGTGCACGAACATGCCGCTCCCACGCACAAGGAACGCATCGACCCGACACAGCAGGAGCAAGGAGTCCATCCCCTGCATCCCACCTGCGTCTCTGGGCAGTACACGGTCGCATTTGGTTCGCGTTTAATTCCCCTATCCACCACCCGGGGACGCGCCACGTGGCCCTGCGACAAGCGGCCCGAGATCCCTCTTAACAAGAGAGCCCGAAGGCTCTCTATCGAGGGAGATCCGTGGAGAACTGAGAAGGACTAGGATGACGATCTGTACTTACAACGCCCGCACGCTTGCGTCGGAAGCATCCGTCGAGGACCTGATGATGCAAGCCAGGAAGATCAAGTACGACGTCATCGGACTGACCGAGACGAGAAGACACCACCCCCTACACGCCGCCTACGACTCCGGAGAAGAACTGTTCCTCGGAACATGCGACAGCAGGGGAGTAGGCGGCGTTGGTGTCCTCGTCAACACGCACTTGGCCATGAACATCGATTCGTACGAGTCTCTGACAAGCCGAATCGGACGTCTGCGACTGAAGCGATGTGGCTCCGTGCCAGCCTTGACTGTGTTCGTCGCGTATGTCCCAACATCCGACTACGACGACGAAGACGTCGAGGCCTTCTACGTGGAGTTGGAGAAGTTCTATAAGGAAGATCACACCTTCTACAAGGTGATCGTCGGCGACTTCAACGCCAAGATCGGGCCACGAAGGTCGCCGGAAGAACTTCACATCGGAACCCACGGTTTGGAGTGGAACGACCAAGGTGAAAGGCTGTCTGAGTTTATCATGTCGACCAAGACCATCCATGGAAACTCGCAGTTCCAGAAGCCTCCCTCCCTACGATGGACCTGGGAATCCCCCGGTGGCCAGTTCCACAACGAGATCGACCACATCATCTTCAATCGCAAGTATTGCCTGACCGATGTCTCCGTTGCCCCCAAGTTCTACACGGGATCGGACCACCGCCTCCTTCGCGCGAGGTTCCGCTTTTCGCGTCAAGGAGAGAAGGCCGCGAAGTTCAAGAAGAGGAGTCCCAGAACGACCATCAACTGGGATCTCTACACCTCTCTTGTCGGCCTTTGGGAAGATGCCGTCATGGACAACGTCGACGAGGAATACGATCGCTTCGTGCACCATCTCCACGATAGTGCTAAGGGAGCTGAGAGCTTGAAGACCACCAAGAGACGCCTGTCTCCGGAAACTCTCGAGCTGATACGCCAGCGTGGAGCAGCACGAGCGTCAGGCAACTATCAACTGACGTCCGAGCTTGCAAAGCTATGCAGAGCGGCGATAAAGGAAGATCTGAAGGAGAGAAGGGCGGAAGTGTTGGCTGAAGCAGCAGAGGCAGGGCTGAGCATCCGCAATGCCCGCCGGAACTTCGCCAACTTCAAGACCAAGATGACCGCTCTCCGACGTCCTGACGGAACCGTCACCTCTTCCAGAAGGACCATGGAGAAAGTCATCCACGACTTCTACTCCGATCTCTTCGATAGCCACGTCCATCTGCCCCTACGCCATCTTCCGCAGGATGGATAAGTCATCCCCTCTGTTCTCCCTTCCGAGATCCGACACGCCATCTCGTCGGTGAAGAAACGTACAGCACCCGGTCCTGACAGGATCAGAGCTGAACACCTGAAGAACCTCCCGCCAGCGCTCATCAACACCTTGGCGCTGCTCTTCACACGCTACCTGTCCGAATGCAAGGTTCCATCTCAGTGGAAGACCAGCAAGACCGTCTTGCTGTACAAGAAGGGAGACGTGCACAACATTGGCAACTATCGCCCGATCTGCCTGTTGTCCGTAGTCTACAAGCTGTTCACTCGAGTCATCCTGAATAGGATTAGTAGAACGCTGAACGAAGGACAGCCATGCGAACAAGCAGGATTTCGGAGAGGATTCAGCACGATCGACCACATACACACCATTACGAAGCTCATCGAAGTGTCGCGAGAGTACAAGCTGCCGCTGTGCCTTACGTTCATTGACCTGAAGAAGGCATTCGACTCCGTCGAGACTGAAGCGGTCATGGAAGCCCTGCTCACCCAGGGCGTTCCTACTCAGTACATCAAAGTCCTTCGAGAGCTGTACAGTGGATTCACGACCAAGATCTCACCATTCTACAACGACGTCGTCATTGACGTGAAGAGAGGGGTTCGACAAGGGGATACCATATCCCCGAAGCTCTTCAGCGCCACCCTCGAAAACGTCATGCGCGAACTAGAATGGGATGACATGGGAGTGAAGGTCGACGGCCGGCAACTGCACCATCTTCGCTTCGCTGACGACATCGTGCTCATAACACCGAGCATCAGTCAGGCGGAGCGAATGCTGGCCGACTTCGATCGTGTATGTGGAAGCGTTGGACTGCAGCTGAATCTTACGAAGACGATGTTCATGAAGAACGGATGGGTTTCTGATGCCCCATTCTCGCTCAACGGAACGAACATCTCCGAATGCTCCAGCTATGTGTATCTGGGTCGCGAAGTCAACATGGCCTAGCACCGGAACTGAGCAGGAGGAAACGAGCGGCTTGGGGAGCTTTCAAGAACGTCGAAGAAGTCGTGAAGAAAACGAAGAACGTCCGACTCCGTGCCCACCTATTCGACTCCACTGTTCTTCCTGCCCTAACATACGCCTGGGCTATACGAAAGCAGGATGAACACGCGATCAGCGTCGCGCAGCGTGGAATCGAGAGGACGATGCTCGGAGTGACACGACTCACGCAAGTGAGAGAAGACCTCCGGAGTTCCGAGCTTCGCCGACGTTCGAAGATCAGAGACGCTGTCGCATGGGCCAAGTCGTCGAAAATTAGGTGGGCCGGCCACGTAATGCGATTCGCAGACACCTGCTGGACGAGAGCCGTCACAGACTGGATTCCGCGGGATGTCAAAAGAACACCAGGACGCCCACCAACGCGTTGGTCGGACTTCTTCGTGAAAGCCCTGAACGACCGATATGACGCTCTTCGTGCCCCTCGAGCGAGGAGGATCCATTGGACCACTCTGGCACGCGACAGGGACGAATGGAGACGCTGCTGGCGCTCGCTCGAGCAAGTCGATGATCAACGGGACGACAGGTGATACAGGTGATACAGGTTGAAGAATCCCTTGGTGCGTTCGAAATTTGCTCCAAATCCATTGTTCGGGGCTTCAAGGAGTGTTTTCCACAAGACCATTAAGACGCAGTTCATAGTCCTAGGGTCCTCCTTGGCCAGTCGTATCTGGATGCGGAATCCAGAAAGATGTCCTCGTTGTAAACCACGTCTCTAGAATTCCCCCTTATGCCCGTTTATACTTCCGACGCCGAGCGACATGTATAGTGACCAAATTGATCGATCGCGTCGCTCGATCAATATGGCCACAATACCGTCGCGTCGCTCGGCGTCGAAGTATAAACGGGCCCTTAGGCTCCGTTTAAACATCGATGTCGAGCGACGCGATGCCACGTATGGCCTTTGTCATACCATCGCTCACCCCGAGCGACGTCTAATGATATGCACCCATATCGATTCCATCGCGCCGCCCGATCGATATGGGAGCATATCATTAGGCGTCGCTCGGGGTGAGCGATGGTATAACAAAGGCCTATGGAAGTCACGCGATATCAATTTGGCCACTATAGATGGGGGGAGTAGTTCGTTCCCTACACGATCCCTCCCGCCACCCACTTCCCGCCCTGCCCGCGCCGCCCTATTTGGACAAGTTTGCTGGCGCGAAACCGTCGTTACTTAGCGTTACATCGCCAAAAACCTAAAAGCTGATAGGAAACGATTGGGGAGCGCATCTCATGGGGAACTCTGAAGTCATTTTTCAGTCGGTTCGGTTGTGGAGGCGTTTGTGGGAAGGAGAACGTCGCTCTTCTCTCTGGATTCTAGAAATTTTCGCCACATAAAACTGTGGGTGATTCCAATCAGGAGTTGGTGATCTCTACATTGAAGGCTTATCTGAAATTGTGCGCAAAACCGGTCCACCGTCCTCTCATTTTAAAGGATCAAACAATTCTCCTTATATTGAAGAACTTTCTAGTAGATGATAGCGTTGTTGTCACAACAAATCTCGTTAAGATGTTGGTGTACATGTTGGAAAATGCAGACGACGCCTCGGCACTGAGGAATGTGGCGGGACCTGAAGAAAGCCTTAGCGCTGAAAAGTCCTTTTCCCCAAATTTGGTATACAAGATTCTGACTCTTGTCTCGAAAGTGAGGAGTGAGGGGTCAGGATAGAGCTGTCAGGTCAAGGGAAGTGATCAGAAATGCGATGCCTCCATGTGATGGCGGGGATCGGACATGGCGGAGAGTCGTTGGATACACCACCCTCAGAAAGGGGCGGGGCGAGGGACGCGCCGAGGACAAGATGTCAGGGTCTCCGCCTTCACATGGAGACATCGCATTTCTAATCACTTCCCTTGCCCCTGCAGCTCTATCCTGAAGTGGTTTCGTTCTTGAGACAAGAGTCAGAATCTTGTTCACCATATTTGGAGGAAATGAGTTTTCAGCTGCAGCGCCAAGGCTTTCTTCAGGTCCCGCCACATTGCTCAGCACTAAGGCGTCGTCCGCATTTTCCGACAAATACAGCAACATCCTAGCGAGATATGTCATGACAACAACGCGTCCATCCACTAGAAGGTTCTTCAACACAAGAAAAATTGTCTGATCCTTGGAAAGAAAGGACGGTGAGCCGGTTTTGTGCACAATTACGGATAAGCCTTCAATGAAAGACTCCTGACCGGGATCAACCATAGTCTCTAGTTGAGATGAAAATTTAAAGGATTGTGGTGAAAATTGAAAGAATCTAAAGAGAAGAGCGACGTTCTCCTTTCCTCAACTGCCTCCATAACCGAACCGACCGAAGAATGACTTCAGAGTTCCCCGAGATTCCCAATCATCTCCTATCAGCTGTTAAGGCCCCACACAATTCTGCAGTAACGCCGCTCGCCGCTGTAGTTCAGGATAGGGCAGGGAAGCCGCCGGCTGCGAGCTCTGCATCCCTCCCCTATAGTTAAGGATAGGGCCACAGCGTTGCCGCAGAAGTTTGTGGGGGCGTTTAGGTTTTTGGACCATGTCACGCCAATTAACGACAGTTTCGCGCGCAGCAAACTTGTCCAAATAGGGCGGCGCGGGCAGGGCGGGAAGTGGGCGGCGGGCAGCACGGTGTACCGAACGACTGCCCCCCATCGGACATCTCGTCGTCGGCGCGCCCTCTGCTCCGCCCCTTTCTGAGGGCCGCGTAAGGCGCCTTTTATACTCCCGCCGCGGCGCCGCGCGTCAATTTGGGGAGCGGCGCGACCAGTCGCGCCGCGTCCCGAATTTGACGCGCCGCTGCGCGATTGCAGTTAGAAAGGGGAGCGTCAGCGACGCGCGGCCACGAGCTTCTGCGCACTGCGGCCCGTGCTCCGAAAACAGTTCATGAGTCATTGAGGGAGCAAAACAGAAAGGATTCGTCTGGCTGATCAGCAATGCATCTTGTCAATGTTTGTCGTGGGATTCATATGGGGAGCGACGAATTCTCTCTTAAGGCTGGAGACGAAGTCGTCCGCTCAATCTACGGTTGAAATGGTGAGTGTGGTATTGAGTAGAATCCCCTGCAATGCAAACGGCTTTAAACCACTCCTTATTTTGCGATATGTGCGGGTCCAAAAGTAAAACTGCTGGAAGGTACTCATCGTCGATAACCGCTCAAAATTGTTTCTCATATGGCCATTCTGGGGTCACTGTGCACTAAGCATATCTTTAGCGTGGTATATGAAGCTTCGTAAATGTCTACAGATCTCCTACTAGGTTACAGAAGGTGCGGGCTAAGGTCATGGTCACCGATTTCGCCCAAACTCCCTAATCATCCAAACCTAGTAATCCCTAAATACCCCCTCCTCCTTCCCAATAGGAGAAGTTTGGTCAAAAAGGTGAAGTCTCCCACCCTACACCGAGTCTGCAGCGGCTGATCGCGCCGCTGAGGGGAAGGGCGCGGCGCGGCGCGATCAGCCGCGGCAGACTCGGTGTAGGGTGGGAGATTTTACCGTTTCGACCAAACTTCTCCTATTGGGAAGGAGAAGGGGTATTTAGGGTGCTGATCACGAGACTGACATCGTTTTTTGAAGTTACAGACGATTACTAGGTTTGCATGATTAGGGAGTTTGGGCGAAATCGGTGACCATGACCTTAGCCCCTTCCTTCTGTAACCTTGGAAGAGAACGGAGTTCTGTAGACATTCACGAAGCTTCATATACCACGCCAAGGATATGTTAAGTGCACAGTGACCCCAGAATGGCTATATGAGAAAGAATTTTGAGTGATTCTCGACGATGAGTACCTTCCAGCAGTTTTACTTTTGGACCCGCACATATCGCAAAATAAAGAGTGGTTTAAAGCCGTTTGCATTGCAGGGGATTCTACTCAATACCACACTCACCAGTTTCAACCGTAGGTTGAGCGAACAACTTCGACTCCAGGCTTAAGAGAGGATTCGTCGCTCCTCATAGGAATCCCACGACAAACATTGACTCTCAGTCCGTGGCCATTCCGCCGCACGCGGTCGAATAGTCAAAGGAAACTTCGCCGCGGCCGCCGCAACAGTGGCGGTCGGTATGCGCGATGGCTTCCCGCGCCCATCGCGGGCATGGCATACTTTTTCGCGCCGCGCGCGTTGTTTAGCGTTGGTCCAGGACGGATCGCGGTCGCGCTCCCTTGCAGAGCGATGGGAGATGCGACGAGCACAAAGAAATTCAAATTCCTTCGCGTCGCCCTGCAAAACTTATCGCCACGATGGAATCGCGGCGACGGGAAGTATGCACGAGGCCTAAGGCCCCGTTTATACTTCGTCGCGGTGCGATGCGACGCCACGTATAGTGGCTATATTAATTGTGCGACGCGATCGATCAATTTGGCATCATTGCGTGGCCATCGCGTCGCGCCGCGATGAAATAAAATAAATATAAACGGGGCCTAAGGAACGACTCTCCGCCCTATAGATGGCATCGCGTCGCGCGACGATGGATGTGTGAACGGGGCCTTACAGACGACTGGTCTTCTCCAATTTATGGCTGAATTGCAACTGTGCTTGAAAGAGGCGGTGTATCGATCGACTGCAAAAAGAGAGCGCTACTGCAGCATGCAGTAGACCACCGTCGGTTGGTAAGTGGTCGAGTCCTGCATGAGTCGTGCCGTTTGGTGGTTCCTGTCCGATGCCGTTCCTTCTTCATAGAGTTTCCATGGAAAAGACGTCCGCGAAAACAAGCCCAGCGAAACGACTGCTGTTGTTGTTTCGTTTTCCGGATCTTTCCATCCTATACTCCTTCTCGACCCCAATTTTGTCGTTGATGCCTTCAGAGATGAATTTCTAGAAGAGCTTCTCGTTGCGGGTAACCTCTTCCAGCTCCTCGTAAGCAATTTTGAGGCTGATGTTAGAGTAGCCATTGATGCTGATCGGCTTCCGACAATGAGGACAAAGGCAACCTCTGGTAAGACTAAGTGGCAGGATTTGTAGGAGTCGACAGATGGACGACGACAGGTGGATATTGGCAACGCCTACGCCTCCCACACTGCGGGACGGAACCTTCTCTCCATGAATGACGAGTGTTCCATCTCGCGAATTTCATGCGCCGTTTCTCCGAACTTTCACTTATTGAGGGGCAATCACATACAGCGTGATGCGTGCTGTCGCTTCCAGAAAAGCGTGTAAGTTGGCTTTTGACGAGACTGCCCTGGCGAAATAGGTGCAAAGCATGAAGCAGTCTCCATGGCATGTCGTGCTCCTGTCGTCCTGGTCTTGAATCAATGATGACCTATGCAACCTGAGATTCCTGCGCGTCTCACAGGTTGCCATACCGTCAAATACGGCATAGCACAGCGTGTAGGGTTTAGAGACTGGTGCTGAGCCGTCGTGGCAGGAGACCCTGCATTAACAGCCTTGCCAGGGCGGGTTGGAGTGAGGTTCACACTTCGCTAGTCTTCCGGAGAATTGTAGGATCCCTTCCCCTGGAAGATTTTGAAAACCTCCACTGTACTTACGTTGCAGAGATGAAACCTCGAACACTTTTCAAGTTTCTGAAGACAACGAGACCGTCGAAATGTCAGGCCAAAAAAAGTTTCGCCTTACAAACTCAAGGTTCCACACAACAAATGTAAGTATTAGGTTGGCAATTAAATTTGTGGACTCATTCGAGGTCACTTCTTCTAGCAGAGATTATCAGGTTGTTTGTGCATCAATTCCCTTGCTCTTTTACCTGTTTGAAACTAATTAGTCTGTACTGCTCGAAACTACTTTTGTTGTCCTGCCATTCCGATTTAATGGGAGGTTTGTAAGTCTGAAATGAAAGAGTCACTACTCGCAAACGCCTTCATCATGAGTACCAGCTCGGCCACGCTGCAATTGAAGCCCGTTAGAACCTATACATGTGCCGATGTAGTAGATGAGGTTATCTACCGATCGACAGTGTTCAAATGGTTCAAGAAGTTCCATGAGAGCATTTGAAACTGAAGATAAGCCACCCACCGAACGACCGATTGCCCTCGATCGCCTAGCTTTAATTAGCGCCATTGAGAGAAATCCGAACTTGACAACGCACATGCTGGTACTCGACTCAGGTGCTCACATAACTCCATTGAGAAGATTCTCGCTTCTCTGTAGAGCTTGGTAAATGGGAGCTTCACACCTTAACCCTATCGCAAAGGAAGACGCCGCGAAAGAATTGTTGAATCGTCACAAGCAGGAACCGTTTCTCCACCGACTGCTATGTGATGAGAAGTGGATTCCATTGGATAATCATCAGCGTTCTAATTACTGTTTAGAGCAAAACAGAAGCCGCTACCAATGCCTAAGCTGACCCCAACCAGAAGAAACTGATGCTCTCCGTTTGGTGGTGTCGGGGAGGTGTTATCTTTAGGGAACTCCTTGAGAGCGGTTCCAGCATTCATGCCGAAGTCTACTCTTCTCAGCTTGACCGCATGCAAGCTGAATTCCTCCACAATCGGTTCCTAGAGCCCTTCCGGAGTGGCATCATCCTTCAGCAGGACAACGCCAGAGCACACTTCGCGAACCGGACTCTTCAAAAAATCGAAGATGTTGGCTGGGAACGTCTAACTCATCCATCTTATAACAGGGACTGTGCGCCGGGTGACTACCACCTTCTTCGCTCACCTTCTGTAGCACACCTTAGCTGGAAGGCGATTTACCAATATGGACCAGGTCGAATTGCATCTCCAAGGATTTTTCGCCTCAAAACCACAACAGTTCTACAGCCGTGGGGCATACCAGCTAAATGATAAATCGGAAGCGATTCTGGATCTCAACGGATCGTACTTCGATTGAAGATTGCTATTAGTTATTTGTTAATAAACACTTCTGTTGAATATGCTCGAGAGTCCACGAATTTAGTTGACAACCTAATATTATGGAAGCTGTTCACAGCACAGGCTTGCTTTTGATGCTATCTTACACACTTTATAAAAGATCGCTATCCTTTTTCCAAGTTGGATTGAACAATAAGGCGTACCCAAGTTTTGAAGTCTCGTAGGATATCTCCGGAATGTTATGGACGAGAACAGAATAATAAAATCCCTCAATAGCGCTGCAGTTTCAATGAATCGCTTAGCTCTCTTGAAGTGACATTGACGCCGAGGTGGGCGTAAAGCTCTTCTGCCTCCCCTCCCCAATAAGAAAGCTTCACATAGCCAGTGTTTTTCTTCAGCACCACTTGACGAGCGGACGACGCAAGAGCAGAGCCGGGCGGTTGCGCAACCTTGGTCGAGAAAACCCCTGCCACGGGCCGTGGTTCGCCCTTTGTGCTCCCTCGCTGCAGAAGAGACGATTGTATTCGGCGCTGGAATCGGGGGTCAATTGCCTTTGTTTTCTCTCGCGCTCATCGACGTCCTCGTAGGCGAGGAGATTTGTGTCTCCTGATCCTCGTCCGATGTCAATCAAGTGTCTCTGCAAAAGTGACCAACTGGGCCGTTTCAGCGGAGTGTGTGCTGACCCAGTGCACTAGCGGTTGCTGAATCTGCGGGAGAAACGGTGCTTCGCCGCCGCATGTTTCCGTCATGACCAACAGTTCGGTGGAGATTTGAATAAGTTTTCAGTCTGCACCCCATCTCACCTCAGAGCACTCATTCCGTTACCTCCATTCAGAAAAACTGGAAAGGAAGAGAACGTTTGCGTGATTTTCCGACATAATTGCTGATCGTTGTCTATACGTTGGGACATTTACAGTCGCATGCCTTTAGCTGGCTGCAGAATGTGAGCCCTCCAGTTTTCCTCCAGAAGCGAAAGCTCGTGCGGGGACGATCTGCGCGCTCCTGCTGTCGTGGGCTTGCTGTGTCGGTTCGCCTCGCACACCTTCAAACTGCCGTTCGAGTTTTTCGAAGCGCGAACACTGTCAGCGATGTTCAGGTAAAACCGGCAGAAGGCTCCGTCAATCACAAGGCCATGCCTCGGATCAATCGGACACTGGCTGCTCAAGCAGCTTAGCTTTTGAGTATTCCTCCTCTAAATAGCACCCCTGATTAGAGGAATTTCCAGTTAATTTTCTCAGAAGCGCATGTGATGTAAGCAGGAAACCGTTGACTACAGAGACATCGAACTCCGTTCCGCTTAGTTATGTCACACTCTACTGCGCCAGCGTAGAGTGTGACATAACTAAGCGGAACGGAGTTCGATGTCTCTGCTTACATTGAATGATCAAGGGCGTGCAGGATGCAGGGCCCTGACCTATGCTTGTCATGGCACCAACATTTTCTCGGAGTGACTCGGAGCAGTGGAGCTCTCCTCTACGACCAGAGCTGTCGTGGAATGAAAGAGCTTGTAGAGCTCTTCGCTGTGGCGGTTCGAGCGCCCACGGAGCCATGCGTTGGTGCGCCTGTCATGCGCAACCGATATCCGTTGACTCCATGCATTAGCGATTGCAGCTCCCATCCAGACGGCAAACAAATGGGGGCCGAGGGCGCCCAGAGCCGAGAGGGGCAGATCATTTGTGTCGACCGACTCGTGCTCGTCTTTTTTTCCCGAAGCCGCAGACTTCGCACTTACTCGACTGGTTTTCGCTTTCCCGTCGAAAAACGAAGTCGTGCTCGTCCTCCTTACCACCTCATTACCGTACTCGCGTCAGTGCTCTGCGCCTAGCGTTGAATAGCAGTGTTTCCTGGCACGCGGCCACATCGATGCGCGCCATGCAGCCGGCGGACAAGGTCGTTCAGCAGTGATAAGTGTCTCCAAATTGGCGCCAAAACTTCACTGTTCTCGCTTCGCAACTGGTCCCGTTCAGGATAGGTGTAAGCAAGCGCCTGCTTGTGCGAAGGCGCTTGCTTTCCAGCTTACACCTATCTGACTCCTTCGGCGCCACCACTTGCTTCGGATGGTGCTTTGCGCAGTTCAGAACGCGTAGGAGGTTTCTGTTTTAGAAGTCCACTTGGAAAGCACGGTTCTAGCAGCCTTCATCCGACTGGATGCATCTTTTCTTGAAATGTCATCGTATCGTACTCATTACTACCTGCAGTGCTTTGAAAGGAAATAGTAGAAATGCCGCGCCCAAGGAGTGAATAACGATGGACAATGCTCTGTCCTGCGGTGGAAGCAGTTCCTTGGATCTCTGTTTTATGACGCTGTCACATCATAGCAATGCCTCTGCTTAAGCCCCTCATTCAAGATTCCTCTTTCTAGACTTATCCCTCTTCCCCGAAACAGAGGCTCTTCGTTTTCGAGACTTGCACCCTGGTTCGTTAAACGGTTGGCAAGATGTGATCCAATGTGTGGGACAGTGACGTCCAGAAGTTTGTGAACGCTTGCATTTTTCGCCAAAACTCGCTTCAAATCAGCTTTAAAATGTGAAATTTGAGCATCTTGTGACAAATAACAAATCTACTTCTACCGTATCATCACTGCTGATCTATATAGGTTCTTCAAGCACAAAACGGAAAAACTGTGACAGCCCTTCAGCAGCCTTCTTCATTAACAAAGTCAAGCAAGTTGTACTCTGAAACAATGTAGCTTTAATAGTAGCGAGATGCAAAACCTTTTGCTTTAATTACACCTTCACATCTCCTCGGCGTGAACTCTAGAAGTTTGTTGATCACGTCGGGTCCGCCACATATCTTCACATTTCTGCTTTAATTGTTCTTATTTCTTATTTCTTTCTGTGAGACATGCTAAACCTCTCGCAAGGTGCTCCCAAAGGTGTCCGATTAGGTTCAGACCAGCTGACTGAGAAGGCCACGATATACGATGAATTCCATTTTCATCGAATCACTTCTTCACCTCCTTCGAAACATGTTTCGAGTTATTGTCCTGTTGGAAAATCCACGGCGTTTGGAAGGTTGCTCTGGCGTGTGAAAGCATAACATTGTTCAAAATTCCTGGTACCGTTTGGAGTCCATAACTTCTTGGATGTGGTAAATAGGGCCTGTTCCGTGTGCAATGGAGCATCCCCAATCCATAACACTTCCTCCACCGTGTTTAGTAGTTGGCAGTTGATGCATTCTGTCGTGCCTCGCGCCTTTTGACCTTTTACGTAGTGTTGCATCAGATCCAAATAGGTTGAACTTGTTGTCGGCGCTGAAAACTTTTTTTTTAAATCGTCTACCGTCCAGCTCAAGTGCTTCTTGACAAACCGGAGTCTAGCTTTCCTATTCTCCTCGCTGATGAAAGCTTTCTTAACGGGACGTCTTCCTTAGGGTCCAGAAGATCTCAGTTGACGTCTTATCGTACTCACGCTCACATCTAACAAGGAGAGCCTCCAGAGTGGCCGTGAGCTTTTGCGATGCAATTTTTACAGGATGTAGGGTCCCTTGTGGAGAGACCAAAACCATAGTTACTTTTTTCGGAATGCTCTTCTGTGGTCGAAAAAAAACCGTCTGGACGCGTGAGCGCGCAGCTCATAACGCCCTGCTGCCACCCAAAGGGATGTGGTCCGTTGGCGTAGTGATAACAGGGTCGCCTTGTGGGTGCACGCAGCGGGTTTCATGGTTCGGTCCCCGGTGCTGACAATGTTTTTGCACATATCGGATCGTTATTATTATGCACTTGCGTGATCACAGGAGTCAATTTGTACACGATTAATGCTTTTAGTATTTGAACCTAGCCTTTTTGAGCTTTCGTTTGAGTTACCTCTCAATGGATCGTATTTGCACTGTACCACATCAGCAACGATACCGTGAATCACACAAACACATAAACTTCACGGAATAAGTGTGAATTTGGTTTGATACCGGTAAGAATTTAACATTAACAATAAAACGTCCTTTTCACCCGCCGGGTGCATGATTATGTAATCAACCGGAATTTGCTACAGAGCAGAAATGGCATCTTGAAAGTAAGTAAATAGCATAGAACCTCGCACGAATTGGATTCCATTCGCACGCATTTGCTCAATTGCAGATTATAAGCCAGACCTACCTGCAGTTTTGCGCTCCGGTATTCCGGCCATGTCTGGCATACGCTTGGGTGGCGGCTGGATAAGTTGATGATCACCCGGGGCCCTTCTCTACGCCTACCGATTATGCCTTCAACGAAGAAGAAGTAATGATGCCTTGTCAGGCCCGCTCGGCGCACCCGAGAGGCGACCCTGTTAAAACTACGCCAACGGACAAAATCGGACCGGGTGGCAGCAGGGGGTTATGAGCTGCGCGCTCACGCGTCCAGACGATTTTTTTCGACCACAGAAGAGCATTCCGAAAGAAGTAACTATGGTTTTGGACTTCCCACACGGGACCCTACATCCTGTAAAAATTGCATCGCAAAAGCTCACGACCACTCTGGAGGCTCTCCTAGTAAGCCATGGTAAGCATCTACAATACACTGGATCCGAATGAATCATTTTCGCATATCCCAATCCGATTCATCCAATTATCCGGCCACCGCGAAATTGCCCTTATCCGAGTCATCCAAAAATCCGTGGTCCTCAAAATCACGCTTATCCGAATCATCCAAAAATCTGGGATCCGGGAAATTGCCATTATCATCCAATTACCCGGACCCTTGACGATTCGGATAAAATCGGGTAATTCCTTCAGTTTCCTCGCTCCGTTTTGAAATCGCGCACCTTGGATAAAATCACATTCAAAACGAATTTCGCGGGCAAAGCCGCAAATGAGTCATACGTTTTCGGGCCCCACTGTGAAATAGGGAAGAAATAATGACGTTGAATATATTTAGCACTCTGCTGAGCATTACGTCGATTTTGACATTTTCCTTCAAATATCCGCCGCGGGGGAGGAAGAACGGGGATTGAAGGAGAGAAGGGAATAAGCAGGTACTCTGATCGGGACTTCGTTATTTCACACTGTATAGCATTTGGCGCAGATTGCGTCGGGGGGGGGGGGGGGTCACCATCATGTAGAGCAGCCCCATACCGCACTTTGTGCTGCACGAAATTAAAAATGTTATTCAACTTTTGTGTGTTTACCATTTGATGAACTGTGTTAGATCATTTCTAATGCAGTTCGCCATTCATGTGCCCTCTTATGAAGGACGAAAACCACTGAATACATGGTGACCTTCCCCCCCCCATTTCATAATGGCATTTTGGAAAGCCTGGATCTTAGAATAATTCATCTTGCAACCAGGGATCTGCGGAAAATTTTTCAAGAAAAGCGGAAGACGGAATACGGAACGGAAGAGCTGAAAATGAGCCGAAACCGCAATACGAAACAGGAAACGGAAATGAGTCAAAACTCAACACTACGTCTACTTTTCATTTTTTTAAATATATCATACTATATAACAATCCGCTAAGCGATGAGTCACACTATCGATCGACGCGATGAGTCATAAAATAGGGGAAATTCTACCCCCCTAGAGGGAAGTTACGGGGTACAAATTAAGGCAAGAAAATAGCGAAAATACCAAGACGCCTTCTACGTGCCTGGCGACTCGGTAGACGAGCTTAACACGACGCCAAACGTGCCTAGTGACTCGGTAGACGTGCCGAACACGTCGGCAACCGTGCCAGGCGATGCAGTAGACGTGCCGAACGCGTCGGCGACCGTGCATGGCGAGCCGTAGACGTACCGTACACGTCGGCGACTGTGCATGGCGAGCCGTAGACGTGCCGAACACGTCGCCAACTTCAGCCCTTGGAGTAATCGAGGTCGCTGAACACGACTGTGAAGTTCGTTTTTGAAGTGTAGATCATGATCGATCGATATCGATCCACTTATCGATTTTTTATGGATGTCGTCCAAGCGGTCCAAAACTTCAGCCCTAGGGGTTCGAGGTCGCTGAACACGATTATGAAGTTTGGTTTTGAAGTGTTGATTGCCATCAACCGACATTGAACAAATTACAGAAGACGTGCCGAACATGTCGTCCGCTAAGGAAGATCATTGAGGGGGACCAGTAGTAATGGGGACGAGTTCTACTAAGGGGGAGTAATGAATGACCACCAACTCGCCCTATGTATAAAAGAGGAAGGGTTCTTGGTCTGAAGTTAGCCCCTTGGACTTTGTGTACTTCTTTCTGTAAGTTTGAGGGATATTTGGCAATTGTCCAATACTGCTGTTTACCATCGACGTCTCACTGCCAGACGGGTGGTGGCACCCATATTACGAGGTCTCGAAAGACGTCTCTATTGTTTTTGGCTATATGCCAAGACCAAGGAACACCCATATGACGAGGTTTCGCAAGACGCGTCTGTGGGTCATACCTCATTGTTCCTTTCCAGCTCTGCTGTGTGGCGCATTTGCGTTATTTTGCCTCATCATACTATCATACTATATAATAATCCGCTAAGTGATGAGTCACACTATTGATCGACGACCGCTAAGCGATGAGTCACACTATCGATCGGCGATGAGTCATAAAATAGGGGAAATTACCATACTACATAATAATCCGCTAAGCGATGAGTCACACTATCGATCGACGATGAGTCATAAAATAGGGGAAATTATCATACTACATAATAATCCGCTAAGCGATGAGTCACACTATCGATCGGCGATGAGTCATAAAATAGGGGAAATTGTCATACTACATAATAATCCGCTAAGCGATGAGTCACACTATCGATCGACGACCGCTAAGCGATGAGTCACACTATCGATCGGCGATGGGTCATAGGATAAAGATAAGGGTAAAGGACGGCGTTACTCAATTCCTTCTGGGATGTGCCAGCGCATTCTACTTCTACGGCGACATGAATGCGTATTTGGCCATACAATGACTTGCGGTGGCCAGCCGATGAACAAGTCAGCGCTCTGTCATTCCCAGACAAGTCTGGTACCAATTCACCGACCCCGGAGGGATGGAAGGCTTGGTTGGCCTGGGCGGGAAATCCGAACCAGGAGCCTGGTATCGGGTGCACGCGACAGTCGCGCCTCCTCCGACTGTGCCACACGCGCCCATGAGTCATAAAATTGGGAAAATTACGGGGCACAAATTAATGCAAGAAATTAGCGGAAAATACTCAGACGGCTTCTACGCGCCTGGAGACTCAGTAGACGAGCAGAACATGTCGGGGACCTTGCCTGGCGACTCGGTAGACGTGCCGAACACGTCGGCAACCGTGCCAGGCCATGCAGTAGACGTGCCGAACACGTCGGCGACCGTGCATGGTGAGCCGTAGAAGTGCCGAAGACGTCGGCAACCGTGCCTGGGCATTTAGATGATCATCGACGGAAGGCCTTCACAGCAGGGGAGACAATCGAAATCGATCGATATTATCGATTTTTTGCGGATGTCGTTCAAGCGGCACGAAAGTTCAGCACAAGGGCTCATCGAGGTCGCTGAGCACGAATCGGAAGTCGACCAATCGATATCGATCAATATTATCGGTTTTCTGTGGGTGTCGTCCAAGCGGCACGGAACTTCAGCCCTGGAGCTAATCGAGGTCCTGACCGGTGGTTTTCTCCCAGATTTAACCAATCAGGGTGGAGAGGGGGGTGGAAGACACGCCGGTGGTTTTCTCCCAGATTTAACCGATCGGGGTGGGGGGGGGGGGGAGTGGGAGACACGCGGGTACTATGGCCGAAGGAGTGCTCCACAACAGTCTGAGGACGAAAGCACTGATTAACGCAAATAAATTACGTTTCTGAACTGTTTGAAGATGTGCCGACGTTGAAGAGATGTTAAGGATGGAGGGAGGGAGAGCTGGACGGCTTCATATCGAAGAACTACTCACCTGATCTTAAAGAAGGTAAACCAAGGTTCGAAATTATTAAGGTTTTCAAATACCTCTTTTTACTGCTAAAGTGACGAGAAGGCTGCACAAGCAGAGCAGCTGCTTGAAGTGAGTGATCTTGGCTTAGTGACTCTCTAAGGTCGCGCGAAGCGCGCAAGTGCGAGACACGCCGACAGGCGTGTCGGAGCACTTGTATACCCATAATGGTAGTAATAATTGAGTTGCCGCTAACGTAGCGGACAAGACAGCATGCGACTTTTTTCAGCAACATATAACAATAATTGTATTCGTATTATTGCTAAGATGAATTTTGAAGCATTACTAGTGTAACAAATCGAAGTTTGTGCAAAATCTCTCTGTAAGTAGAAAAACGTATATTAAAAGCAATGAACCCAGCTGACGAGTAAGATGATAGAGATTTCGCCACTCAAGCGTTTAACCAGTCTTATTGAATGTCCCAGATCTATCCTAATTAGAAGATGGCAGAGGTAAGGTTACAATTGCGTTCAGCACCCACGACGCGACTCTTTGAGTTCGCATGGGTACCATAGTATCAACTGGAAGTAGCTGAAGCTCTGAAACAAACTTAGAGGAGGGTGTTGGAGAGGCAAGACACCGCATGCCCTCATCCGACTAGGATAGATCCAATGTCCTCTATGGAGCGCACAGTTAGCAAGTTAAGCGCGCCTATAGAACTCCGATCTAGAACTGGTGCTCCAGGCCAGACCTAATATTAGTAGGGAAAAAGCTAAGCATGCTCCGGACAAGGAATTTGGTTCTTGACTCACCCTATTCGATAGTACATCGCTTTGAGGAAAGAAAAAATAATCCAATTTGGTTGTTGTTTGACATCAGGATGCACCACCGGCTTAAAAGCAACACAATCACAAACGCATAGTTAATCACTTTTTTCTGTCTTTCGTTTATGTTCAAGAGGTGAATGGTGGCAGTGCAAAGCAATCAACGAGTGAGGAATCACCCTTTTCGTTCCGTCTTACGGCACAAAACAGAGCGGAATACGGAACGGATCGGAAGGATTAAAAACAGCCGGAAGCCGAAATTCGGAACACGGAAACGGAAATTTCGCAGTGACCTGTTTGAATGGTCCAGCTCTTTGATGTTTCCTTCCTTGACGAGATGTGTTTCGATACAACACTGTTGTTGTTGTTGTTGTTGTTGTTGTTGTTGTTGTTGTTAAAGGATGGGTTCCTCTTTAAGAAATGGGAGCATTATGATAAGCTGCATCTTGCGTTAATGAGTCGGACATCCGAAATCCGGGGTCCGTGAAAGTGCCCTTATCCGAATCATCCAGATATCCAAAGATTTTCGATCGGATCCAATGTATAGCAGCTGCAGACTCCTTAATCTCGGCGATGGTCAGCGACTGATTGCGCCTCGATATCCTCTGGTTGACAGAATCTCTAGAAGTTGTATTCCGTGGCCTGCCTGAATAGGGAGCACCTTCCGCGGTGCCAGACTGCCTCATTCTCTGGAATATAGCAGCAACTGTCGAAATTTTTCATCCGGAAATTAGTCCTTCCTGTCGATAAGAGTTTCTTCTGGGCGAGTCGAAAAATGATTTAGTAGCTCAACTTTGCCCGTTGCGCACGACTGACCTCGCTCTAGCTAAAAAGCGATAATAACGAACCTAGATCAATCGGATGGTTGGCATTATTCGATTCGTCGCTTCGAGATCTTCACAATCGTGTATACGTACATCTTTTTTTCCAGGACAGAAATATTTTCGCCGAGAGTAGCCCAAAAAGTGATTGGAGTAGGCTTTTGTGATTAGAGCAGCATATTTCCCAAGACACACGTGCTTTCGGAGTATCTCAAGCATGGCGTACGTTGCCAGCGCGCTGTCATGCCAGGAGTGCTTCAAGAGTGCGCCGTGCACAATGCACACAGAAACGAACCTATCAGTTGAGTGGGCGAACCAGTCCACTGCGCTTCTATCTTCTCTTACTGGGAAATGCGAAGTCTTCGAGACTATTTTGAACAGTTTGGAGAATATTATCATAAATTTCCAGCCGTCCTTCTCAGGAATTGCTGCACCCTGTCCCGGCGAGACTTTAGAGCACGATGTGAACAATGTATATAGAATCGAACACATCAGTCGTGGGGCGACCACTCGCAAATGCACGCGCGGGCAAGTTCGTAGCGCAATAACTCTATCAAGTTCTAATCTTTCCGGCTGCAATTCGAGAACTTTTTAGGCAGCACAGGTTTCTTGACGTGCCCTAAAGCACAGCGGTGTAGCTCATGAATGGGATAAGTTACAGCGCTGCAAAAATACAGGTGAGGCTTGTGTGACGCATTTTTTCTGATTTCGGTGGACCACTGTGAGAAAACGCGGCGATTAACAGCCTTAAAATGCGTGAACGAACAGAGAACTGAAGGCACTGTATGATGACGTGCTCACAGCTACCCAGCTGCCTAAGCAGCTTTAGCCCATCTGCAATTTTAAAGCGGCGGACGGCAGCGATAAAGTTTCTTCATTCGCAATGCTAGTCTTCTGTTCAGCTCGAAGAGCTCTGTCGAACGGTATCAATTTCGACCAAAAAATTTGATCGAAATTGATACCGTTCAATAGTGCTTTTCGAGCTGAACAGAAGAGTGGCAAAATTTTCTGAAAAATCGATTCTTTGAGAATTTCCCGTCGAGGACGAGGCCCGAGCCTGTGGACGATGACATCATCGAAAATCGTTATTTTCAAAATTTTCCAAATGTTCTCGCCCAAAGTCATCTAGGGGTTATTTGGGGCGCTGATTACGAATCCGACGTCCGTTTTTGAAAACTCCGCCGATTTCGGTGGGTTACTTCCTCTTTGAGGGTGGTCGGGTCAGGATCGCCGATCACCCTCGGTTATTGGTATGGGTGGTCTCCTGCCGTAATTGTCCAAATGGACTTCGGCATCGTGTTCGGCACCCCGAATAAACCCTCCCCCTCTATATGAATTTTGAGCAAAATCGGTGATCTTAACCCGACCACCCTCAAACGGGAAGTAACCTACCAAAATCGGCGGAGTTTTCAAAAACGGACGTCGGATTCGTAATCAGCGCCTCAAATAACCCCTAGATGATTCTGGACGAGAAAATTTGGCCGTTTTCGAAAATGTCGATTTTCGATGACGTCATCGTCCGGCTCGTATTAATCCGCCCACGTTCTTGATGAGAAATTGTCAAAAAAACCGATTTTTGAAAATTGGTCGAGCATGGCACCATTCGATAGAGCTTTTTGTGATGAGCAGAATGGCGTTCTTGCGAATGTCGAGAACACAAATGTGGGCGAGTAAGGGCGGAAGAAACTTCAACGCTGCCCTCAGCAGCTTTAAAAGGGCAGCTGGGACTAAGGCAGGTTAGGCAGCTGGGACATCTGGACACTTCATCGCAAAGTACCCTAACTGATTTGCTTGCGTACGCATTCGTAGGCCGTTAGCTCACCGCGTGTTCCCACAGTGATCGACGGAAATCGGAGAAAATCGTGTCACACAAAGGAGTTCTTCGGTGCTGTGTCCAGAATCGTCCCTGAATCGACTTTGGTTTCTCCTAGCTTGAGACATATGGTCATCTGCGTTAAGGCCTGCACCTTGATTCTGCCTGTCCAGTTGGAGCGTCTTGTTGCGTTTTCTCCTACTAATGAGCCTCTGCCCAGCCCAGTGCCCACAGTCACTTCGATCATTGAAGGCCAGCCTCAAGCGTGGGGTCCGATTTTTGCCGAAAATTTGCGACCCCTTCCTCCGGGCGCGGATTTTTGACGCCCCGTTTTCCCAATCAGTGGTTTGTTTTTATCTGTAATGATTTGATTTGATTTGATTTATTTCGGAAACGAAAACACAAAAAATCGTAGATTAATAAATAGCCAATAGAATTCCGACAAGTGATAAGAGGGGAGGGTGGGAGGGAGGCCGTGCACTGCAGCATAAGGTACTGGAAGAAAAACAGCAGAGCAGAGCAGTGGCCGCCAACACTGCAAGTCCTTCGAGAGCATGATGAGAACTCCGGATACCAGCTTTGTAGGTCCGCCAAACCCCGCTGTACTTCACAGTAGTTAGCTGGTTAACTGCTCTGATAGGGATCCATGTGAATGTTAGGGAAACAAACGAAGAAAGAAGACATGAAAATAACAAACATACAACAAAGGCAAAATGTTAGTAACAGACAGAGCCGCCTTGAAAAAAATGTGTTAGTTTTTGCAACAAAAAAGCAAAACGGCAAAAACTAACGAGAACTTGAGGAGGACATCCGAGAAACGGAACCTAGAATTATTTAAAACCAGCCCTGACTTATCATGTAGTTCTTGACCTTCTCATCGTCTGAAAAGAAGAAAGAGAACCTGAGTTAAGGACAAAAGGTGGTAGGCCGTTCCAAAGTAAAATTACCCTCTTCGTGAATGAGTCTCGAAACTCCTCTGTCCTTGTTTTCTCCCTCAGAATTCTGTAATCATGCCCACGCGTGCGCCCAATAGTAGTCGATCTGGTAAACAGCAGGCAAAAATCTAAGTTCATTAGTCCACACGACATTTTGTAAACAAACTCATAGTCAGACAACTTTCTTTTCATTTCTAACGTGTTTTCGCCCAAAGGCGACAGCCTATCCTTGTATGACATAGAGAAGATCCCTTCCTGGGCAAAAATTTTTTCCGTGAATTTAACTTGAACTTTTTCAATACTCTCAACCATAGCACGGGAGGAAGGAGTCCATACCATAGGACAGTATTCTAATATGGGGCGCACATACGTTACAAACAACTGAAAGAGAACTTTGACTTTTCTTATCGAAAACGCTCGTAGAATGAAATTTGCACTAGAGTTAGCCAAATACACTATCTTATTTATGTAATTGTCAAAAGATAGAGAATTTGAGTACGTTACTCCAAGATCGCAAACAAGCTATGCCTCTTTCACCTCCTTAACATTAATTGAAAACTGAAAATATTTAGGAACTGTCCAACTTATACGCATAATCTTGGTTTTTTCCAAAGCAATATCCAGCTCGTTCTCGTGACCCCATGACAAGATTGCATCAAAGGCGTTTTGAAGTGCGTCAGGACGATCACTGCAAAAAAGCTTCACATCATCAGCATACATAGAGCAGTGCACTTCAGTGGGCAGAATGTAGGGCAAGTCATTAATGTACACAACGAACAGTAGAGGACCAAGACACTGTCCGTCCTATACACGCGCGACTTGCTGTCATTTATGAGCATTACCTGCTGCCTGCCTGTAAGAAAGGACATAATAAATTTCAGAAGGCAGCAGGAAATTCCAAAGAGTCCCAGTTTGGAGAACAAGTGTAGCAAGGATACTGAATCAAATGCTTTACAGAAATCTATGTAACCAACGAAAATCGTTTTCTTCTTGTCTAAAGCATGGTGCCACAGCGCTATTGATGAAAGCAGAGTTGAAGAAGTAGATTTTTTTTGGAAGGAGACCATGCTGGCACGGGTGTATAAGATTATTGGAAATTATAAAATCTCGCAAATGACCGCTTTTTTCCATCACCTTACTGATAGACGAAGTGAGGGAAACTGACCTGTAATTCCTGAAATCATTAAGGTTGCCCTTTTTATAAATAGGCCTTACCAATCCTACCCGCCAAATGGAAGGCACTTCTCCTTTAAGAAGAATGCGATTGAGTAGACAAGTTAGAGCAGGGACAAGTCTTATGGCAGCTTTTTTAAGAAAGATGTATGGAAGACTGTCGGGAGAAACTGAACAGCGTAAGGGAAGAGCATTTAGCGTACGATAAACGTTTTCTCAATTTATATCTATCCAATCGATATGATATCTATGACTTGTGGGGTGCGGAGGATGTGCCATGGATGTTTTCTTATAGAAAGACTCGAAATAACATGAGAAAACCTCAGCCTTTTCGCGATCCTACTCACACCCTGTTCCATTATTTGAATAAACCATTGGTATAGTATTTGATATCTTAACTCTAGAATTGCAGTACCCCCAGAAACATTTAGAACTTTTTGTAAGGACAATTTTTCCTCGCGTTTTAATGCTAGTTTAGCTAGCTTCTTCTTTAAAGTATTTGCTGCTCGGATGTACGCTAGATTATTTAAGTGATTACCTTTTTTGACAAGGCGGTCAACCTCGGCTTTCAATTTAGTCAGATATCGAGGAAATGGCGAAGTCTTTTTGGAATTAATGTTCTGAGGAACAGCTCATGACACAGGTTTACAAACATCAGATAACACTCATCAACTGTGTCACAAGAATCGAATTGCTGTTGCCAGTTTATCCGAAGACGATGCTATAGAGTTGTAATCACCTTTCTCGAAATTACTTTCTTTTTTGACATTTTTCCGATAAAGCGATGAACCGAGCCGATAAAGCGAATGACACAGACGTATGATCGGACGTTGAAAAAGACGAACCAACAGAAACATATTCTACCAGATCAGGGGCATTCGTGAGAATAACATCTAAAATGTTACGGCCGCGAATTGGCTGACAAACCTTTTGCTCAAAATTGTGTGATTTTATGAAGTTTGTAAAGAGTAGACTTTGACTTTTGGAGCAGGTTGGCTTCGCTAATTCATCCAAGCTGGACCACGCAATTTCAGGAAGGTTAAGGTCTCCAAGAACAATAAGAGGAAGGCAGTCATCACTCAGCTGTTCGAGAAGTGTGAACTTTTCGAATTCTTCGTACGGGCACGATGGGCTGCGATAGAAAAGAACGACAATAGCAGGTGTCCTGTGTAGTGATATACGCAAAATGATGCACTGGATACAGATCGAGAAGTTAACAGTGGAGATGAGCCCGCAAGAAATTGTATCTTCTATAATGGCAATTACGCCACCTCCGGGTGTGTCTCCTCTGTCACCGAAATACTGGAAAGGTGTGGTCCGCGACAAGATTGCTGTCAGATATCATATCTGGCTTACACCAAGACTCTGTAATGAATAGACCTGCAGGACCACATGATAGAAAGTGATGAAGATCCGGGATTTTGTTTTTAACAGTAAGGTATTAAAAAGAGAAAAGAAGCCAGAGGATTCACTCCCATGAAGAGGATGAATGGAAGACTTAACTGAACGAGACACCTGGCCCTACGGGGACGTTGCAAAGTCGGCAAGAGGACTGTGGGATGGGGAAGGGATGGAGGACTGCTGCAAGACTCCTTCGCACGAATTATAAATGACTTCCTGAGCTTTGGCACATTCTTGACTTGGGAGGGCCCTTAGATTGCGTAGCCTGTGGATCTGAAGATCCCTGAAAACATATTCCAGCCTTCCAGACTTTGCGTTCAACTCGCCCGCTTGTCTTCATAGCGACCGATCCATCTCGAGCTCCTCTACGGTGTAGTCACGTCGAGCGTAGGAATGACCGATTTTTTTTGTTAAAATCTGACGTCCTGATTTCATATGATGAAGGAGACGGTCCTTGAGAGTTTGAGAAGGCAAATCGATCTTTATTATACGTCCGCGGTCATTCACTCCTCTCGGCTGATCAGGTGGATGGCGACGTGCAGTGATATTCCCCTTGGCAAACTCATTTATGAGCTCTTCGTCGCAGGAGGTCTGAATAAGCTCTTTCAGTGTCGAATTTCCTTGTTTTAGCATCTCCATCTTGTTCGGATATTCCTATCCATGCTGTTCTTCTCATCTTCTCATCTATTCTCATGCCATCATCTCTAACTTTAACTATCGTCGAATAAAGAGTGTTCTGGTCTAGCTTTGGACCAGATCGTTCTAGACCAGAAACGCTCTTTTCGAGAGCATCGACTCTTGAGAGAATATCTTCTTGGCGTACAGTGATCTTCTCGATCTTGATAAGGATCTTTTCGAAGGACACCACAAGTGCTTTCTCCAATCTTTCTGCACAGAAATCGTATTTCTCTATCATCTTAACGGCCCATATCGGAAGATCCTGGTCGCATCCTTCACATGGTTTTCCTTTTTGACCTCGAGCCATCAGGAAATTGCTCATAAATCGACCGCGAAATCAATAAGAAGCGAATTAGATGACAAGATGAAAGGAGGGTTGCGGAAACTCTGAGACGCTACGATTAGGAATAGTCGTTCAAGTAGTAGTAGAGTATTAGGAGGTGGAAATTAAGAAAAATGCAAGAAATCCAGCAATGTAACGGGAGAGAACAACGGTGCCGCCGCACGCGGGAGCGACACAATGACAAAAATGATTCTTCCAATTCTTTATGTGATTTTGTACTGCTTAATATGCTGTTCTCTTCGACACTGTAGAGATTAGCGCGCTACTTCGTTCAATGAGAAATGCATGTTATTGACTGATTGATCACGTTTCTTAATTTACGAAAGCACAAAGTTGAATAAAGTTTTGAAAACTGGTTGTTTCATAGTCAAAAGGAAAGATTTTCTGCTTGCTTGACAGTTTTTGGCTCAATAAGAGGTGTTCAATTTTTTCGGTTTTTTAAGACGTAATGGAAACGGCGGCTTTCTTTCAGAAGAATTGACATCAAAATTGCACTTTATAAAATTAAAAGTGTTACTTACTATTGAAGGCTTAAGTACTTTGCCTACAAGATTTTTTTTGAATCGCTGTCGCAATCGGAGGATGGACTTGCCACGGAAATAATTTTCTTTCTTCTGAAGGAAACAACATCAGAAAGAGAAGTTGCGGCCTATAAAATTTTACGCCCTGCACGACACACGGTGATAAAAACATGCTTTTCTGAAGCGATCTTCTACATGATCAGAAGTATCTTTTTGCATCACTTGCCGAAAGAAGCGTCTCAAATATCGACCTCTCCCCCAATCAAAAAGAACCTGCTTTTTGAAGAATGAAATCAACGTCTCTTTGCATTCGGTGATTTTATTCCGTTCTAACAAAGGGGTGGCAGTACATATACGGTAAAATAAGCTTCTTTATTCGAACAAAGCAGAAGCAGATACAGCACAGAAGTGAAACTTGTTGGAAAGGATATTCTACGCAAGTGCTCCGTTACGCCTATCAGCGTGCCTCGCACTTGCGCGATTCGCGCGATGATGCAGTATCATTCACATCGAGCTAGCTGCTCCACTTGTACAGCTTTTTTCCTTACCTAGGAGTACAACAGGCTCGCAGTACGTACAGTATATAGTATGATAGGGCGATCTATTGAATCCTCTGATCCTCCAATATCTGGTACTGGTCCCCCTCAATGATCCACCTGTAGCGGACGACGTCTTCGTCACACCTTCTAAATCCCTAGGCACATTGGACGACGCCTTCGGCACTTTACCTGAATCCCCAAGCACGTTGAGCGAAGTGTTCGGCACGTCCTTCGACTCCCAGGCACGTCATGCGACGTATTCCGCACGTCTCCTAAATCCCCTGGCACCAGGGTCAAGCGTGGGGTTCGATTTTTGCTGAAAATTTACGACCCCCCCCCCTCCGAAGCGGAATTCGTGCGACCCCCTCCCTCCTTCTTCCACTGTATTATTCCTTATATATCTTGATTTCTTCAAGGTTTTATGTGCATTTTGAACCCTTTAATAGGTTCTTATTTTCAGGAGCGGCTTCGACACAATAGAACAATGAAAAGAATTCATTGAACAATAATACTTTGATGGCACAATAAAGCTGAACAATATTTTTCGACACTTTAAAATAAAGATTTTCTGGTAGCAGTCTTCCAATCATCACTGTTTAATTTGTGCAGGTGTTTTTTTCTGGACATCATGGACACGACACATTTTTCTACCTGAAAGAGCGACGTCTGCATCTGAAATTGTGCCCTGAAATAGTATTATATAAAATTTTGAGTGTTACCTTCTGATGACGAATTAAGTGCTTCTCCTGGATTTTTTTGAAGCGCTCATCGAATCGATTACGGAGCGGCAAACGAATGGTGGACGATGGAATTCCCATGGAAATGATATTCTGCCATCCTAAGGAAACATCATAAAAAAATCAAAATGAAGCCTACAAAAATCCAAGTCTTGTGCATCGTCCAAAAAAACAAGCTTCTCCGCAACGATGACGGAGCTGCAATGACGATATGATTAGAATGGATCGTATACAAAATCCTCGTTTTTCATGAAAAAATTATTTTTCTAAATATCGGCACACTACAGATGGAAGATGTTACTTTTAGAACCTGCCATTTAAAGCATAGAATACACATCTACTAAAGCTTTATGAATTTTCCAGAAGCCCCAAAAAATCTCCGAGTTACGGCAGTTTACGTGCGGCTACTGCGTTCTCCGATATGATCGATCGCAACTGAAATATGGATGGACTCCTCGCTGGAAAATTTTTTTCTGCCTTCTGAAGGACAGGACGACAGAGAGTGGAATAGTGCCATATAGAATTTTAGGTCGTGCTTAAAATACAGTAAAAACTAAGCTTCTCCGCTGCGATGAAGGTATGATGAGGATGGATCGCATACAAAATTCTCATTTTTCATGAAAATATGATTTTTTAGCCGAAGCATATCACCCATACGGATAAAATCCAGCCACAAGAATTTCGAAGTCCTGATTAATTCTTCCAAAAAACTTCCAAAAATTGATCATATCTCGGCCATTTTTCCGAAAATCAAAAATCCCGCTCGGCCGTCAAAAAATAGAGCAAGTATGCTTTCTTACCATATAAGAAATTTATTTTCAAGAAAGGGGTCTTCATGCGGGGCGGGGGGGGGTTCGATTTTCGGTAGGTATTTTTGCGAAATGGACCCGAAATCGAACCCCTCCCGCCGCGCATGAAGATCCCTTTTTGAAGAAAGATTCTTGCACGATAGGAAAGCGCATTTTATCTAGTTTCAGAAAAGATAGCGGGATTTTGAAACTTCTAAAAACTTACCGAGTTATGAGCATTTTTGTGAGATCACTCCGATGACGTCGGTGAAGGGTCAATCCGAGATTCAGTTCACGACTTCCGAAAATTGATCATATCTCGGCCATTTTTCCGAAAATCAAAAATCCCGCTTGGCCGTCAAAAAAAAGAGCATGTATGCTTTCTTACCATATAAAAATCTATTTCCAAGAAAGGGGTCTTCATGCGGGGCGGGGTGGGTTCGATTTTCGGTACGTATTTTTGCGAAATGGACCCGAAATCGAACCCCTCCCGCCGCGCATGAAGACCGAATTTTAAGAAACTGATTTCTATATAGCGAAAAAGGACTCTTCTTCTAGTTTCTGAAAAGCTAGCAGGATTTTGAAACTTCGAAGAATTGGTCGAGTTATGAATATTTTTGTGAAGCCACTTCAATTTTTTTCGCTCAAAAATCGAACCAACCGCCACGCGTGACGACTCCTTTTTTGGAAAACGATTTTTACACTATGAGAAAGGGCGTTTTATCTACTTTATGAAAAGCTGAAAGAGTTTTCAAAATTCGAAAAACTTACTGAGTTATGAACCTTTTTGTGAACGTTCAACTTTGTGCTCCGATGACGTTGGTGCAAAGTCGACCAGAGTTCGATTCAACCTGTTCTGTCCAGAAAATCACGATTTTTTCACAGTGAATTAATCAGGACTTGGAGATTCTTGTGGTAAATTTTATCCGTATGGGTGATATGCTTCGGCTAAAAAATCATATTTTCATGAAAAATGAGAATTTTGTATGCGATCCATCCTCATCATATCTTCATCGCAGCGGAGAAGCTTAGTTTTTACTGTATTTTAAACATGACTTAAAATTCTATGTGGCACAATTCCACTCTCTGTCGTCCTGTCCTTCAGAAGGCAGAAAAAAATTTTCCAGCGAGGAGTCCATCCATATTTCAATTGCGATCGATCATGTCAGAGAGCGCAGTAGCCGCATGTAAACTGCCGTAACTCGGAGATTTTTTGGGGCTCCTGGAAAATTCATAAAGCTTTAGCAGATGTGTTTTCTATGCTTTAAAAGGCAGGTTCTCAAAGTAACATCTTCCATGTGATTAGTGTGTCGATATTTTTTCGGTAAATCGAGACGTCTGATCATATAGAATATCGTTTCAGAGAAACATAGTTTTATCACTGTGTGTCAAGCGGGTTTAGTAATTTTTATAGGGTACGATTTCACTGTCTGATGCTGTTTCCTGCAGGAGAGAAATTACTTTTCGAGCAAGTCCGTCCTTCGGTTGCCATTCCGTCATCGATTCGAAGAGCGCTTCAAAAATCTTGTAGGGAAAGCGCTTAGGTCGTCCTCAGTAATTAACACTTGAAATTTTATAGAGTGCAATTCTGGAAGTATATGTCGCTCATCAGGCAGAAAACTACCGTGTCCATGACGTCCTGGGAAAACCTGAAAAAATGAAAATCTCTCATTGACTCTAAATCTGCAGACAGAAAATCTTTATTTTTCACTGCACAGTAATCGGCATTTAAAATTTTTTTGATATTCAATCCTATTTTTTTAACTCCAGGAAACGCAAGTGCTTGTATATCTTCGCATTGTCGTAGTCACACCTGGAAAAAACAACTTATTAATAGATGTAAACATCATCTAAAAAGCTGAATTTGGAGAGAGTCCTCTGCCAAAACCGAGAGAGTACGACCCCCCCCTCCAGTCGAGGCTACAGTACGACCCCCCTTCGATTCCCGAACCTCAGGCTTGACCCTGCCTGGCACGTAGAGGACGTCTGGGTACTTTCGCTATTTTCGCGCCCCGTAACTTGATCAGTATCGATTTATGGTAATCGATACTTCAAAAAGGAATTTCAGATTGGTGTTGAGCAACCTCGACAACCTCCAGAGCTATTTTTGAACCGGCCTAGACGACATCCACAAAAAATCTATAGTTTGATTAATATCGATTGATGGCGTTCGATACTTCAAAAACGAACTTCATATTCCTGTTCAGCGACCTCGAGCCTCAGGGCTGAAGTTCTCAGGCAGGGAGAAGACGTTTGGGTATTTTTTGCTATTTTCGTGTCGTAATTCCCCCACTCCCATTTTCCCCCGATTCCCCCCCCCCCCCCCCCCTATTTCCCCCCTATTTTACGACTAATTTCTATGGCGCACCGACGGCTTCGCCCGCACCGACGCTGGTGCTCTATAATAAGCGCGGGCCACGTTAGGCTAGCCGGCTTCGCCGGCGTCGGGTATGGTGAGCCATGTGGAGTCAGAAACCCATCCCAACGTTGAGCCCGCCAGGGTCACCACAATTCAGCGTCGGTTGCGGGCTCCGCTCTCACCCGACTCTGGTCGGGCGGGCTTCGTTGGCAACCGACGCTGAGTAAGGAAGCATCCCTAGCGTTGATAGCAAAAAAAAGTGCAGAAAATAGTAACCGGCTGTCATTGTGCACAATGGAGAGAGATTCGGTATTTGAGGCCAGATTCGTCAAGGTTTACCTGCCGCTAACGGTGAAAAGTACCGTCAAACCCCCTGATATGAGATTCATCAGCATCAGGTCTGGCGTGCTTTTAACCATTACCGACCGGTAAGCGGTTGATGAATCCAGCCCTGGAGTCGTAGTTTCCCTGGCAGTGGGGTAGTGGTCACTGTAGGGCGGTAGACATAGAGTGCAATGCAGGTTGATGAATCTGGCCCCGGTATCTTCCCTGGTAGTAGGGTAATGGTCAAGGTAGGGCTGTAGACATAGAGGAAAACGGACGCAAGAAATGCCATCTGCGATGCAAAATAATAGTAAAAAAAGTGCAAAAAAGAACAGCCGGTTGTCATACTGCACAGTGGAAAAGGATTCAATTTATTATGGAGTTGTAGCTTCCCTGGTAGTGGGGTAGTGGTAAAAGTATGGCGGCAAACATAGAGGTAAATTGAAACAAAAAACGGCTTATGTGAGGCAAAATAGCAAAAAAGGTGCAGAACGGAGCAACCCGTTGCCATACTGAACAGCGGAAAAGGATTCAATTTCTGTAGTATCAGCAACCCCGGTAGTGGGGTAGTGGTAAAAGTATGGCGATAAAAATAGTGGAAAGTTGTACCACACAGGAGAGCTGGGAAGGAACACTGAGGTATGACCACTAGACACGTATTGGGAAGAGACCTCTTTCGAAATCACCCTACGTCAGGCAGTCGATGGCAGCCGATGGTAAGCAACAGTATTGGACAACTGTCAAGCGTCTTCGTCTTGGACAACTGGCAACCGTACCGCAAACTTGGGTGATTAAACCGGCTAGCTGGGCAGTATACGAATTGCGGGTGGCTAACATCGAACAAAAAACCATTCCTCTTTTATATATGGGGGGATGGTAGAAGAAGTCTCGGTATTTTCCGCTATTTTCATGACCCGTAATTTGGCAATTATCGATTGGTGGCGATCGATACTTCGAAAACGAACTTCAGATTCGTGTTCAGCGACCTCGATTGCCCCAGGGCCGAAGTTCCTAGGCAGGGAGAAGACGTCTGGGTATTTTTCGCTATTTTCGTGTTGTAATTCCCCCCCCCCCCCATTTTCCCCCCGATTTCCACCCCCCCCCATCTTCCACACACCAATTTTCCCCGCGCTAATTCCTGCGGCGCTGCCGATCGATAGGATGACTCATCGCTTAGCGCGTTATTATAGAGTATGATAATTCTAATACTCTTCTGGCTTTCAATTCTATGAATTTTTCAGAGGCTCTTTCAAATCTCGGAGTTATTGCAATTTACGTGCGGCAACTGCGTCCCCCGATTTTGTCGATCACATGAAGATGGACTTCTAGCGGAAATAATTTTTTACCTTGTGAAGGAAGGAATGTCAGAGAGGGAAATTGAATTTTTGCCTGATTCGAAAAATCACTTTTTGTGGCAGAATTTTAACTTTATAAGGGCCTTGCACACTCGGCAGCAGCGGCGGCAAATACCTAAAGGCCCCACACACTTTTGCGGCAACGCCGCTCGCCGCTATGGTGAAGTATAGGGCAGGGACGCCGCTGGCTGCGCGCTCTGCGTCCCTGCCCTATGGTTAAGAATAGGGCAGCGGCAACGCCGCAGAAGTGTGCGGGGGCCTTAAATATAGAACAGCGGTATCGATTTGGCTGCAATCGATGCCACCGTGCAAGGGCATTATGCAGTTAAAATTCTGCCACAGAAAGTTTCATGCCTTGATTAAGTCACAGCAAAAAAACCATAATTTCCCGAATCAAGCAAAAAAATCAGCTTCACTCTCTGACATTCTTTCCTTCAGAAGGTAGAAAATTATTTCCATCCTTGGCAAGTGATTGACGAAATCAGAGACCGCAGTTGCCACACGTAAACTGCCATAACCCGGAGACATTTTGGAGCCTCTGAAAAGTTCGTAGATAATACAAACTATGTAGAAGAGGCGTTGATTCTACTCTTCAAGGAAAGGTTCTAAAAGTGAGAGTCTTTTTGATTGGGGGAGAGGTCTATATTTGAGACGCTTCTTTCGGCAAATGGTGCAAAACCGATATTTCTGCTCATGTAGAAGATCGCCTCAGAAAGGCGTAATTTTATCACTGTGTGTGACGCAGGGCTTAAAATTTTATAGGTCGCAACTTCTTTTTCCGATGTTGTTGCCATCGAAGGAAGAAAATGTTTTCCGTGACAATTCCATTCTCCGGTTGCGACCCCGTCATCGGTTCAAAGAAACCCTTCAAGAAATCTGGTATGGAAAGTACTTGAGTCGAAAAAAAGGAATGAATCGAAAACTAGGTCCGAAAATCAGTATTTTTAACTGTAAAACAAACAGTATTCAAAACTTTAACCAATCAATTCAATTAATCAATCCGTCAATCAATACTATGTCTTTCTCAGTGAACAAGCTGCGGGAAATCTCCAATGTCGATCCACACTTGGGAAGAAGAACTAGTTGAGAGATACAAGCGTTACTAAAAAGCTGAAAAATACGAGACCATCCTCCCTAAACCACGACCCCTCCCTAAACGAGGACGCAGTACAACCTCCCTGCGATTCTCGCAGCTCAGGCTTCACCCTGTTGGAGGAACTTTCGGATGTGGACAGGACTTCATCACAGAAGGCACTACCGCGCCGGCGCGCTCCACTTTTGTAGCACATTTCTTGCCCCTTCATCGATAGTTCCGTCATTTTGGCGGTATAAAGCATGAACAAACGATGCTCACTGAAAATGAGATATGCTGTGGTATTGCTTCTTGGTTGCTATTTGTCACCATTCCATGTTAACCTACCGCGTTGCACGATGCGGATTTTGATATTCAGGGATATTCTAGCGTTTGTTCATTTTCCGACGCTGTCCGAAAAAGGACCGGAATGTCCTAAAGGTTGATATGGTGATGGATGTGGTTTTCGAAGCCCTAAGGGTGTTTAAGAAATTATTTTTAGCGGCGTCAGGGTTTGGGCAAAGGAACAATCGGGGTTTGGTTGGCATCAGGACTGAGTAACAAATGGACGAAAAGGCTGTAACCCAACTCAAAGGTATAAGAGCACTTCCTCGGGCTGCTCACTGTCGATTTAAAGAAGGTGTTCAGAGCATGAAGCAAATGCTGCTCCTACGAACGTGTAGATCAGTCGGATTGTGCCCCATAGATTAAATCCCCTCTCTTCGGAAGTGCCTTCCTTCACTGCGAGCTGAGCTCCGTTTGACAAGCGACGCCTGTGGGGTATCGTCAAGCGTGCTCGTCGGGTGGTCGCCGCATGCCTTCGCCAGGCTCGCACTCAAACCGACCGCGGTACCATGCGGAGACTAAATGCGTGGAGCTTCCCGCAAGGATTGATCACCGCTCGTCTCCGACCTAGGCCGCTTCTCTCCGAGCTGTTCCTCTTGGTCGTTTCCGTGGAATAGGAGAGAGGAAACATTTGCATCCGCTGCTCTGATCTGAAGCTCCATCATGTTCAACACATTCTGCCTTACACGTGGATTCTGCTTCTATCTTCTAGCAAATTGAGTTGCTGCTTCACGGCGACTGTATCTACTGCTTCCCTCAAGGGAGGAAAATCACATTCGTCAGCAGAGCCATGTCTACCACTTTTTGAGAATTTCCTAACTTCTTGCACTGCTCTTTGTAAGGAACGAGTAATTCAAACTCATAAGGGCCTGGAGGGGGTGTTGCACGAATCAATCGTTTCAGTAGGTTTTCGGGTCAAGACGAACAGATCATCCTTCACTTCGGGAGCCGGCTCCGAAAGTCTACGATTAACGCGGAATACGCACTCGGTGTGACTGCAGGATACAACGCGTATTGCTTGATGCACCTCAAAAGATCATTTAATCTTTAGCATTCTTTGCTTTCTGAACCAGTGTTGAGGTCGGCAGATCTGGTCGACAGTTTTTCCTCCTCCTCCTCCTTCTTCCTCTCTCAGTCTCTGCCAGCCTGACCCTCCTCACCTGCTCCCTCACCCATTCCTCTCCCCCCCCCCCCCTCGTTGTGACTCAGACAAAGGACTCGGCTCGCCAAGGCATTCCGTCCATAATCCATTACTGTCCTTTGTGCGCGTGCTCATAACTCCGCAATTCCGTGCGTCGGTTCCATTTGTGGCCGTCCGCGTGCAATGGTGCACAGAATGCCCGATCCTCCAAACGGCGCAACAGATGCCGAGTGCTCGTCGTCGGCTTTATGACGAGCAGCTGGCTACCGCAGCCGACGTCGATCGCCTCAAATTGGAATCGAGCGCGCTCTCAAAAGGGTGCGCAACGCGGGAGGGTATGGTAATCGCTCTCACAATCAGTCGCTGCTGGTGCTGGGGACGACTTCGTGATCTCGTCGACGATGTTCCGCCGCACTATCCCGCGAACCGCCCGACCCTACACTCTAAAACCGTAGCCAATGGTGAGAGCAAACAAGAAGGTCGAACGAAGTGAACCGGCGATGGTGCCGATCCGAGCGCGACTTCACCCCTCGGCCGATATGCCGCTGTTTGTTCCTCGTTCTTCGGCCAATCTCCGTCAGACCCAGCAATGCTCACACCTCCCTCGTCCGGACCCTCGATCTCGATCCCGACCTCTTGCCTCCTCACTGGTATCGACAGCTTCCTTCTGTCAGTCGTCACATCAATTCCATCTCATGCCCCCTTTCGACCTAAAAATTCGTCTGTCTCCATCGACTAACGCCGAAACACGCACAACTACAACGCATTCTCAAATGCCCGGCGATAAACCTCTTCGATGCCATTTCGAATGCTGGTCTGCAGTTGACCTTTGTACTGGAGCAGGATGCCTAGCAGACTTTGTTTTCCAACAGTTTGAACAAAAAATTCTTCTCGAAATGTTTTGCTCGCTGAGCTTTATTTGTTGATTTTTAAGGTTTTTAACGCAGTTCTCATGCACAAAAGCAGCAATATGGAGGAACAGTGAGACTAACCCTCGCAGGTGTTCGAGTTCGCCTTTTCCTTTCTGGGATAATATCTCCTTGACCTCGTCATACACTGCACGTAGATTCGAACCCACCATCCAGCTTGAGCCATTATCGTGTGCTAAGCCGTTCCGTCCTCAGCTGCTGCGGGGCTTCGAGCGACCAACTGTGGAGCCTGAACCCAGCGCCGCTGCCCTTGCTCAGGTATCGGAATTCGCTCTTGTCGAGAGAATACTGTTAGTTCCTGTCTTCCTGGAAATAGCTCTTCCGAAGAACATTTCGATGTGAATCGTTATGTCATCCTCCTCAACGTTAATGAAAAAGGCGGTGCGCTGCAATCGTTTAGTGCTTAAATTCAGCGAAAAATAATTTGAGTAAAACTAGCAAACTAGCAATAACTGAAGTCTTCTCCTATTCATTAGAGCTTATTTAGTGGAATCTTGGATTATGAAAGACCGAGTACGTAGTGCAATGTGAACGAACACCCGACTCGTGCGTATTCAGATCGACTTTAAGTAAGTACGATTCGAGCAACAAGTGACCTTCCACTCCTTTATAGGGCTGAATTTTTAATTACACTATGCAACACGTGCGTGAAATCTGAAGGAAGGAAACAGGGCGCAAATAGGGTCGGGGGTCACCCTTACTCAGTGGTTGTCAGCTGTGGTAAGAAGGCACGTGTGTGTGTGTGTGTGTGTGTGAAATTACGTCGGAAACGGCCTACCTCAGTTCACTGTGGGGCTAGAACACACCAGTGCTGCGAAAAAAATCCGGTTTCAAAAAGTACAAGCCGTTGTGACTCCCCCCCCCCCCCCCCCCCCCCCGACACTATTTGCGCCGGTAACAGTCAAGATAAATACAATGCAGCGATTGACAAAAAGGGGTGACGCCTATTCTTAAGGGCAAAGAGATTTGCCAAGAACAATGTAACGTGATGCAATGAGCAGTCGGCGCCAGACTTCTCAGGAGAGAACAACCAGCGTGCCGAACAAAATGCGTCCACGATATCGTGCACGGGCAGAGTCCTAAGTGTCTGTGCCGATGCCATAAGCAGCGTAAGCACATAGGCTGACTATGAGCGTTAATGCTTGGAATCGACCTACGCCTCCAGCTCCGTTTCCACTGGCCTCTGATGGTGAGCGTGAGCATTTGGGGCGCGAAGAGTGAGCAGCATGCGAAGATGTTCGGGGTGCAGACGCTTCAGAGCGGGCGTCTCCAGCTCGGCAAATGGCGCCGGGGAACCCCTCAGGTGGAACCGGAGCGGACTCGTCTGACTGTCTTATCTGTTTGGCGAGTGACAAGCGCCCGGGCGAGACGTTCGCTCAGAGGGGTGGCAGTTCGGGCGGCGGTCTCGCTGAGAGTCGTCGCCCCCTGTAACTGAGTAAATAATTAGCGCTGTTTTGAGAGCGGGACGGCGCGGATGGGACGGACGGGTACTCGCTCCGTGCGCGCCATGAATGTGATCTATTGACACAAGTAATTCAGCCGGCACCTCGAGGACGGCTCTCCGCCGACGCCGGCGCGGTGCTGCGAGCGCGAGCGCGGCTCGGACGTCACCTCCGTCTGAATACGCCTCCGACGCCGAAGCTGACTCAGACGGCACGACGACGACGTGCTCGCAGAGCGCCACGCACGCCTTCTTCCATCTCCCGCATCTGCGCACATTTATCCCTTACAATGGGCTCTCCGGACGGAGATATGGTGACGACGGCATGACACAGTCGATTCGTCCTCACTCGCCTGTTCGACACCTACCGTAGCCGGAGAGAAGCCCCAATTGTTCTCGAGGGACGCGCTCGCACCTGGACGCGCTAGGCTGTTTTCCTTTATTAAGCGTCCCGATGGCGCCGCGCCACTTTGGCGCGGTTCAGCTGACTGCTTTGGGCATGAGTCGCTGGCTCGCCCGTGGGGAACTGAGTCTGTCAAATGCGGCTAAGCAACGAGGAATTTCCTCAGCGCACAGTATTAAGATGCTCTCCGTTTCAGGGTGTTCATTGTCCGTCCAAACCATTCCATGGTCTTATCTGTTTATTTATTTATTTGTTTATTTATTGCACATGCGCAGTGCGATAGGCGTAAGAACAAGTCATTTGACACAAACTACAACAAGCAGTTGAAAAACAAAGCAAAATGCTATAGCAACTGAAAGAATGGAGATCGTCGGCTTTTTCAGCTCCTTGTTCTCTTTCGATTTCATGGGACCACGGGAACAAGAGGGTGTGAGGCGAAACATTCGAGTAGCACTCCCTTCCATCACGGCCTTGCAGGCCTTGAAGCTTCGACTTGTGCTTGTCAGTAATGGGTAGCACTGTATTCGGCCGTCACAAGCGAAAGTCAAACCACCTCAAGAACAAGATTATCGCTCTCATAAGTACATCCCTTCTCTCACAGCTTATGCCATCCACCAACTGTCACGGGTACTCATTAAGTCGGCTTGGAAACTTCACATATAGTGGAACAACTGAATTGATAGACGCTAAACGCTAACCTTTCAACTTATTGGAAAATTCTCCAGTTGGAAGCACTGCATCGATCGATGTTCAAGCGCCAATATTTTAGCCCATTGTAAAATTCTCCAGATGGAAGAAATGCAAAGGGTTGTGACTTGATTAACTTCTTCCTCGAGGAAACAGAGAAATTATAATTGCTGTTGACAAAGCAGGGCCATTGTTCGGCTCCTCAATGTGCTATGTTAAAGACCATTGAAAATGCGCCGTAGCATCTATACCAGTCAGTCCGCCTGGACGTGTGTGCGTGGCGTTTCCGCCAGCTGGAGCGGCCCCGCATCGAACACTGCCTTGCATTCCTCTTGGAAGCAAACTTTGTGTTTTCCCACCATTTGCGGTTCTACATACCGTTCCTTCTTGTTCGTCTGTCGTCTACAGCGCGATGTGTGCGGACGTTGAATGACTGAGTGAAAATAATTGCGCCGAGTGGGTTCTTCTTGTCTTCTCACCACCGCTGTTTTCGAGCATTCTAACATTGGAGACGTGTTCGGCGGGAGTGATAGCACCTCTGCCCCTTCACGCATTTGCAAGCAGACTGCTGTGGTATTAGAATCAACCAATTTACATCGATACTGGAGGTAGCAGTTCCCGTCCTTGTACAGGCGTTATTTTGCCCTCGTTCGTGAGCGCTCTGTTGAATCTGAGGAGTCAGTGACTACGACATACTACAGAATTCGTCATTCTTCTACTGCTGTGCCCTGTGGTTTGCAGTGACTCAAGCCATCTTCTTTTCTGGTACGAGTGAGGTGCTCCGTGGCGTGAAACTCGGCTATGAGCCGCTCAGTACTCACCCCTCCCCGCACTGAGAATCCCATATTCTGAAGGAGCCCTTTCTGGGGTCCCCTGCTGATGGCATCGACTGGATCGATTTCCTGAATTGGCCGTGCTGTTCTGTGGATCCGTGGGAGCACAGCGATCGGGGCTTGCTGTGCCTCGCCCCATTATGTCGCTCTATGTCCCTCGGGCTTAGCACTCCTCGCGAGAAGTGCCCCACTGATGGCGTAATATAGCTGCAGTCAGTGTGGCGTCCCCTAACCAAGACTTCTTTCGCTGCTCTCCCATGGTAAGGGCGTGGTGCACTGCATTAGGAATCGAGGAGAACGCCATTTCTTGTCGTAACCATAAGATCTTGGCCCAGACTCGGTAAGAATTTACCTGCTCTTTTTACGGGCATGGAGATTTTCGGCTCGTCGTATCGACGAGGGAGGGGCTACGGGCGGCCCATGACGGAGGCGGCCGAAGAGCAGATCAAATGCAGATCTCTTCGATGAACTCACACCGCAAAACAGAGTCAGTGCGATTGTCTGATAACGAGTCGCTGGCAGAACTGTCGGCGACTGTGCCTGTTCCTTCTTCGTTGCTCGCGTCGGGGTTCACAATCGAGCACAGTTGCTCCGCGCCTTCACTCCTGCTAGCATCTTCCAGAATCCTGTGTTTCCTACCACTGGGTACTAACCGCTCGAAGACACGACAACGCTGGCGGAGCGCTTCCTTGGACCGGCGGTGCCTCGACAAATACGCGCTACGCGGACATCGAGCCCGCTTCATAGATCTGTCCCAACCAGGGGGCTGCAGCTCTCTTCCCGCTGCTCAGCACAGCCCGGGTGAACAGAGGAAATTTGACGTGAGACGAGACGGTACACGAGACGTAGCCCGTCGCGCACCTCCTTGATCAATTTCGCGAGTTTTTTGTGTCCTTCTCCGAGGTGTCGAGTGTAGGCTCGCGGGTGGCTGCCAGAGAGAGAGATGGTAAGCAGGCCGAATCCGTCCCACTTATTCAGGCATAGTACCTTGCTTTCAGCGCAAATAGTTGGATGGCAACGGTGTTACAGCGCTGGCGTTTCTTGCGATGTCTAGGTGATCCGCGCCATCTGTCGAGCAGATGGATACCATTCACCACGTTACCTCGTCGGAACTTCTCGCCAAATTCTAAGGAGCTCGTCGTGGACGGCCATAATAGGAACGTCTCCGTCGGCGTGCGTGACTCAGGCAGCCCTTGTCGCCGCCCGCGCCGTCTGCCACGGCCCAGCTGTCGTAGTAGGTGGGGCCGCCTATATGGCAGTGGCTGCTCCGCCCCTCTGACCAGTGTGGTCCTTCAGCCTCGTCGCTTCTGCGACGCCCGCGCTGTTCTGTCCGTTGCTGTGACCGACCAGCCTTCCCATTTCGTTGTCGCTTGTCGAGCCCAGTCCAGCTCGGTGACATGGAGTCGTTCCTCGAGCGCTCGGTCGTCATCTCCTCCAGCCCCATCGTTGCTTTCGTTCGCGCTGGTCCACTGGAAGCTCTTCCCTTCTCCCTCCGGTCTTGCTCTTCCGGGAACGACCACTATCGGCCCCACTAATTTGTGCGTCTTTCTTCGGCCGGCTTTTGTACCTCAGCGTGTCGGAAAAAACAAACATGCCGATGCGCCGCAAGGTCATCGCGGACGGCCTGAGAACTTCGGCTCTGTGTGCGCTGTGAGAGCACTTCTATCACATCGTTCCGTTGTCAAAAGTACTCGCTCCATGACGAATAAGTAGCAGACCCGTCGCTGTTTTTCCTAACTGTGGTGCCTCCCTCAGCCTGTGGTAAGTGGTAGTAAAGAGGCTCTGTAGGAAGCTTGGGAGATGCACATTGCCTTACAAAAATTTAGAGGTTAAGGATAAAGGATAAAGGACGGCGTTACTCAATCCCTTCTGAGATGCGCCAGCGCATTCTACTTCTACGGGATGTCGTGGAGGCGACATAAATGCGTATTTGGCCATACAATGACTTGCGGTGGCCAGCCGATGAACAAGTCAGCGCTCTATCCTTCCCAGACAAGTCTGGTACCAATTCAGCGACCCCAGAGGGATGGAAGGCTTGGTTGGCCTGGGCGGGAAATCCGAACTGGGAACCTGGCATCGGGTGCACGCGACAGTCGCGCCTCCTCCGACTGCGCTAAACGCGCCCCGGGAGGTAGCCAGGGAGAATTCAAGCAACAGACAAAGGAGGATGCGTAGAAACTAGCTGTAGGTGTATCCTGAAGATTTGCAGTGCTGTTCTTAATAATCCTTTGTAAGACTAAATGTTTGCAAACAGTTTGCCAGAAGTTGTCGCAGCGAGTGTTTTGAAAACCTTCTCAGTGTTTCTTAAGTTCAAGTTTGCTTAGGATGAATTGCCGCAAGCACTCGTAGCACTCGTGATTCTGACGCAATCAACGAACAGGAGGTCGGAGGTTCTGGCGTTGTAGGTGCGCCGAAAGACATCCGGTGCGTTGAATTATAATAAAGTAAAGCCATATAAGGGTGGCAGTATTATTAGTTGTAAAAGCACGAAAACAAGGCAGTAGCTTGGGTTTTGTTTCGCTTGGTCCCCCAGACGAAAACAGACGAAGGGTCCTTCTCCTGGTGCTCATCAGTAAGGAAGGGGAAGGAAGGTAGTGGCGACCTCGACCTCCTGCTTTCTCCAGCTGTATGGGTGGGGGAACTGACGGGGGGGGGGGGGGGGGAAGTTCCACCTTCTTGGAGGGCTGCCTGGGCCTCCGCGTCCTGCCGCCAGCGTCTTTTCGTGCGGCGCTCGTGGACATCTGCTGCTGCTGCTGCTGTAGTGTGTTTGTGCATTGTTGACAGGAAAACGGCAAGACACCGGTTGGCACCACCGCTATCTGCTCCATGTCGGACAAAATAAGGCGAATTACGCGGCGATAGCAGCACGTGCCTTCGCCGGGGCTAGCCGCCACCCCCTCGGCGTCGACACCATCTGTCCGCCCGGTGTCGTCCAGGTGCTCGGGTGCTGCTCGGCGATGACCGATCGCCCTCGCCAGATGGCTCGCCTTATACGTCGTGCGGACGATCCGCGCCGACTCCAACTGTGAAGCGTATCTCGTCCGACTTCGAACTGCCCGACTGCCTTGACACCGCTTTTGTGTGCGTATGTGGACATGTCCAATTATCGTCCCATTACTCGCGAAACAGGGCTTCGCTCGCAGTAATCCGTTATCCCTCTCTAGCCCGCCGGCCGCTCTCCGGCCGTCGCGCTCCTCTTCTGCAATCCGACTGCCCTGTACTGGCCGTGCTGCTGCTGCCTCCCGTCTGGCTTCTGACTCGGGCGCCGATAGCATCAGTCGGCGGCGGGTCGTTGGCGCATTGGCGCCGGTTGCAGGTTTCGAAACCCGCGCCGTTTCACTCGCCGTCACTCGCCGCGCTCGCGCCCCGACTCTGCTGCTCTACGTCTCCCCGTTGCAGATCGCTCGGCCGCCGCACGAGACGTCCACGGCTCACCTCGCTCGTGAATTTCAAACGAAATGGCGGGTCTGCTACAGTACTCGGCGGGCCGAGAAGACAGTGAGGGCGACTTGCACACAGGATCTCACGAGGCCATCGACAACCTCGCCTACCAGCTCTACTCGCAGTTCCGACTGGAGGAAAACCGTAAGTGCGTTCGAGCGTTCCGCAGCAGCGAATTCCTTGTTGTGCGTGGCGGAGTCGATTTGCGTGCGTGAGTGCTAATTGAGCTCCCTGTGCGAGTGGGAATCCACGGGGGCAGGATGAGGGCCCAGCACCCAGCGGGGGGGGGGGGGGGGGGGGGACCCCAGCGGGCCTCGCCGATTAAGCGTTCTCGGTGCGGCGTCTATCACCGCCTGATCCATGCTCGAGGCGAGGGTTCGTTCGCCGCGAGCAGAGACCGTCGGGGTTCGCGCAAACGCTCCGAGGCGGCGGACTGGGGCTGCACAGGCGGAGGGGAGGGGGTGTTCGAAAGCGAGAGGCGAAGCAGAGCTGTTAGGGCTGGAAGCCGGTCCGGCCACGGCTAGTAGGCGGATCACTACCGCTAGTCGAAACTGGTATCGCGCAAGCAATCGCCAGCACCAGCAGCCTTTTCGGGCTGAAGCCGCCAGCTGGCCCGTGCCTGCCCGTCCGCACGAGCCCCCGGATCCGTCATTCCCTTCGGAGGACGGTCGTCCGTCCGCATTTAGGCCGCCAGTTCCAAAGTATCGCGCTGCGCGATGGACTCGCATGACAATTAGCCGGCGACGACCGCCTTGCCATCGCCGTCCATTTCCCCACAAAAGTTGCACCCGTTTCTCGTCGTTCACTGCTCCGGCTTGCTTTCAGAATTCGAGCAACACAAGTGCGCATCCGACAGTGGCACATCCAGCGGCGAGCTTGAACTGATGCTCGGGTTAGTTTTCCTCTTCTTTGCACCTTTTGTAGGTAGTTTCGGAACCCGATCTTGCATTATGCGCCTTTCTCTGTTTTCGAGCTTCATACACCTGGAGATAATTTCTCCACATGCAGTAGTCATCTGCTAAAAGGGAATGGTGCTTCTTCCACCTTACTGTACGAGACTGCTGTGTGCAATACGCGTGAGATGAAATGCCCTCACATTTAGGAGTTCGAGCGGTTAAAAGGCGCTTCGGAATTTTGAAATTGGGAGAATTGACGGGATTTCATTCCCTCGATCGCAGCTTAATAGTGTTTAACGAGAACTCTAGGGCATCTGTCCAACCTGCCTCTTTTCAGAGGTGCTTAATTCCGCGCCTTGCAGTGAGCAGAACTCCTCAGCGCTGATTCAGTAGGCGACTCTTATTTGCTCTTCTTTTCTTACCTCTGGCGTTCGGTGACATTTCCTACTTCTCAGAACTCGTTTCTCACCGATGTGTGACACTTTTCAAAAATGTGATCAAAGTAATAATATGATCACGAGCTACTCGTATGTCCCCTTGCACAAACTCGCCATTTCACTTTTTTTCAATTGAAGGAATGGCCGCAGAACATTAGCAGAATTGAATGCGGCGCTTTCTAAAGCCGCGAAAGGTTAAAACTAGAAGTGTAAGTCACCAAACGAGTCCTTTAAATGGATATCTCTAAAAAAGCTGGCTGCGCTCTGACACTGCGTTTGAACCACGTGCTCAATTGAAATCCGAAACTTGGGGTTGTGTCAGGATAGGCCAGTGCTGCGCTTGCTCCGCATTTAAGCTCTAATTATGGTAGCGCTATGCTTTCTTGAAGGGGAGACACGACTAGATAGCTGCTAATGAGTTGCTCAGATTTCCACTGATGACAGCTGAGGTACGCAAGACAGTACGTGGAGGGCTGTAATAGAATCGGGAATACCTCACACTTTCGGAACCGCCATTTGACGAGGCTTCTCCGACCTCCCCCAAATTCGAGTGGCGAAAGACTTCGACGACCTTGTGACGCGTAGCCTTCTTTGTGTGCAGCGACCGCGGGGGAGCCACCCCCCCCCCCCTGTCCATGTGGACTTCCTGTTGTGGATGGCTGGGCTGTGTCCAGCGCGGTGTGTGTTGACTTGGCACGGCCATCGGGGCGATTGTCCGCGAGACGGCCCCCCCCCCCTTCTGCTTCTCGCCCTTTCCTCCAGCTGCTACCGCTCACACCCCACCGTCAGCCCCTCTCGGTAGCTGCATGTCGGCCGGACACGACATCCTCGCTCTCGGCTGAGCGCCAGATCCGCACAATGGCGTGTTGAGCTGTTCCACTCGTCGCCCGCAGCAATTACGCGCTTCTTAATTATATGCGCTCCGCAATCAGCAGGCCCAGCAGCTTCTGACCTGCCATTCGACCGCCATGACCCGCTGTCAGTCCGATGGCCAGTTCCTGGCCGACGGCAATTATGCATGCCAGGCACCGCCCACAGCTGCATCATTCTCATTGCGGTGACGGGAGACGGGCGACTTCTTCAGACGCCAAGTCCCGCGCCGCAATCACGACGGCGCTCCGGCTGCTGCAACAGAGAAGCGCTTATCTAATTCGTCCGCGGGCTCGTTTGGCACGAGCTTTAGCGTGGGTTCCCGTGGGGCCTGGCGCCGGAGCCGTAGCAGGAGGCATGGCAGGTCGGCGCCGGCCACGAGCCTCCTCGCCGCTCGATGCTGCCCACCGTGCGCAGCACCGGCCGCTTCTGCTGCCAGCCGCTGGACAGGCCGCCGTCACCTGCGGACCGGCGCCGCTACGAGAGCACAGTCGCTCGTTTCGGGGGAACGCAAGGGGAGCAATTGGGAATGCCACTCTGCGCACTGGAGCTGAACCTTCCTTAACTTTCCGTGAAGAACATACAAGAGGACAACAGCAGATGCTTGTCGAGCACAGAAGCATTGCAAGCACTCCGGTTTCGGTCCACAGCTCTGCATCCGTCGCTCAAGAGTTTTGACCAGTCCTGCCCATGGGACATTTCATCGAAGCACACTAAGTCATTGTCATGGCCGTTTCAGAGCACATAACCCCGGTTTTATGCATTACAACATATGAAGCAGCTATTCGGTAGAATTTCAGAACAGATGCAGCTCATGTTTTAGTTGTCCTCTGCATTCGGCTGTGAAAAATCGTTTCGTTTATTAGAAGGAAAAACGTTTGTGAATTGTGGGTGGGGTTTGTCACTGCGCTAAGTGGTCCCGTTCGTGGCAGCCTAGTTGTCAGCTGCTAGTGTTTCGCTTTCCAGGCAGTCTTTAGTGGTATTCAACGTTTTTTCGCAAGAACAAATTGTCGTCTCTCCTAATTTGGAACGCCTTGTGTGCCATCTACATTCACATCAAAAAGGGTTCTACGCAGCGCAGTAGGATGAGGCGCCAGCTGTCGCGCACCTATCTGCAGGGGTTAATGGTTCGGGTGCTGTTTATGGTAGCACAGCTCTACGTCCCTTCGGGCTTCCTGAATTGCTACCAGACTTGTATGGAAGGGGTAAGCAGTGACCTGCACATCAGGCGGTCACAGTAGGCCGCCGTATAGACCAAATATGCATTCTAACTGCCCTCCTCCCCAAGGTGAATTCGTCGCGCCTTCATCATAAAACTAGCTCTAATGGGATCACGTCATGGATGTGTGACTTGTTGGGAGAACTACGTTCGGGTGAGGCTGAGCGATCAGAGCTACTCCGGCCGATTGTTGGAGGGGCTCTCCGCGGTCTGCTGCTGTGCGCCGGGATGGAGTGCAGAGTCAGTTCTCGTTCCGGAGGAGATCACCTGGAGCCGTTGCTGTCTGCCGACGGCAGCGGCAGCCGAGTGGCTCGTGTCAGCCGCGTGACCGGACCCGCGCTGATCTACGGTGGCGCGCGATCGCGGCGTGCGCTGCGCGCCGGCGCCGGCCATTCCGGCGCGGACGGCCGTCGGCGTTGCCGGCGTGCGCCCTCCGCCGCCAGCGCGGCATTCCGCGCCTTCCGGCGAGTCCGGGGCGGACGGCGAGTCAAGTAAGGCGCTCCGCCTATCGATCGCCGCTCGCCCGCGCCCTTCGTGCTGATCTCGCGCTTCTCACCCGTTCCTCCGTTCCCCGCGCCACCGGTCATCCCCGCCGGCCTTCCGCCGCATGCCGAGGCGCCCTTCGCCGCCGAGCGTCCGTCGGCGGCGGCGGGCGGCGGACCCGCTGCCCCGTGTGGAGTGCCGGCCGGAAAGTGATTGTTTCGCTTTGCAGGATGAAGGAGGAGTCGACAGGCTGCCAAGGCCAGCTGCCCGGAGCCTGGTTCTACGAGATGGGCGACGACGCGTCCGCCTCGCCCACCTACGATCTCGACGAGATGGCCCCGTTCCGCGGGATTCTCGGCACCAGGAACTGCTCCGAGAGCGTCGAGGTGCCCAGCAGCGAGCACGTCGCCGAAATCGTCGGCAGACAAGGTAAGTCGCTCCTGTTCCCTTTCCCTCTTTCTCCCTCGGTTCTTTCCGTGCTCACAATGCCTTCGCTCGCTGTAGCTGGAGTTGGTCGGTGGGACATCCCGTTGGACACGCCCTACTTGGCCTGCAAGTGGTTATCATGCAGTAGGGAATAGCTAGCAGAGCAGTCCTAGTCGGGAGGAGGTGTCCTTACTCTGTCCGGTAACGGCGCCAAAAATTGAATCAGGTAATTGTGTGTAGGGAACACGTAATCTTGGGGGGGGGGGAGGGTGACCGTATCTTGGCTTCCATTCCGGGAACCGCTACACTATATATCTGAGTCGCTTCTCAGTGCTGCTGTCATGGGAAGGGAGGTGAGGGTCTTATAAGAAGCCAGTAGCGCGCGAGAGCTGTGCAGAAGAAGCACATTCCTAGCAACTAGAAAAATAAGTCATGCTATGATAGTGTTCTTCTCGCGCAGATCAGCGCTTGAGAGAGAACGCCGAGATATGCTCAGTCTCACGTGCCTTGCCCGTCTGCAATCCTCACGTTTAGGGTAGACTGTTCATCTCCCTATTCTGCACTTTATTGTGGCCTCATTTGTTACTTGTTGTAGACTTCGTGTAATGCCATTCCGCATACAAACCCTGTTGCAATGTTATAGGTGACCCCTCCGTGTGTCAGCAGTGACCGTTTTCTACTGCCACGCTTGTAGCAAATGAACACCTGCTTACTGCTCTGCGAAGGCCTTAAACTCTGCTGGAAAAGAGCAGCGAGACCGGTAGCACTCTTCTACTCCCGCCTTGTTGCATGCGTCGTTCTAGAAGCTGGGCGGCCCCGCTTGTCTCACCTTCTGGCTTCGTTTCTCGTGCTGGCCATGACGAATCACCCTCATTGATCGGTACTGATACGCCGCAGCACAGCAAGCACTTTGAGATGGCAGCCCGTCCTTCCTTCCGCCGACCGCTGCGGTCCGCAGGTGTAAGCCTCGGCCGCGTGCTCGGCCCACCGCCAGCTTCACATGCACCGAAAGCTGCCCCGGAGGTTCGCTTCTGTATCACTACGGTAGTGGCGGACGCCGTTGCTGTGAGCGGCAATTACCATCGACTCGCTGCGCTGACGAGCTTTGGTCGTCCCAAGTTGCCCTCCGTCCTTGTCCGCCGCGCTCTCGCGTCCGCGCGCCTCCGCCGCTGCGAGCCCACCGCAACGCTGTTTCGCGGTGCACCCTCCCGTCCCCCCCCCCCCCCCCCCCCCCCCCCCCCCCTTCCCCCAGCGTCCATGCGTTCGCGTAGAAAGCAATTCTGGCACTGGATTGGGCAGAGCGGGGTCAAAGACTTGGGGCCTGCCGTCGAACATCGCAACCCCCCTAGCCCAGCCCTGCAGCTTGTGCGGCTGGCACCCGGGGCCGTCGGGAGATTACGAGTCGTAAGGAGCGCCTGGGGTAGGTCGTAAGAGGGAAACGACGTCTGAACAGATGTGATGATGCACTGGACGTTCCGCCTGATGTCGCCTGGGAAGCAATGCAACTGTTGGCGGCCTTGGCTTCCTGTTTGACGCTTCACCATCGCTAGAACACTATTTTTACTCGAAAGTTCGCGTATTCGGCTTTAGCAATTCATGTATGCCACAAAGGGAGGAAGAAGTGGTAGGGAAGGTATTTGCTCTATTCCTTGCAAGCTACAGGGATGAGGATTGCATCAAGTTCTTAGCAGAGTAGACCTTGTATGCATCGCTCGTTCGAAAGTGGGATGGATATCTTCATGCCGACGTTGGCTCGCAATTGTCCTGTTTATTTGTCTCATTCTGACATGATTCTTTAATTGGTCGGAACCAAAAAATTAACGCGTCCCCTTCCAACAGTTGGCGCAGTAGGTTTGCGGAGTGGCCTGGACGTAGTTGTTGGTTCTAAGGCGGTCATGGATGCCGCCGATTATAGCTGAACTGTTGTACGGTTTCTTATGACTTTCATCTCGACGAAAGACAAACATTTTCTGAGTGGAATCCCGTTTGGCTGGATTCGTGGGATCCCCTGCAGCACCCGGTCGTTGATGTCATCTCTCCTGGTTCCTGCAAGTGTTATCAAGGCCTCGTCAGGTCTCCACTTTTAAAATGACCCTTTATCATCTGATATTGTTTCTCGTGCACTGCTCTAACGGAAGATATGAAGGGAAGGGACTCCTCTGTCAGTCGGGAGAATGTTCTGGGTTCACTATTCCTCCTATGCATTTGCCCATCTATTGCAGTAGCCCAAGTAGGATGTCTGGCTGCACCTAGTAGTAGTGCCACCCGCGCTGGTTGTTCGTGCCGGCGGACCCCTTCTTGTGGCGTGCTGTCCGAGCAGGACTGATCATGGCATCCGATGCGGTGTGTGAAGGGGTAGCTTCAAACGCGCGTGCCGCCCCGCGCGCGCTTCTCGACCGTCGTCTAGAACTTGTTGTTTATGAGGGGATCGGCGAGGCGTGCGGACTGGATGTCTCGTATGACATTAGGAATAAATATTTACGCGGACAGATGGTGGGAAATAGTATTCGCGGCGTAGATGTTGCCGAGGGGGCGTGGGATACGCGTCGAGTGACCAGCCGGCGACGATATCGATTGAGCATGAGCTGGGCGAGCAGTCATGCGCGAGCTGCCACTACCCGCTAGGGTACTTCCTGCTAGTTGTCGCGAGACGAGCAGGAAGTGCCTTAGCGACACGCCTGATGCCGCTCGTGCTGTAGTGTCTACTGTAGTGGAACCACTGGTGAGATTTCGCTAGGAGAAGGGCAGCCTTGTATGTGCCATCTCTATGGTGGTTGTTGATTAGTCCTTCCTAGAAATTGACGCGCGTACTGCGATTGGGGGAAAAGGAGTGAAGCGCCTGATTAGTCTGTGAGACGAGCCGAGCCTCAGTAGGCCGTGCGAAATGCGTCTGTAGGCTTTTCCCGGGACAGGTAGTAGTACTTGCAATAGGATTCTTCGTCTACGGTCAGTAACTGGAGCACTTTCAGGATGCAAGATAAAGGCTCTCCGAGCTAAGACTAACACCTACATCAAGACGCCTATTCGAGGAGAGGATCCGGTTTTCGTGGTGACCGGCAAAGCCGAGGATGTGCTGGAAGCGAAGAGGGAAATAGAATGTGCAGCTGAGCACTTCACACAAATTCGAGCTAGCCGACGTCACTCTCACGGTGCGTCGTAACCAATGACGGATATGTGCAGACGCGACAAGTTTGCCGTCATCAGGTGCCGCAGCGGTTCTCTTACTTAGAAAAAGTAACAGTGTTGTAGGTGGAGCACCCGCACCTGGCCATGTCACACTGTACGTGCGCGTTCCGCTACGAGTCGTAGGACTTGTCGTCGGGCCGAAAGGAGCGACGATCAAGAGGATTCAGCAAGACACGCACACATATATCATCACGCCGAGCCGCGAGAGGGAGCCAATCTTCGAGGTAAGCGCATTTGCCAGCTGTTTGCTGCCCAGTGCAGGACAGTATCTGCGTGCAACCACACTAATCCGCTTCCTCCTGCAATGCAGACGTCAGTAGGGGTGACCTCGGCGTACGTACGTGTTGGCTACAGTGCGCTATCTTTAATCTCTGACATCGTCGGACTAGAGCAACTCGTGTGCCACGGGTGCTAATTACTTTGCGCGATAACGACGGCGTGTCATTACGCTGTCGACCACACTCTTCATCCGTCAATGTGTCACTCTGTTAGACTAGTGAGCATCTGAGCATAGACTGGAAAGGAGTTCGCCTTCTGATTCATTGTTAGTGAAAGGGTGCGCCATGCATACGTGAGGACGGCAGAGCCAAATATTGTCGGCGATCTAGCAACTGCGCTGTACTTGCCGTGCTACCTGCGCGGTCAGCTTCCGCTGCAAACAAGAAGCTTCGTATGGGACATGGTGTCGTCTCCTGCAGTCCGATTGTGTGCGAGGGGGTTGACCAGTTGCAGTTGACGCAGTTGCTTCACTTTCTGTGCGCCATCGCTGCCGCTCCGGAAGTTATTCGAGACCCTTACACCACGAACCACGAAGCGGCTACTGGTCTCCTGGAACAGTAAGAGGTGAGGAGGAGTAAGGCAGAATGCAATGTATCAACTTCTCCAAACTAGGATTGCTCCCTCCCTCTCCCCACCCCCAGTTCATGCTTTGGAGTTTAACACTTCGTCAAGGTGGCACTCTGTAGAGCAAGGCCGTAACGGGGCTATACCTAGTGATCGTGTTCAGCAGTGAACCATAGGAAGGTGCTGGGGCCTGTTGCAGTAATGTCAAACAGGAAATAGCACGTCTTGCCGTAGTCCTTGTTATTTTCCAGCTCTGTGTCTACGTCTACCTTACCTACTTTTAGGCAAAGACTTGTGCTGATCTTCGTTCGTATTCTGTGACAATTTGAAGCCCTTCCACAGCGGTGCACAGTGTAGTTAATGCTCACAAATTTCGAATATTCGAATTCGAATACATTGGAAAAACGCGGTTTTTAGAATATTCGAATTCGAGTTTTTTCAAAAACGCACTTTTTGAATATTCGAATTCAAATGCATTTGAAAAGTGCGATTTTCCGTATGTTCGAGTTTGATTACTAATTCGAGTATTTGAATGCGGATCCGACAATGAATGTCGGAATCGTTGAGCAGCTTTTACGCGTCCAAAGATGAGCAGGTGGACACGTTAAATGGCTGAAGATGCCACCTCCTTCGGCACTGAAACATGTAAAGGAAACCTCACATTTCCATATGCAGCCTTTCCATCTTGCGTTCAGAAAGGGAAGGCTGCATATGGAACAGAACAAGGGTCCCAAGAGATAGCTGTGCGCAATGGTAGTTGGAAGGGTCACCATAGCATGCCACGGCATGCAGGCGTGGCGAGTAGCTACATACAGCGAATGCAAATGCAGTCTTATCTTCTATTTTCGATTACAGTTCCGTGTCGTATTTACTTCCGTATTGGGCAGGGGAGGGAACTCCAACATGCAGGCAATTTTAATACAACCGCGTTAGTCGGTCCATACGGAGTCCCTTCCCCTGCCCAGTTCTGTCCTCTACTCCGCGTCACAGCAAGAAAAACAGCGGAGCGGAGCCATAGCATTTTTTGTTTGTTTTCTTTACTATCGATGTATCTTGTTTCTTTTTTGCTTGGTGTTCGTGACATTTTTCATAAGATGACCGCTCCCAACTATCGGAGCTCCGATAGTTGCTATTAATGATCACGCTGTCCATAAGTGTTCACCTGGATGCAGAGAAGAGCAAATCGAAAAGGCAGCCCTAACCGTGTTCCGAAAAACCCCTTCGTCATGTCGTTTGCCTCTCATGCAAAAGCAGCTTTATCCAGAAGTGTCCGGGCAGAAAAAATTCCGGTTGCTGTAATTGATCTTCTACATATCCCTACGGGACCCCAACTGTGTGGTTTACTGCTCGGCTAGTAGAGCAGGTGTCTGCAACGCATGGTGATCCTGATCTGCTAACCCTCCGGCGAGGAGCACACCACGGAAATAAGGCAACATCCGCTAAAAGCTAACTTGATGTGAAAAGAAAGATTAGAAAGGGCCGCATTAGTTGGGCGGAAGGCGGCTGTTGGCAATTCGCCAGCAGCGCGGCCGCCCCATATGCGTTCGCGATGGAGCGCAAAATCGTCAATTGTTGTTGGGCTCTTTCGTCGCTCAGAGAGGAGTCCGCAGCTGGTTTCTGCACTCTTCGACCAGGCTAGGGAAGGGACTCCAGGGTGGGTGCCTTCCAAGCTACTCGTGTGGAAACTGTTTCGTCGCCCAGGAGGGAGTCCGCAGCTGAGTTCTGCAAAACCGCATACGGCTGGAAAAATGGGCAGAAAACGACTGAAAATTATGTAGACGTTAAAACTCCCTAGATCTCATCCAGTCAGTTGAAATGCGAAAATCCCACCTCGCATCGGAACCGAACCCGCGTCCTTCATCGCTGGAACCAGGCCCTCTGCCCACTGCACCACGGATTGCTTAACGAGGGCGCCATCGCGGGCGTACAAGAGGCACAAAGCGCGCGGCTTCCGCGCTCCATCGCCAAAGTGGAGTGCAAGTGGTTGCGTCGCGCGCGTCGCTGGGCATGTTGCCAACAGCCATTTTTCGCCTAAATCTTTCGGCCGGTTCAATCCTTCGTTCACAAAATTATTTTTTCAGCGGGATCTTTTATAGAGAACAAGAGATCAAGCTTAGATTTATTAACGCAAAGCTGGAGGACGAAAAACAAGGTCAGTCACAGCCCAGGCAAAGTGATCCAATTCGATTCGAAAGTTCGATTGAAAGTACAAACACTTCTGTTATTGAAGCTCCTGAAGGTTTAGCTTCAAGCTTTGCATTCATGCCTGTTCTTTGCTGTGTGGTATTGTGGAAAACGAAAGTTTCGAATATTCGAACGAGTATATTCGAAAAACGTGGTTTTCTGAATATTCAAATTCCAATACACTCGATTAATGCGATTTCGTGAATAAAGCACCATTGCTTGAATATTCGAACTCGAATACATTCGAAAAGCGCGATTTTTCAATATTCGAATTGGAACATTCAAATTTGAATGAAAATCGTTCGAACTCTATTCGAATAGTCATTGTACCGAACTGCAGCGCACTGTAGTAAGCGTTCATGATTTTTCCCAGCCCTAGATTCAGCGGCTGTACATCGATTTGATTCTCGAAGTCCACTCGGCGCAACGTATCATCAGAGGAAACACCATCTCGGTGGCATACCGGCGATAATCGTTCTTGCGGATTATGAAACCTGATCTTTCCTGATCACAGATGAGCTTGGAGAGTCTCCTTTTGACTACACTAAGGCTTAAATCAGTTATACTTGTTGCGAAAATGATATTATGCATTATTGCGTCTTCCCAAGTTTTTCTTTAAATGTCCTTTACGACCTTTTTTGTTGTTCACCGGCTTTAGCATTTTTTGGGAAGTCTCACTGGGTGCTCCTCTCTTCTGTTCCTGCCCTCGAAAACTTGTGGTGCTTCAGTCGTTTGGTGGAGCATGGGTGTTTAGTACAAAAATCGGTTTTGCTCTTCCAGAGGTTGTGGGGGTCATGTTTTCGGTAAAGGTGTCACTCATTCGGTTGTAAGAAGCCGCTTAAGGGCCTATGCACATTTTTGCGGCAACGCGGCACGTGGCAGGCCGCAAAGGGCTGCGTTACATTAGGTGCCTCGCATTAGGCCTCTGTTATACTTCGGCGACGCTGTTGCCGGTGACGTCGGCGACAGTGTTAGGCCGGGAGCAGAGTCTTGCGGGTGCCGCGAACCCGCCATGACAATCGCGTGTGGTGCGGCTCTGCGAGGGTTCACCTGTATCACCTGTATCACCTGTCGTCCCGTTGATCATCGACTTGCTCGAGCGGGCGCCAGCAGCGTCTCCATTCGTCCCTGTCGCGTGCCAGAGTGGTCCAATGGATCCTCCTCGCTCGAGGGACACGAAGAGCGTCATATCGGTCGTTCAGGGCTTTCACGAAGAAGTCCGACCAACGCGTTGGTGGGCGTCCTGGTGTTCTTTTGACATCCCGCGGAATCCAGTCTGTGACGGCTCTCGTCCAGCGGGTGTCTGCGAATCGCATTACGTGGCCGGCCCACCTAATTTTCGACGACTTGGCCCATGCGACAGCGTCTCTGATCTTCGAACGTCGGCGAAGCTCGGAACTCCGGAGGCCTTCTCTCACTTGCGTGAGTCGTGTCACTCCGAGCATCGTCCTCTCGATTCCACGCTGCGCGACGCTGATCGCGTGTTCATCCTGCTTTCGTATGCCCAGGTCTCTGAGGCGTATGTTAGGGCAGGAAGAACAGTGGAGTCGAATAGGTGGGCACGGAGTCGGACGTTCTTCGTTTTCTTCACGACTTCTTCGACGCTCTTGAAAGCTCCCCAAGCCGCTCGTTTCCTCCTGCTCAGCTCTAGTGCTAGGTCGTTGGCCATGTTGACTTCGCGACCCAGATACACATAGCTGGAGCATTCGGAGATGTTCGTTCCGTTGAGCGAGAATGGGGCATCAGAAACCCATCCGTTCTTCATGAACATCGTCTTCGTAAGATTCAGCTGCAGTCCAACGCTTCCACATACACGATCGAAGTCGGCCAGCATTCGTTCCGCCTGACTGATGCTCGGTGTTATGAGCACGATGTCGTCAGCGAAGCGAAGATGGTGCAGTTGCCGGCCGTCGACCTTCACTCCCATGTCATCCCATTCTAGTTCGCGCATGACGTTTTCGAGGGTGGCGCTGAAGAGCTTCGGGGATATGATATCCCCTTGTCGAACCCCTCTCTTCACGTCAATGACGACGTCGTTGTAGAATGGTGAGATCTTGGTAGTGAATCCACTGTACAGCTCTCGAAGGACTCTGATGTACTGAGTAGGAACGCCCTGGGTGAGCAGGGCTTCCATAACCGCTTCAGTCTCGACGGAGTCGAATGCCTTCTTCAGGTCAATGAACGTAAGGCAAAGCGGCAGCTTATACTCTCGCGACACTTCGATGAGCTTCGTAATGGTGTGTATGTGGTCGATCGTGCTGAATCCTCTCCGAAATCCTGCTTGTTCGCATGGCTGTCCTTCGTCCAGCGTTCTACTAATCCTATTCAGGATGACTCGAGTGAACAGCTTGTAGACTACGGACAGCAGGCAGATCGGGCGATAGTTGCCAATGTCGTGCACGTCTCCCTTCTTGTACAGCAAGACGGTCTTGCTGGTCTTCCACTGAGATGGAACCTTGCATTCGGACAGGTAGCGTGTGAAGAGCCGCGCCAAGGTGTTGATGAGCGCTGGCGGGAGGTTCTTCAGGTGTTCAGCTCTGATCCTGTCAGGACCGGGTGCTGTACGTTTCTTCACCGACGAGATGGCGTGTCGGATCTCGGAAGGGAGAACAGAGGGGATGACGTATCCATCCTGCGGAAGATGGCGTAGGGGCAGGTGGACGTGGCTATCGAAGAGATCGGAGTAGAAGTCGTGGATGACTTTCTCCATGGTCCTTCTGGAAGAGGTGACGGTTCCGTCAGGACGTCGGAGAGCGGTCATCTTGGTCTTGAAGTTGGCGAAGTTCCGGCGGGCATTGCGGATGCTCAGCCCTGCCTCTGCTACTTCAGCCAACACTTCCGCCCTTCTCTCCTTCAGATCTTCCTTTATCGCCGCTCTGCATAGCTTTGCAAGCTCGGACGTCAGTTGATAGTTGCCTGACGCTCGTGCTGCTCCACGCTGGCGTATCAGCTCGAGAGTTTCCGGAGACAGGCGTCTCTTGGTGGTCTTCAAGCTCTCAGCTCCCTTAGCACTATCGTGGAGATGGTGCACGAAGCGATCGTATTCCTCGTCGACGTTGTCCATGACGGCATCTTCCTAAAGGCCGACAAGAGAGGTGTAGAGGTCCCAGTTGATGGTCGTTCTGGGATTCCTCTTCTTGAACTTCGCGGCCTTCTCTCCTTGACGCGAAAAGCGGAACCTCGCGCGAAGGAGGCGGTGGTCCGATCCCGTGTAGAACTTGGGGACAACGGAGACATCGGTCAGGCAATACTTGCGATTGAAGATGATGTGGTCGATCTCGTTGTGGAACTGGCCACCGGGGGATTCCCAGGTCCATCGTAGGGAGGGAGGCTTCTGGAACTGCGAGTTTCCATGGATGGTCTTGGTCGACATGATAAACTCAGACAGCCTTTCACCTTGCTCGTTCCACTCTAAACCGTGGGTTCCGATGTGAAGTTCTTCCGGCGACCTTCGTGGCCCGATCTTGGCGTTGAAGTCGCCGACGACCACCTTGTAGAAGGTGTGATCTTCCTTATAGAACTTCTCCAGCTCCACGTAGAAGGCCTCGACGTCTTCGTCGTCGTAGTCGGATGTTGGGGCATACGCGACGAACACAGTCAAGGCTGGCACGGAGCCACATCGCTTCAGTCGCAGACGTCCGATTCGGCTTGTCAGAGACTCGTACGAATCGATGTTCATGGCCAAGTGCGTGTTGACGAGGACACCAACGCCGCCTACTCCCCTGCTGTCGCATGTTCCGAGGAACAGTTCTTCTCCGGAGTCGTAGGCGGCGTGTAGGGGGTGGTGTCTTCTCGTCTCGGTCAGTCCGATGACGTCGTACTTGATCTTCCTGGCTTGCATCATCAGGTCCTCGACGGATGCTTCCGACGCAAGCGTGCGGGCGTTGTAAGTACAGATCGTCATCCTAGTCCTTCTCAGTTTGCGCAGCCTGGTTAGGCCCTGAGATTTTAGCAGCCTCTCCGTACTCGTCCTTCCCATCGCTGCAGAAATGGGGGCTCTTTCGGGGTCAGGGGAATGAGGCCCTTTAGTGCTGCTGTGTTTGACTGAAATACAACACGGGTAGCTAGTCAGGCTCTGTCGTGCGGGCGGGGTACTCCGGGCAGCCAGCCAGACTGCCCGAAGGGACGGGGCGAGACTTAAGGCGGCCTCGAATCGCCTTACATGTACTCCCAGTCTACCGAGTGCAAGCTTTTGGCCGAGCCGACACAGTTACAATCCGCACAGTCACGGACACATCCACGTACACTGTGCACGAACATGCCGCTCCTACGCACAAGGAACGCGTCGACCCGACACAGCAGGAGCAAGGAGTCCATCCCCTGCATCCCACCTGCGTCTCTGGGCAGTACACGGTCGCATTTGGTTCGCGTTTAATTCCCCTATCCACCACCCGGGGACGCGCCACGTGGCCCTGCGACAAGCGGCCCGAGATCCCTCTTAACAAGAGAGCCCGAAGGCTCTCTATCGAGGGAGATCCGTGGCTGCGAGGGTTACTGTACGCAATACTGCGTACTTTTGCCGGCAGTTTCGACCTCTGGGAATGTGAAGGATGTTTTTCTTTGTGAAGAAGCGTTTTCTAAGTCAAGTTAGGAGTTCTTGAATCTAAGCCCCGAAATCTAATAGAACACTTCTTATAACTCAACAGTTCTGTGCCATTTTGCGCTTGCTCTCACTTTTGTCGATCTACCCTCACTAAAACTTCCTCGCTTGACAAGCAGCTCGAAGATAATGTGGTAGCCCTTGTGACGACATCATTCCCTCCGATGCCTTGTTGAGTCCGGGAAGTCTGTCCGATGCAGTTATAGCTCATATGGTGGGATACTAAAAAGAACGGTCTGCCTTGTTGGTGCATTTCCGTGCAAAGGTTTCCCCTAAACCTCAGACGAGTAACTTGTGACTGGAAGGCCACGGAGATTCTCAGTGCAATTAAGGTTACCTAATATCGTGCTAAAGTTTTGCGTTATGTTTTGAGTGCAGGATTCCATACGCCTCCATTTGTCGACACTACCGGTGATTATATTGTTGGTTGTCAAGCTCCTTTATGGACAGAAGTTATGCACCAACCCACTTTATCCCTAGCATGTAGATTCGTTTTAAAAATGTTTCGAATAGATGAACCATAATGGACACCCTTCCATCACGGCCTCCGGCGGGTCTCACCCGCAGCTCCTGGGGCTGCGGGTGAGAGCCGCCGTGAACTGCGGCAGCCCTCGGGGACCTTTGCGTGCGGAGGCTCCGCGACAACTCGTCCGCGCCGCGGCTTCCACCACAGTGGCAGCGTGGGTCCCGCTGCGGCGGGAGCGATATGGACGAGTTCTCGGGGTGCTGCCGCGAGACTCTGTAGAGTGCGTAGCAGCCCGCGCAACACAGCGTCGGCGAAATATAACATAAGCCTCACTGTAGAAAACGGAGCGATGCGCTCGATTACCGTACCGAGACCGGGTGCCGCGCCCCGCCACGTACGAGGTTTCACTACGAGATGAGGCGCGTTGAGCAGAGCGCGTATTGGTGCCGTGGAGCAGATTCGGTGTGGAAGCAGACAAGGTCTGATTCTTTTCTATTTTTGCCCTTTGTCCTTCTCTTCTGCAGGTTTTGGGTCTGACCACATGCCGCTTCTGGTTGTGAGATTACGAAGACGAAATGATAAGTGAAGCAACACATCAAGTTCCTTCTTCTTTTTTACACTTCTTTAGTGTACAACAGCTCCGTAGCTTTCGCTCAGGCCTTGTTCTGTTTTTATGTGCTTTCTTTTGTTTGCTTTATAGTTTGTTAGTTGAGTGCAGTCTTTACTCGCATGTGGCTAATTCGATCTTTGTTGCCTTTTTTAAAGTGTGTTATAAGGCGAACTCCTCGGCAGGAGTCACCCGGAGCCCCAAAGCATGTAAAAACTGGAAGAGAAAAGAGAAAAAAGAGCACAAAGACGAACAAGGTCATCAACCACTACCCTACGACAGAAAGTTCGCTCCACGGCGCATAGTCTGCTCTGTTCATCCTTTGCACCTCGCCCGAGGTGGTCTCAACAACTTACCACGCTACCGTAATTCAGGGAGACACCTAACGTACGAAACCGCCGCAAAACTGCCGCGTAGGTGGTAAGACTGTCTCGTAGTAGTAAAAGGACGACGTGGTGCGGCACTTGTCCTCGCCCCAGTCCATCACTAACGCGGCTTCATTATCATTATCAGTTTCCACTCGAGGTCCGCCCCACAATATCAGCTAGACAGAATTCTGTCGTCCGCAAAGCTGCTGCAGCTGCAATAATGCCTCCAATAATCACCGCTGCGGCTTTGGCGGAACATCAGCGATAAGTTGGACGCGGCAGGTTTGACCGCCGACGACGGTTTCTGTCCCTCTATTCTATGCTTAAAGATAGGGCTGACGCGTTGCCGTAAGTCTGCAGAGGCGTTAAGGCATGCAGATCAAACCAAGAATCAGTAAAGATGAACAGTAACCAGTCCCCTTCCGGTAAGCGATACGAGTTCTACTTCCACGGCATACCACAGCGGCACGAATTGGATGCGGGCGCACTGCGGCTTGGGGCGCCTTGTATTAAGTGGGTGTCCTGCAACAGAGAACGTCGTGTGGGCTGTCTTACACGGTATCCCCCGCGAGCCGCTTTGCGCCTCGAGAGTGGATCTATGGCCGCTAAAATCAGACAGGAATATTTTTGCATCGGGGCGCAACTTTGGCATCCGAGCACGGTCGTATAAATATGATCGCTCTATTTAAGCGTGGTGGTAAATCAAATGCTTAACAACGAACCTTATTTGTTCATTCAAGGTGCAATACGGATTAGGTGGACCAGACCGGAATAGATTTCGAGGTCCATCTGAGCTGCTCGTGTGGAAAGTGCTTTCGTTGCCCAGGGAGAGTCTGCAACTGGCAACAACTAGGGAGGGAACTCCAGAGCGGGTGCGATCCAAGCTGCTCGTCTGGGAACTGCTTTCGTCGCTCAGGGGAGTCCGCCGCTGTAGGGAAGGGACTCCAGGATGCGGGCAAGAATGCCGCAACGCAGGAGGGCGAAACCCCCAAGCTCACCCATATGAAGCAGCCCCATCAAACATTGCGCCACGACCCGCTTGCCAGTAGCGTCATCGCGGGCGTGCAAGTGACGTCGACGCGAGCCACGACGCATCGGTAGCAGGCGCGCGCTACAGTATCCCGCAAACGTGCGCATCAACCCGCGCGCCACTTTGATGCGTTCTACCGAAACATGGCATTCTTACTGGGGACCAGATTTTCAAGGCGTTACCGTGACAATAGTCGTTGTGGGACCACCACGCCGCTGGTTCTGCACTGGCACCATGCCAGTTCCACGGTAATCAATAATGGAGCTACGGAACTACGGTAAGGAGAGGTCTCGTACTGTGTGAGGCGGTTCTGGATGGAACATTTGGGGGAAGTGCTAGTTGACCGTTCTACAGAGGTAACCTATTGGACTCACATTGTATCAGCAAAACTTAATGCGTGTTCACCGGCATGTTGAGCAGATCGCCATAACACTTAGCAACCAGAATATGTCCGAATACTTTGACCTACAGGGACGAAGCAAAATGGTTAAAGGGATATATCTGCCTCGAACCAGTGAACCGGTACAAATAAATAAACGAATCAGTCTTTATCCTTTTCAGGCACCCTGTTCTATTATAACTCATCGGCATTTGTAGGCTATTACTAGTAATAATCACCTCTAACGTCTGCTAGATCGTTGAACATTGTAATGGTAAGATGTTAAGCAATACACATGTATAGCTAGACCTCGTTTCACATTCCTGAGGATCGAAACACGTTTGCTATTTTCTTAAAAGTATGAATGATTGTAGCAGTGCAACTCAAGCTCATTTGTATTACGGCAGCGCTTCAGGAGTAAAATAACGAATTTGTTTTCGGTTAAAAAATATACTCAGTAGTTCAAGCAAGGGAAAAGGAGCTATTTCTCTGATTATTTCAGGAAAGAATGAGGAAACTATTGCTGCATTGTTTTGAGAACTCTTTGTGTAAACAGCGGAAGTAAGCGGAGGTAAGAGTGATTGACCGAAGGGAATGCTTTGCAAAAACATGATCACCAGGCTTTGCATCACTTGCTAGTAGTTTCACTACGAAGGATAAGGATATTTGATCTGGTTCGATTGTTCGTAGGTGACATTACTTGAGCACTCCAATAGGCCAGCTCTGTAAAACCGTCAACTAACATTTCCTCCCAAATGTCCTCTCAGAATCGCCTCATACAATACGAGACCTCTCCTTCCCGTAGTTCCGTAGCTGCATTATTGATTACCGTGGGGCTGGCATGGTGCTACAGCAGAACCAGAGGCGTGATGGTCTCGCGACGATTGTTGTTACGATAACGATTTGAAAACGTCGTTGTTCTACCGAAGATGTCTTGTCCATGCATCTATTCCGATCTGGTTCTAGTGTTCCTAGCAGTTGCCGCGCCGGGATGCGTATTTGGCCTACACAGTGGTTCTTGATGCTCAGCTTTTGGACAAGCCAGTGTTTTATCCCTCCAGGACGAGTCCAGTAGCAATCTATCAAGGCGGTTGGCTTGAGCGGAACGCTAACCTCGAGTAACTCCAGGGTGCGTACGCCTGCTGTCTCCGGCTGACGTAAAGGAGGTCCTCACAGCGAGAGATAAGCTAATGGACATCTAACCTGCTCTTACCGCTGTAAAGTTGTTAATGAGTGGAAGGCGAGATTTTTATGCACTTTCGGCGCGGCTAGTGTGTTCTAGTGCACTTTTCTGAAACTGGGAATTGGTACAAAGCTGGGAGTTCGGCAGTTCGGGAGGAAGGAGTGGTGTGCAATGCGGTACAATTCGCACCTCGGATCACCCTTGTCCCTCCCGGACAGGTCCAGTAGCAATCTCTCAAGGCGGTTGGTTTGATAGATTGCTACTGGACTCTATATCACTTGTTTCAGGTGACTGGATTACCTCAGAATGTTGAAGCTGCTCGGAAAGAAATCGAACAGCACATTTACCAACGCACTGGCAACATGCCGATGACTGACCCTGAAGCGTCTATTACGCAGTACTCCAACATGCAACAGGTTCGGCAGTTTCCATGAGAACTCCCCCAGTTCCTCTTCTCGTCGGTATGCCTGCGTGCAACGTTGTTTATAGCAGAACGGTCTCTCCCTAGCCGCATCGGCGTCCGCAGTGGCTCGTTCAGCCTATGGGAGTTTGGCTCAACCCATGGTTCGTCGTACACCAACCAATGAAAACTACCCGGAGTATCCTCGACCACTGGATAGAAGTGGCTATAACGGCATGAATGGATTGGTGAGTTTACTTGTCTCTCTTGGATCATTACAGGAGACTACTTCAGTGGTAGGTTAGAACGGCCCAATTGTATATGGGTAGAATCCCCTCTCTGTAGGAAACACTGAAATACAAGTATCCCGACCCGAATACATCTCTGCGCAGAGTTAAGCACGACAAAAGTTGCACCATTGGCGGCGCTAGCCTACTTCCTGCTCGCTGATGGCGGGCTCAAGTACGCCGAAAACAGCGACCACCGTCGCGCAGTGGTGGATAAAGGAGCGACGTGATGAGACGGGTGGTGTGTGGGTGGTTTGTGCTTCGATTCTCCTGTGATGCGGCATTTTTTGCACTTCCTAAAGAACATCCCCCAACAGTGCACTTTTTTCTCTTTTCTTTTTGTTTTGCCTTTTTTGTTTTTGAAATTTCAAGCGATTATGGTGAGTACTGAAAGTATGGGTAAGCATGAGTAAGTGACTTTATTCATCCATACTTACCGTATCCCACGTAATCAATCGAAATTTAAAAAACCTCAGATAAATGGTCAACATGTTGCACCGGAGGAGAGATGAACTACAGACCACTCCGTCTCACCACGTCGCCCCCCTCTCTCCCACTGCCTGACGGTCGTCGCTGTTTTCAGCCTATCTGAGCCTGCCCTTTGCGCGCAGGCAAAGGGGTAACGCCTTAATGGTCCAGCTTCCGTCGTCCCTATGGTCTGTATTATAGTTCGGCGACGCGTCGGCGATGCTGTGTTGCGCGGACGCACTGCGTAGCAGCCCTCGTAACAGGGTCGCCGACACGCCCAAGTGTAACACAGGCCTAACTCTGCGCAGAGTTGTCGAGACACTTGCATTTTGTTGTTTCCCGGAGAGACGATTCTGCCCCTACACAGCTCTTGGGCCGTTCCGACCTACCGTTGGCACAGTGTCCTGATCAATCATCGAAATGGGCAGAGTCATAGGATAGGGAAACATAGGACACTCCCAGCTTGCAATGACGAGGTATCAAAGTTCTGTGTATGTTACTGTGAGTGAGCTCCGCAATCGGCGCAATAAGGGTTGGGGGGGGGGGGGTGGACCCTGGTAGAGTAGTTATTTCGCTTCCCTGGCGGATAGCCACCCCCACACTAGAATTGGGCGCAAAGCGGCTCGAGGGGTCACCTTGTATTACGTGATTATCCATTGTGGTAGACGAGAAAGGTTCCTGAGGACGGTTTCATGAATGACTTTACCCAGGGTTATGTGGGTGGAGGGTAGAAACTGAAGCACTACCTGGAATTCAAAAGAGCGTGGTGGTGGGTGAATGGCGGGGTAGATTATCTTTACCATTATATTTCATATCGCCAACCGATTTATCATACTCTATAATAACGCGCTAAGCGCTGAGTCATATCATACTATCGATCGGCGCCGCCGCCGCAGAAATTAGTCATAAAATAGGCGGGAAAATGGGGGGATTACGGCCCGGAAATAGCGAAAAATACCCAGACGTCGTCTACCTGCCTGGAAACATCAGCCCTGGGGTAACCGCGGTCGCTGAACACGGATCTGGATTTCGTTCTTGAAGTATCGATCGCCAGCAATCGATGTTGATCAAACTATCGATTTTTGTGGATTTCGTCCAGGCGGCCCGGAACTTCAGCCCTGGGGTAGTCGAGCTCGCTCAACACGAATCTGAAGTTCGTTAAGTATCGATCAAAGTCGATCGGTGCTAATCAAATTACGGGGCGCGAAAATAGCGGAAAATACCCAGATGTCTTCTACGTGCCATGGGTTTCAGAATACGTGCGGAATACGTCGCATGATGTGCCTGGGACTCAGAAGACGTGCCAAAGACGTCGCTCAACGTGTTTGGGGATTCAGCTAAACGTGCCACAGACGTCGTCCAATGTGCCTAGGGATTTAGAAGGTGTGCCGAAGACGTCGTCCGCTAAGGGTGGATCATTGAGGGGGACCAGTATCAGATAATGGAGGATCAGTGGAATCAATAGATCGCCCTATCATACTATATACTGTACATACTGCGAACCTTTTGTACTCCTTGTAGGGAAAAAAGCTGTACAAGTATAGCAGCTAGCTTGATGTGATTGTCCTTAGCTTAGTGGTACTGCAACATCGCGCGAAGGGCGCAAATGCGATGCAAGCCGATAGGCGTGAAGGAGCACTTGTATCTTATGTCCTGATTACCAAACTTGTCCAATATCCTCTGTTGGTAAACGTATCATTTACCACTAGCCCATTACCTTACCAATCGTGAATCCGGCCTCTGGGAGTTGTGATTGCGCCCGGCATAGTACAGGTGAAAGTGACAGGGATTGATTTTCTGATGAAAAAACATAACTTCCGCTGCCACTGTCTCTGCAACTGCAACTACATGTTGCATTATACCATATTGAGTTCATATGGTGTAATATGTAGACGACATGATTCTTTTAGACCTAAAGAACGGCTTAAGGCCCGAAACGTCAATAAAAATGCGACTGAATCGAGCTTCACCACTGAGAACGAAGAAAAATTTCTGTTGCGTGGAATCGAGCTTTCCACTTTTCACTTGAGCTAATGCCTGCTTCCCATTTTCTTGTAATTGTCTTAATTTTGAGTGAGCGTCATTTCAGTTGCGTGGCTATTCACAAACAGCGAAGCAGTCATATTCTGCTGGAGGCTCACCACCAGCGGTGTCACCTTCGTTTTTCGGCTCTTCATCCTCCAGTAGTACTTCGAATGCCTTCCAGCCGTGGTCGAATAACCTCTACACGGGGCTAGGAATCAGTGAAGCTTCAGGTTCGATTTTCTTATCTCTGCAACTCAAGTGTTGTAAAGAGCTTCTTCCTATTTAAAGTCTCTCAGATTTGAGAGATCCACTTGTTTCGGCTGGTGACCGGCCTCTTCAAGATGACTAAGCAGTTTTTGTTTTTTTGATAACGAAAGAGTAGTTTCACATTGTACCTCGTCTCACCCCTTTACATTGGGAACGACGTTATTCTAGCCTTTGTGGTGCTTGTGTGGTCTCCATACGACCGAAATACTATTACAGCTTGTTCCAGATCTCTTCTCTAATCGGTCTTCTGTATTGTCGGGTGCTTCACTGTGGTCTTCCGGCTTTGGATCGATGTCTTGTGGTCAACAAGCTCCATCGAGCCAAAGGGACGAGGGTCTCGGCGACTCTCCTCCTAACAAGTAAGTCTCAATTCTCGCGTAGGTCAAAAGGGTTCGAACTATTGCCGCGTTCACCATAGAAATTGGCTAAGCCCTAGTTCATACTTGCGCCGCCCCGCGGCGCGGCACCTCGTCATAGATATCGATTTTTCGCGTCGCCCGGTCGATATCTATCCCGACCATCGTGCCGCGCCGCGCACCGGCGCAAGTGTAAACTAGGGCTAAGAGACCGAAGCTGACCTCGATCTGAATTCAAGAGTCGCTATCAAACTCGTTGCTGTTTGCACCTGGAACATTAGAGACATCAGTCTGGTTCGGTTTGCCGATCAATTTTATGGTGAGGTGGAGGTCGCATTTGCTACCATGCTCACCTGCCACGCCATCCGTTCCCGTGTGGTTGTCTGGGAGAAACTAATGAGGAAGGTCAAAGAGGTAACCGTGGAGTTTCTCAAAGCGACCTATATAAGATTGTAGGACGTTGTCTGGGAACCACCGCAGTTGTTTGAAAATTTGCTGCGGACCTCTGGGCAGCTCAAAAATGGCGAAAAACTCTACGAGGTTCAGTGCGGGCCGATAACGCAAAACCGACGCCTGAATACCCTTGTCGTGCTCAGAAATGATCCTACAAAAGGATTGAAGCTTCAATCACTACTAGAACGCGGGATTTGATAAAGTCCTAGTAGAAGCGAGAAGGCGCATTCACGGGAGGCGTTCGCCACCAGCGCCAGGATGGCTGTTGGACTGCGGTGGACACGCGGGAGAGCGGTCAAGGGATCGGTTCCAATGATGGGGTCTGTGCATTGCTGGTGGTGTTTTTTGCTATTTCTATCAATGTAGAGTGCATTTTGGCTTCGGCAGGGTTCAGTGTTTGCGTTTCAACCTCTTTTTAACCTCTTGCGGGATGTGAGCCAAGCTAGCCTTCGTCGATTAGATATGGCCATTGAACCATGCTTGTCTTGTTGGGCCTGCTATTCATGTGTGATCCCTTTTTAATGTTTTCTATTAGTTTTAGAAGTGTCTATCGTATTAACCTTGTAGTGAGCATGATCGACTATTACTTTAATCCATCACCAAGGTATTCTGATCGCCTTTCGGATTTCTATGGAGAGCGCGTTTCTTGTGAAGTTTACTAATTCTACTAACTCTGATGCAAAACTAGAATGCTCTATCCATCCTGCGTTATTGGTCACATTTCTGCCTATTTTTGTAGCAACCACTCCTTATTCCAGGGGGGGGGGGTTCCATTACATGTATGAACACAAGTCCTCCACAAGTCCTCTCACGTCTGCAAAATGCACTCTACATTGATAAAAATGCAAAAGACGCTACTAGTAATGCATAAACACCGCCCCGGAACCGATCCCTTGACCACCCTCCCGCAAGTCCACCGCGCTATCCACTCGGCCATCATGCCGCTGGTGGCCTGCCGGTGAACGCCTCCCGTGAATGCGCCTTCTCGCTTCTACTAGGAATTTATCAAATCCCGCGTTCCAGAAATGATTGAGGCTCCAAACCTTTTGAAAGATCATTTCTTAGCGCGACAACGGTATTCCAGACGTCAGAATTGCGTTATCGGCCCGCACTGAAGCGATACAGTTTTTTTGCCATTTCTGACCTACCCAGAGCTCTGCAGGAAATTTGGAAACACTGTGGTGCTTCCCAGACAACGCCCTACAATCCTATATAGGTCGCTTTGAGAAACTCCACGGTCATCTCCTTTGACCTTTCTCGTAAGTCGTTTATCAGCAGCTGGAGCTCTCGGGAAATGCAGGAGAACGGTTGTGAGAGGGACATCGTACGCTATCCTCCGAGATTGGTCTTTGCAATACGTGCGGACGGACGGGATGGAAAGAGCATCTCAGGTGACTTGAGGGCGACTCTTGAACCTTCAGTTCGGGTCACGTTCGAGACGTGAACAATTCGTGAGCGATAGCATATGGGGCAATAGTGTTTGCATCGCACGGTGTTTGTTATCTCCAATTCACTCCTGCAAATGCAGCATCTCCTCGACCGCCTACAACCTGATGTCGTCGATCTGGGCGGACATCGACGCGCCCCGCGAGCCGGAAGCGAAGGGTGTGGCCATGCTTACGGTCTGAAGCAACCTCTCGCGTTCCAGACGGAGGCCCGAGCTCGGTAGGCCACGGTGTTGTACTGATGTCGTTGTGAATGCTTATGTATCTTGTTCGCTGTCTACGTTTGTGTTTGACCTCCGCTCTTACGTCACGAGTACATAGAGGGTACTAGTAGTATTATTACCTAACTAATATATTTACGTGTAGCGGTTGCCCCGCCCTTTTCATAACCAATTGACTATTGCCTATTTATTGAACTATATGTGTTGATTATTTGATTCATATATCTACACACATATACCCAGATTACTTAAAAATTAACCAGAGCTGTATGTAGACGGAGCGTTTTATTTGCGACACGTGTGAACTGTGCTATCATTCCATTGTCAGAGTTTATTTTTGCTGAGAGTTTATGCGTGCGCTGAGCGCACGTTTCCCTTCATCCTTGGACGCCGCTGTTGTTCCTAGCTGAAACTGCCGATGAACTCCTTCCAAAAGCAAATCGATCGCCAGAAATTTTATAACCATATTTCTATTATTGATGAAGATTCTCGGATTGCTTTATTCAGATATATTATAGTGTGACTCTATCAATGCATTTGCATATTTTGTATATTATACCGAACATTGTAGCAATGAGATCTGACTGACCCCGTTCATAGCAATGTATCATCATCGTCCATAATTTGTAAATTTCCCCAACCTGCATTTGCTATTATAAATCTGAGGTATTCTGTTCACCTGCACGTGGTCGTGGTTGTAATGTTGTGAATGTGTTTGGAGTATGCACAGCCTGGAGATACTTCGACCCGTTGTGCTTCTGCTACCGGTAGGCGTCGTGAAAATCAAAGAAAGCTGAACAGTATTGTCGCTGAAGTGGCGCTTTCCTTCGTGGGACTGCTACAGGGAAGATAGAATACATCCTTGCGTTCGAGCGCAAAATTGCAAGTTATAGCACACTTTCCTGCGTTTGGTCTTTCGTGTGATGGGCATACATCAACTCGTTTATGTAACGTTTCACATACTCAGAGGAGAACAATAAGTATATGAGGCGCTGTTCAGCACAAACTTCACAAGTGTGATATGAGACATTACGATGGCAAGGAAGAGACCTAATGTGTACATAGACAACGAGGGTGATGGATATGACATCAGGTGCTCGCTATGGTACGCACTGGGGCCGTATGCTGTTCTTGCCCGACCCGGGGACGGTATCCGGCGCGAAAAATCGATGGCGCATGATGTGCATACCGGGGATGTGGGCTGAGACCGCCTCATACCCGGCCGGGGACGGTTGGGGAGAGCATAGCATACGTCCATGGTCCAGTATTACGGAGCACACCATTTTTGGAGCTTTTTTTTGACGCGGGCAGCTTAAATGGACCACATCCTGTAGTCTCGCTTGTCTTATCATGGGGGTGTCACCATGCGAAACAGCGCTGTATTGCACATCGAATTACTCGGATCTGTATCGATGAGGTGTACATCTGTGTGAAAGTGTGTTAAGCCACTCCTGACGTAGATGTATGTTTATCTACCTTCAAACTTCTCTCAAAATGTGGAAGCACAAAGTGCTCATCCATGTGAGGGGGGGGCATGTGTTCCCTACACGATCCCGCCCACCCCGGCTGCGGGACATTATGTACGAATGGTCGCCGCGCACGCGACGGATAGCGCGGCGAGTGCGGCAGAAGACGTCGCAATTGGATGACTTCATTCACCGGCCAGTGATATTTATACCTGCCTCAAAACTTGCACATCAAGTGTTAGAAGGTGTATACAAAGTCAATTTCACTGCGATAGTGTGTCATATTTTCAGCTTTTCCTAAAGAAGCACCATATAAAATTGAGCATTAGAACGTTGTTTAGTTTTACAACTCGAGCTCAATTTCTGAACCAAAGCATGCTTTCCCGCAGCTCCTGCAACAGCAGGAAGGAATATCAACAACTCAAATTTAGCGTCTGCAGCAGGTTATGAGGCACAGCTCACACGACCGCAGCGGAGCTCATCGCGCACGCGGCTGTCGCCGTCGCGGGCGCGGTGACCATCCGTACATAAAGACCGCCCCTCGCCCACCTCCCCCCCCCCCCCCTCCCACTTCCCGCTCTGCCCCCCCCCCCCCCATTTGGACGAGTCCGTGACACGCAAAACTGTGCCGCAGTTCACAGATTCGTTAATTGGCGTGACGTCGTCCAAAACCTAACAGCTGGTAGGAGACGGTTGGGGATTCTAAAGGATCAAACAGTTACCCTTATATTGAAGAGGTTTCTAGCGGATGATCGCGTCGTTGTCATGAAGAAGATGTTACTATACTTGTCGGAAAACGCGGACTACGCCTTAGTACTGGGGTGGGACTTGAAGAAAAAAGCCCTGGCACTGCAGCTGAAAAGTCTTTTCCTCCAAATATGGTGTCGGATTGTTGTCTCAGGAATAAAATCCGCCCAGGACAAAGCTGCCAGGCCAAGGGAAGTGATTGTCAACGCGATGCTTCCATGTGATCGCGGGGTCCCGGAAATCTCGTCCATGTTGAACGCTCGGCCCCAGGGAACATCTCTCCACCATTTTACCTAGATATGTACGTATGCTGGGAGTGTTTAATGTACAGGGGAGCAAAATTACCCGTGCACCTAGACATTTTAATTTTTTCCGCTTTTCCCCAAATTTTCCCGCCTCACTCGCCTAATATATGTTGACTGAACATTGTGGAATTCATACGTACTTAAGTACAAAATGGTTAGGCGTTCCAACCATCGAAGTTCTATTATTGAACTTCAAAAGGCCTGCAAGCAAGCGAGAGATAATGTGAAGATCCTTCCCGTGCTCCGAAGAACGATTCAGGGTACAGTTAAAGGAAACAAGGAATTGAAGACCGAAGAGGATAGAAAAGGAAGAAGGCGTCCCAGGACAGCTACGAATCGGAAAAATGTGATACCCATGAGAGAAAAAATTCGAGGGTACGACAGGAAATCGAAGCGCCAGATGGCAAAAGACATAGGAATAAGCGGAAGGTCAAGAAGAAGGATAGTAGAGAAAGCTTAAGAAGTTAACTTATTGTCTGCAGAAATGCCAACTCCTGACGGACACTATGGAGAAGAGGAGATTGGAAAGATGCAAAAGGTTGCTGCAACGATTTACGATGGCACGCGCTCGAGACATCTGAGAGGACTCTTGGGGGCTCGCTTGCTGATGCTTCCGCCAAAGGATGACTTCAGGAAAATGCGAAAAAGCTTCAATTCATGGTTTGGGGAGGAGTCACATATTCAAAGAAAACTCCACTTGTTTTCGTCGAAGCTGGCGTGAAAATCAACGCTGCGGTATACAAGGATGTCCTAGAAAATGTTCTCAAGCCGAGGACCAGTCCCACTTCGGAGAATCCTACTGGTGCTTTCAACAAGATTCTGTTCCAGCACACAAAGCGAAGCTGGTCCAGGACTGGTGCGCCGAGCAGCTGCTTGGCTTGATCACACACGACGAGTGGCCCTCCAGTTCTCCTGACCTTAACCCGATGGATTATTCTGTGTGGGCCGTCTTAGAGAAAAAAGCGTGCTCTACCAGACAACCAAATTTGAACTCTCTTGAAGAAGCGCTTTTGAAATCCAGGAACGAAATTGATGAGCCGTACCTGCTTGCCACATGCGAAGCGTTTGTCGAACGCCTGAAGGCTGTGTGGAGGCTGAAGGCGATCATTTTGAAAACTGTTGGCATGCCTTGAATTGTCATGTTTGTAGTAGATAAATTTGATAGTTAGAATTGATCTGGGAAGTTTGATTTCAGAATGCCATTGAATTTTTAGTGTACGTGTAATTTTGCAGCACCCTGTAGTGTACGAGATCAGGGTTACAAGGAGCGGACGATTAATAGGAAGTCACTTAGAATTAGATCTCTCAGCAGGAGAACCCTGCTCCTCTCTATATGACGCTTATGGAGAGGTGCTGTAGAAGTGCAGTATCGGGAATAAAAACATTCCGGCCAACCTGTGGTAAATCGCGATATTGCCCAAAGTTACCCTATGTTTCAGCGTTGCCGCTGTAGAAGTGGAATGCAATGTGCAGGGAAGCAAGTGTTTAGTCTTGTTTATTCATATTCATCGTTCCGAAGAGCAGATTCGGTTCTTCACAGAAACATTTGAAATCTCGTCTATTGGTGGGAGGTCGTGTTATATTTTTGACCTTAGCTAAACCCAAAATGCTATATAGCGGCTTAATGGGGAAACATTTGGACCGCCCCGCCTTTGTCAAAGGCTGTAGAGCCGATGTACGAATGAACAAACAACGCATTTTAATCCGTTCAGGACGGCCTTTTATAAACACCTTTTCAGCTCGCAGTGTTAGGCCTTAGGTTGGTACGTGGTTATGAAGTGCCCCAGGGCTTGAAAACACGTAACCTCCACCTGATGGTCAAAAGTGGATTAACTGTAACTCGTTTCCTCTTTGAACGGTGAAATTCAACTCTACAGAGGTGAACGGTTGGAACAAGTTCACTGGTTCATCCTTATGGTTGATTATTGGCCTAAAAGAGAAATGTCGCTGATATTGAAACCTGAAGAAGGACGTGCCTCGGAATCCACTTCTGTTGCATACCGTGAAGCCTTTGAATGATGTGCCTGTATGAGCTGTGGTGTCCAGTCGATGGACATTCCCGCACAGGAGAGCGGTTTATCGTCCTCGACGAGTCAGCGACCGCGGAGGAGTGGAAGGCCTCCCTAGTGTAGGCGGCACCCAAACGGAGACTGCATTTGATTTGCAGATGGCGTCCGACGACTCCTTCGACTGCAGTGGAACGCTCCCTTACTTCTGCTCTAGGAGATGCTTGTGGAATCCTTCGTAGAGGCTCTGCTTACCCGATAGCAGCCGTATTTTATCGTACCGCTCATACAGCGTTCTGAGAAAAAGCTGGAGTTGGCCGTTGGCATCATCCAGTCGACAGCCTTTGGTCCACTTCGGGCGTAGTTGCACCGTCCTCTGTTCGATGTATAGTTGGGAAGCGGTCCTGCACAAAAAGGGCTGTGATTTGTGTCGCAGCAGTCCTTCAGCGAAGTCAGCGGCTCACGACGCACCATGCATATGAGCACCATGCATTGAAGAGTGTGTTTCCATGGATTTCTGCGGTTCTGGTTGGGTAACAGACGTGTTTATTTATTTATTTTACGTGGATATCCACACAGATAGAACCAATTAGCTGTCGAAACAACGACAAAACTAGACATACACGATAAGATAAATGTTGCATGTTAGAGAAATAATTACAACATTATCCCACTCTGTTACGCTTTGAGGTACCTATCAATGAGCTCTCTAAGTTGCGAAATGGAGCTTGGTAGGGCAAATTTTTAGGAAAGTTTCAAGAAATTCGAGCCAGCTCTTTGAGTGAAGAAGGGGAGTTGTAGTATAGACCTTGCCTTACGAGAACGAATTCTGATCCTGCAGCCGCGCGTGTTCCAAGAAGTTGTGCAGCAACATTTACCAAGAGATAAGCGTACTTTCGCAATGATCCTCTTATAGATCCTGTTCAAACGGTTCTTCTTTCTACGAAGGAATGGAGCAGAAAAATTGCGAGCATTGGCAAGTGGGATGCACTGCAACCTGTGACATCACCAGAAGGCTGTATCCAAAGCTTTCGAGTGAAACTGTGCCGTTTCTAGTCCGGATTGGTTGCGCTTAGTGGATGGGCTGGACACTGCGATGCCATATTAGAGTAAAATGTAAGCCATTCTGAGGTGACTATCTGAGTTCGTGGACAAGCATGCGGATGGCTCTGTCTACCTTATTCGTTATTACTTGGCTCGCGAAACGTACGTTTAGCGTTCAAGATGAAAGCTAACAAAGTCATGGTATGTATCGGTTTTCTTTATGTGACTACCAGGTAATAAGCAGGATCACCTTCCACGCATCTCAAGTGGAGAAACTTCGTTTTGACACTAAACGTGGGGAGGCTCCAGCAAGCGGACTTATCAACAACTGTTGCAATTGCCGCCGGAGAGCCACGAGGTCGTCACCTTTTTGAATTTTTGTAGATTTTGATGTCATCAGCTTGCATTTGGCATTTTTCAAAGTGACCTATTGAGGGTTATACGGGGTTGTCTGAGAAGCACCGTATCATCTGTATCACCTGTCGTTCTGTTGATCATCGAATTGCTCGAGCGGGTGCCAGCAGCGTCTCCATTCGTCCCTGTCGCGTGCCAGAGTGCTCCAATGGATCCTCCTCGCTCGAGGGACACGAAGAGCGTCATATCGGTCGTTCAGGGCTTTAACGAAGAAGTCCGACCAACGCGTTGGTGGGCGTCCTGTGTTCTTTTGACACCCCGCGGAATCCAGTCGGTGATGGCTCTCGTCCAGCGGGTGTCTGCGAAACGCATTACGTGGCCGGCCCACCTAATTTTCGACAACTTGGCCCACGCGACAGCGTCTCTGATCTTCGAACGTCGGCGAAGCTCGGAACTCCGGAGGCCTTCTCTCACTTGCGTGAGTCGTGTCACTCCGAGCATCGTCCCCTCGATTCCACGCTGCGCGACGCTGATCGCGTGTTCATCCTGCTTTCGTATAGCCCAGGTCTCTGAGGCGTATGTTAGGGCAGGAAGAACAGAGAAGCACCGTAGTGGTTTTCAGAACAGAGAAGCACCGTAGTGGTTTTCAAATTTCCTGCGGACATCTGGGTAGGTCAAAAATTGCAAAAAACCGTATCACTTCAGTGCAGACCGATAAATCAAAACAGACGTCTGGAGCTGCCACGTCGTGATTTGAATCTAACCTGCAAAAGGTTTGCGGCTGCAACAGTAGCGGAATTGCAGTGAACTCACAATTTGCTTGTTAGGAAAACAGTAACCAAATCGGAACATTGAGGTGCGCTGCTCATGAGCAAGGTGGCAGTGGCTGGATGGCGGAGTGGGTGTGGGGGCGAACTTGCAGGTGAAGAGTCATGGGTTCGGATCCGACGGTTGGGATTCTGCATTGCTGGCTTGCTCTCTGCTCTTTTGCTGATGTAAAGCCTATCTTGAACCCTTAGTGTCCATACTGATGTTATAACCCTATTCTAACCTGTGTGATACGGTTTAACAACGATGCTGCCTATTTTCCTCACCACTCTCTGCTAATCGAAGGTGAAGAGACTTTTACTCCCACGACTCTAGAGATCGAAAGCAATTTTCGCCCATACTTCGTGTTGCAGGCTAATTGTGGCGCTGTTCACAATCTGATAAACGTTTCCATGTGATCGCGTGATCCTGCATTTTCATGAGTGGTCAAGTTATCAATGTCAGTACCTAGAATCTCCTTCTCCGCAATGCCATCAAACTTGCTTTTCTATCTTCCACTTTGAGATGGAAAGTAAAACACGAAAGATAGATAATTTAGAAAAAGGGAATGGCAGATTCGCGGTCAGCAGCTTAAATAGTTTCCGTAGGCGAGGAAAGGGCGAAATCAGTAATCATGACCCGCCATCCTTACTCACGACACCCACAGTAATTTACTGTCGTCGGCCGATTTTCAAAAATGGATACCGTATTCGGGCTCAGCTTCCAAAACAACAGCACTGGGCGATGTTTGGGCGAAAAAGTTTCGCCCAAACAAAGACTCGTCCGTTTCTCATGACATCGACTTCGTAAGATTCAGCTGCAATCCAACGCTTCCATATGAACGATCGATGTGGCCATCAATCGCTCCGCGTGGCTGATGCTCTGGGTTGTGAGTGTCATCGAAGCAAAGCGATGCATACACCGACCATCGATCCTCATTTCGAGATCTCACCATTCTAGATGTCGTTTCCGAGGGTGGTGCTAATGAAAATCGGCGATACGATACATTGTGTTTCCTTGGCGAGCTCCTCCACTCACGTTGGCGATGACGTCATAGTAGAATGCAGAGGTGTGGCTAGTAAAACCAGCGTACAGCTTTCAAAGTACTCTGATGTACTGATTAGGAACACCTTGCCTGATCATGACTTTGACGACCGCTTCAGTTTCAACAGAGTCGAGTGCTTTCTTCAGGTCGGTGAACGTAACCCACTGAGTGTCGTGATAATCCGATGAGCTTCGTCAAGGTGTGGATGTGGTCGATCGTCCTGAATCCAAAATCCTTCTTGTTCGCATGACCGCCGTTCATCCAGCGTTCTACTGATCCTATTGACCCAGGTTAACAGTTTGTAGTCCACGGACAGCAGACAGATCGGGCGATAGTTGCCATTGTCGTGCACGTGCAGCAAGACGGTCCTACTGACCTTTCACTGAGCTAGCACCTTCTATTCGATAGGGAGCGTCTGAGGAGCCATGTAAGGGTGCTGATGAGCGCTGGTGGGAGGTTCTTCAGGTGTTCGAACCAGGATCAAGCTTGAGGTTCGGGAATCGAAGGGGGGGGGTGTCGTACTCTTCGGGTTTTGGCAGAGGGTTCTCTCTTATTCTTCAGGTTTTTAGGCGATGTTTTTAAATATTAATAGGCTGTTTTTCCTGGAGAGCCTACGAAGGCGTGGAGTCTCTTCTTCGTTTCGCGAAGTTGTAAAAATGAATATGAAAAAGCTTTATATAATGATTGTGTTAGGTTGGAAAAAAGTCTTTTCACACGTCGAAATTTTTTTTACCGTTCTCTTTGTAAACGCACTAGCCAATATTGATAGCTGATTTCGTAATCCTATCACACTTGTCTACCGTTCGCACAGGGACATAGGTCAAGACCCTTCTTGTACTTCGTTATCTACCCAATCTTCCGGACTCAATGCCAGATCTACCTCATGGCCATTTTCGGCACGGCATTCTTCATGAATTCATTAAAGGATCTACAGCACGTCAGGCAGCCGACCAAATTAGCCATATATATGGCTTGGGATCTACTACTCATCGTGCCTGTTATGAGTGGTTCGGAAAGTTTTTAAAGAGAGATTATTCACTCGAGGACAAAGCAAGGTCAGGAAGGCCAACTGAATTGGATGACACTGAACTACTCCATCTTCTTCGTACCGATAGTAGGCAGACGACACGTCAACTGGCAGAGAAGCTCGAAGTGTCTCATAGGGTAGTGGGAATCCATCTGAAGAATCTTGGCTTTGCATGGAAATTTGGAGCTTGGATTCCACATGCCCTGTCAGACACTCAGAAAGGTCAACGGCTGTCCATCGCTGCTTCTCTTCTGTCCAGATACGGAAGAAAATCGTTTCTGCCGCGAATTGTGACAGGCGATGTGCCCTGGGTTCTTCGTACAAATTTCCGAAGAAAAAGACAATGGGTACAAAAAGGAGAGAACCCTAAGCTTGATCTTAAGCCCAATGTTCACGAAAGGAAGATTCTCTTGAGTGTTTGGTGGGATATCAGAGGAGTGATTTACTGGGGAACTCTCAGAAGTGGAGAGACACTTACTGCTGCTACATACAGTGGCCAACTTCACAAAGTCGCCTCCAAGAAAAGAGGCCTGAGAAGTCGAAGATAATAATCGTGCATGACAATGCAAAGCGACATGTTGCAAGACCCACAAGAGAAACAATAATGGAGCTCGGCTGGGAGGTAATGCCACATCCACCGTATAGCCGCCGACCTCGCCCCTACCGACTACCATCTCTTACATGCTCTCAAGCAAGAAATTGGAGAGAAATATTTTGAAACGAATGAAGACCTCAAAATTGGTTCAGCAATGGTACGACCCCAAAACTCCAGTCCTTTAAGCGAGAGGAACTAGAAAAGTACCAAGTCTTTGGGGAATTGTAGTGGAACAAAATGGAGTTTATCTCAATTGATTTGACTTTGTAGTTGTGAAGTAATAAATCTTTGAAAAAAATGAAAACACTTTTTTCCAACCTAATATTACTCGTTAAAAATAAAGATTTTCTGCACCCAGATTTGGAGTCAATGAGAAGTTACCATTTTTCAGATTTTTTTCCAGGAAGTTATGGAAACGACAGTTTTCTGTCTGAAGGAGCGACATCTACGTCCTAAATTGCAGTCTACGAAATTAGAAGTGTCAATTGCTAGGGAAAATTAAGTGCTTTTCCTACAAGATTTTTGCAAGCGCTCTTCGAAGCGATGATCGAATGGCAACCGGAGGATGGACTTGCTACGGAACTAATTTTCTCTCTTCTGCTGGAAACAGCATCAGAAAGTGAAGTTGTGCCTAATAAAATTTTAATCAACAGTTTGACACACGGTAATAAAACCTGTTTTTCTGGAACGATCCACTATGAACAGACGCTTCGATTCGTATCATTTGCCGAAAATTTCTGACACCGTTAATCACATGGAAGCATGGATCCTGCTTTTTAATGCGTAGAGTCCACACTTCTTATAGTTTAAGAGCTCTGTGAATTTTTCAGAGACGTCGAACAAACTCCGGAATATGGTAGGTTACGTGGGGCCATTACTATAATCGATCGCCACTGAAGATGGTCTTCTCGCTTAAAAATTTTCTACCTTCTCAAGGACATGCGAGAGTGAAATTGTGCTTCATAGAATTTTAAGTCATGAGTATTATATAGTAAAAGCTAAGCTGCTTCGCAGCGATCTCCGATATAATTAGGGCGGATCGTATTTAAATTTTTCATTTTTCAAGAAAAATTAATTAATTTTTACCTGAAACAGATCACCCACACAGTTGAAATAGGGCCACAGAAAGTTTCAAGTCTTGTTCAATGCACAGTGTGAAAATCATAATTTTTTGAAACGAATAGATTGGATCGACCCCTGGTCGCTATGGCACCGACGTCATAGGAACCCCCACCGCCCCTATGAAGACCTCCCTTTTGAAAACTATTTCTCACATGGTTTGAAAGCGCTTTTCCTCTAGTTTTCATAAGGTTATTGACTCTTTTAAAATTCCAAAAACTTACCGGGATATAATTATTTATACAAAATCTCTTCATTTTTTCGCACAAAAATCGAAGGCCTCCGCCCCTTAGGAAGGTCTGATTTTTGAAAACATATTTTTATATTATGTGAAAGCACTTTCCCTCTAATTTCTAAAAAGCCATTGGCTTCTTCAAATTTTGGAAAGCTTACCGAGTTATAGTTATCTTTGTGAACGTCGAATTTCGTCACTCCTATGACGTCGGTGCCATATCGACCAGTGGTCGATCCAATCTATTCGTTTCCGGAAACCATGATTTTCACACTGTGGATTAAACAAGACTTGAAAATTTTTGTGGCAAGATTTTTCCTGTGTGCGTGATCTGCTTCAGGTAAAAAATAATTTTCTTGAAACATGAGAATTTGCAAATCGATCCCCCTGATCATATCGGAGATCGCCGCGAGGAAGCTCAGCGTTTTACTGTATAATACTCATAACATAAAATTCCATGAAGCACAATTTCACTCTCGCGTGTTTTCTTCTTCAGAAGATAGAAAATTTTAGAAGACCATCTTCAGTGGCGACCGATGATATCGGAGAATGCAATGGCTCCACGTAACCTACCGCATTTCGGAGCTTGTTCAACGTCTCTGAAAAATTCACAGAGCTTTTAAAAATATAAGAAGTGTGGACTCTACGCTTTAAAAAGCAGGTTGTAAAAATAGCGGCTTCCGTGAGACTAAAGGTGTCGAAATTTTTCGGCAAATGATACAAATCGGAGCGTCTGTTCATACAGAAGATTGTCTCAGAAAAACAGGTTTTATTACCATTTGTCAAACTGTGGCATAAAATTTTATAGGGTACAACTCCACTTTCTGGTGCTGTTTCCTACAGAAGAGAGGAAACTAGTTCCGTGACAAGTCCATCCTCCGGTTGTCATTCCGTCATCGCTTCGAAGAGCGCTCCCAAAAATCTCGTAGGGAAAGCTTTAGCAATTAACACTTGGCATTGTATAGAATACAATTTCGAATGCAGATGTTGCTCGTTCAGGTACAAAAAATGGGCCGTGTCCACGAGATGCTTGGAAAGTCTGAAAAGTTGAACTCGTTGTGAATAATTCGACAGCTGCTCTAAAAAGTGCTTTATTTTCAACAGTAAACAAACAAAATATTCAAAATCAAAAAATTTCATACACAAAACCTTTATCAGCGGGTTTTTTTTAACAAACTACTAAATTAAATAGTTATTCAGTAGCACTTTTTCTTGAACTGATCTGACACAGTCGATGCTGCACGTGGAAAGAAGGACCTATTAAACGGTACAAAAATCGCATAAAAAATTTAAAAAATTCGGTGCGGATAGGAAATAAAACGATGGTCTACATAAGGGGGGGGGGGGTCGTACCGGATCCGGGGGTCGTAAATTTTCGGCAAAAATCGAACCCCACGCTTGACCCTGGTTCGGGTTTGATCCTGTCGGAACCGGGTGCTGTACGTTTCTTCACCGAGGAGATGGCGTGTCGGATCTCCGAAGGGAGAACAGAGGGGACGCCGCACCCATCCTGCGGAAGATGGCAGGTGGACGTAGCTGTCGGACCTTTTCCATTGTCCTTCTGGAAGAGGTGACAGTTTCAGTAGTGCGGTCATTATAATCTTAAAGTTGGTAAAGCTCCAGCGCTGATGCTCATATCCGCCCTGCATCTTCATCCACCCGCGCTCTCCCTCCTACAAGATCCTCCCCACCTCTCTGCATAGCTTCGCGATGTCGGACGTCAGTTGGTAGTTGCCTGAGGCGTCCTTTCCCATAGGGCAGGTCGTTCTGAGACTCCCCTTTTTCAATTTCGCGGCCTTCTCTTCTTGATGCGAGAAGCGGAACTTTGTGGTGGTGGCCCGATGCTGTGGAGACATCGGTCAGGCAATACTTGCGGTGACGTTGATGTGGTCGATCTCGCTGTGGAATTGGAATCCCAGATTCAGCGTAGGACGCCGCGAGGCTCCTGGAACTGCGAGTTTCTATGGATGGTCTTGCTAGACATGATGAACTCAGACAGTCTTTCGCCTTGCTCCTTCCACACAAAACTGTGAATCCCAAAATAATAGTGTACGGTTCTCCACCTTTAAATTAAAATATTTCCGTTGAGACCGTTTCTCCATACTAAATAAAATCTGAAAGAATCTGCACCTATCTCCTGACAATGTTTAGATTTTCATGGGGGCAGAAACCTAGACCCCAGAACCTAGAAAGTAGATGAATTCGTGGAAACCAGATATTGATGTATTTTTATCCATATCGTCAGTGAGAAATTTGGAAGTTGATGGGGTGAGATCTAATTTCTATTCCTGTCTCCTGATCAAACTTTTTACTGCACTTACAGCTGCTGGACCAGCCTTCACAGCTCGAAGATGTTCTACACTGTCGTAATCACCACCTATATATAAAAGAGTGTGTCCGTGGAGTGATCTAACCTAAGTGAGGTACGCCGCATCATCCACAGCGAGGCGGTCGAATGATCTAACCTATGTGAGGTACGACGTATCATAGCGAGAGTGTTCGAATGAACTAACCTAAGTGAGGTACGCCACAATAATACAAAGCGAGAGCGGTCGAATGATCTAACCTAAGTGAGATACGCCGCATTATCCACAGCGAGGGCAGTCGATGATCTAACCTAAATGAGGTACGCCTCATCATCTACAGCGCGAGCAAAATATTGAACGTGGGATGTTGCTGCAGCAGGGGAAACACAGCCCTTTACTGCTTAACACAACAGCACCTACGCGCGTTTCTGATCATCCAGATTCAGAAGCCGTCTTTGTGCCATTAGCATGAGAAGACTACTGAAGGGGTAAGGGTAGAAGGGGGACTTTGAGGGTGGAGAACCGACGGCAATCAGGACAGCGACCAGGAGGAGCATCGTGATGGTCGATGGGGAGAGTCGTGAGCGTGGGAGACCTACTTAATTGGGGTAGAATAGTAGGGAGATACCGAGGGGGAAGGAGGAATATACCTTGAAGAAGGGACCTGGAGGCGGGACTAGGACGGGGAACCAAGAAGAGAGCCGTAAGGGAACTCATGCGGAGAAGAAGGAATCTGCCATATGCATAGCCTCTTCATGCTCGACACAGCGGCGAGTGTGTGCGCTTCTGAGCTTCTTGATCCAGAAAACGGACCCACTACGTCGCGCAGCCAGCATCCTGATTCTGAATACGTGTCACTGACCGTGCAGTGAGCATGGGAGGACCACTAAGGGGGTGGTGGGGAAGGATGGTAAGGGGGACCTCTATGGTGGACCAGGAGAGCGACCAGGAAGGAAAGGAAGAACCGGGAGGAGAAGCCAGGACGGGGAAACCAGAAAGAAGGGACCAGTAGGTGTCAATAGTGGAAACAAAGAAGTGGGTCAGTGGTTGGGACCGGGAAGGTGGGGGACTAAAGAGGGGGAGGGGAGGCCTGTAAAGGCGGACCAGCAATTAAATTCAGTAAGAAGAAACGAAAGAGGGGAACCTGGCTTCGGAAGACATGTCAACGACAACTTGAAACGCTAGCTGTTGAGCATGAGATTGATTGCGGAGAAACAACCTGAGGGACAGAAATACTGCGCAGCACAAACCAATGACATTACTGGCCGGTCAGGAAAGAATATCTATGATGAAGGTACCGAAGTGGTGAATGGCTTGATGCCGATAAAGTACGCATCAAGCCCTAGATGCTAGCGAATTTTATGTTTTACAAAAACTACTTTCCATAGATCAGTGATGCTACAAAGTCGCGCGAAGCGCGCAAGTGTGAGACACGCCGTTAGGCGTGTCGGAGCACTTGTTGTATAAATAATTGGGACTCCAGGGCCTTCTAACGGAGAATTCTGTTTAAACATCCACCGCCATCTTTTCGCGTTCGACTTCCTTTTTGTAAATAAATTTCAGAGGCCCCTATGCCTCTCTGTTCTACGTAAGTACTTCTACTGTCGTAAAAGGTTTTGCTAATAGCTGGTAATAATATTGCCCCACAAAAGGCAACAGTCTTGATTCGGACCTCCGCTAGGCCATGCAGATCTTTCTGTCGCCGTATTCATGAACGTTCCCGAAAACGTTCAAGGCTTCCCACGGGCAGTGAACGGGCGGGAAGCAAAAGTTCGTATTCATGAACATGCCGGAAAGCGACGGGAGGCTCCCGGTCTACCCGCACGCAACCGGTCGGGAACGCCGGGAAGCCGTCAATGAAGTGGTATGAGCGATTGCCCACAATGGGATTTCGATGGCTGTTTTGACTTCGAAAGTCGTCTTCACAGGGAGTTATCTTCGCCATACGTCTCGCCAGGTCTTTCTGGACCATCTTCAGGGGGGGGGGGGGGAGGGAGGAGGCGCGTTCTAAAATGAAGAGATAAGGTCAGGGTTTGGCTTCTGTCGCTTACTTAAAAAAACATAATTGACCAGAGACAATGATGATGAATAGTTCTTTCGTCTGATGCACCACACACTCTATTTCTGCGGGATATCGCGGTACCACTTCTCATACATTCTCGTTGCCAGTCGGTGGACATTTTTAGAGCGTTTTCTGCGTGGAAAGGTGACATCGTCAGCGAGATAGTATTGAACTTTGGAGTAAACAACAAAACGCGCAAATAAGGGGGAAGGGTCGTCCCTCACACAACGCTTCTTTTTTGAAACGGGAATTGCAGCGCTGGTGTGTCCTACCCCTACAGTGAATTGAGGCCATTTCTGATGTAATTTCACACCACGTGTCTTCTTAACAAGGCGGACAACCTCTGCGTATGGGGTGACCCCCCCCCCCCCCGACTCTATTTGCGCCCAACAAAATATAAATAAAAATGAAGATATGTATGAAATTAGAAATTAATTCTTCAATACTTATGTAGTTCCAAATTCGAAAAAGGCTGCAAACTGCTGTCACAACCCTTCAGCCATTTCTTCTTGCAGTCTGTCTTCGTCTCATCTCTAGAGAATATGGAGGATTACTTTCTTCTAATGGTCGCACTTCCAACGCTGAGCGCAACGTGCTGGGTGCGCCGTGCACGCAGAGGTTTCGTAGAAATCTAAGAAACATGTGAATGGACAGAACGCCACGAAGGTGACTACGCCAACAATGGGGCATTTCCACACGACGATGTATGAAACGATTGCTACGGACATCAAAGAGGATGTCACCTCACTTATTATATGCAAGTGTTTCGTTCTTTAACGAAGTTCGAAGGTCAGACATGCTGACGTGTGAGCCAAGTCTCGAAAATTAGGTGAGCCGTCAACTTAATGATGGACGCTGTAGGAGAGACCATCACTGACTGAGTTAAACGAGATGTCAAAAGAACATGGAACAGAATGCTCGCTAGCGTGCTGGTCGGACTTCTTCGTGAATGCCCTGAAAGCAAGATGTGCGCTCTTCGTGGCGCTCGAGCAAGGAAGAACCATTGGAGCACTCTGGCATATGACAGGGACGAATCGAGATGTTGCTGGCGCCCGCTCGTGCGACCGTTCTCTGTTTAACTTCGTGGTAAATATGGAAAACATACGTAATATCCAACAATTCAGAAAGACGAACTAGAAGAGGCGACTCGACTTTCAATGTTGAATGGTGACAACCAGGCCTTCACAGAGGATGTAGACACAGAACTGGGGGACGGCAGCGATACTCAAATAGGCGCGTGCGATCGCGCGCGCGTACGTCGCTCCGGGCGAGCCTTCGCCGGTTCGCTGGAGGAGGGGACGAGCTTTGCGCGAACGTGTCGAGGCTCTGTAAGTTGTATGGAGGAAGGTTAGTGCTCAACAGTGAGTGGGATTAGGCTACGTCAAATGAGTGGGGGACAGGTAACTGGTGAAAGGCAAATGATGTAGAAGACCAAAAACCAAATCTAACGATGAGAAGTTGCTTAAGGATGAGGGGTTTTAGAGGGGTAAAACTTTGCTTTTAAGTTTAGGGTTGAATGTGGGAGAATGTTCATATATTATTGAAATGGATTATTAATTTGAGGATAAAAGAAAATAGTAGAACTGGTGTGCTTCGAGCGTTGCCTACAGCGGTTACGAATCTAGAAAAGGCATTGTGTGTTCGAAGGTCGAATGCACAAATAATTAGCAACCCATAAAAATTGGACTTGCTGACCATTTCAGCAAATTTCAGGATTTTTGTGGATTGCCACCCTTCCGTCCTTCACATTGCTTTAAAGTCCTAAAGAGTACGAAATATTCATCCAACCCTCTTAAACATGATAGCAATGCCAAGATTTATGAAAAGTCGGACGTGGACATTACTACTAATCATCATGAGCCCGAAGCCTAGCAAACGTTTCACAAACTAACTATTCCTTATATCAAATTGGTCTTATTACAGGTGCAATTATCAAATTCGAAGCTGTGAGGGCTATTGGGACTTCACCGAAAAACACAAAAGGTTCTTCGTATAATGTGAAAAAATAATCTGATAACGGTGGAAGCTCTAATCACTATCCAATATCTCCAACTCGACTAGAAAAGCTTTTTGGACAAATGTTGGACTATATGTCAACAAAACAGCATCACATGCTCTACTCAGCTGAACCTCACCAGATCTCTCTCCTCATTTGGTTTAGGTTTCACCAAATTTCTGGGCACTCAGTTAGAAAACCTCCCAGTTCTTTATTGTGTAGGGTGAGCTGCAGTCAAGTCCCATCGCCTTCCTCCTGTTGTGCAAGCCGAAGCAGTTCAACCGATAGGTTGGGACGTGCATTCGCGCCCTAGCACGTGAGCGCACCGGAAAACTCGCACGCGTTCCTGCCGTGTCTAGCGGAGACCCTGCCTGCGGCGCCGCACCACGACCGCACGCAATGGCGCGACTGAGTATCGTTGCTAGCAGCCATAGAATTGTCTATCATTTGGCCTCCACGATTTCATGCAGAAGTAGAATTCCTAGATTTTCTCGAGGAAAATTTGCAATTTGTTGCAATTTCTTGAAGAATCTCGAGCGGAGGAAAGAAATTCATTCAGTGGAAGGAAAAGAATTCAGTGGAATCGTCCAGCTAGAGTAGAACACTGATTTCCCCATAGTTTCGCGTTGTAATGCAGCCCATTCCCTTCACTGTGCTTCTGAGCCTGAATGTCGTGTGCTTGGATTTCTGTAAGACTAGAAATACTTGAATATCCAGTTGAAAAACCGGTAATTTGAGAAATTTCCTTTATACCTTGCAATTCCGCTCCGCTGCGAATCGAACTCGCGCGTCTCGGTCGCCCCTGATTTCCGGTGGTTCATGAATACCAACCGAGATGCGGGAAGCCGGGTGCGGGATGCGGCTACTGGTCTCCGGGATCGGTAAAATGGTACGAAACCTATATGAGAGGAATAAGACACTGACTTGTTCATGGAACAATCACCGCAAGTCATTTCACAGGCCCAAAAAAACTACAAAGAACAAGTCATGGTCTACTCCTATCGGATGTGGAGACAATTTGAATGCGCATTTGGACCTCGGCACGCGAGGTCTTTGAGGAATGTGCACTGTGAACTGATATATAATATATACAAGTGCTCCGACACGCCTAACGGCGTGTCTCGCACTTGCGCGCTTCGCGCGACTCCGTAGCATCACTGACATGTGGAAAGTAGTTTTTGTAAAACATAAAATTCGCTCGCATCTAGGAACTTGGTGCGCACGTTATTGGCATCAAGGCCTTCACCACTTTGGTACCTTCATCATAGACATTCTTTCCTGAATGGCCAGTAATTAATGTCACTGGTTTGTGCTGCGCAGTACTTCTGTCCCTCAGGTTGTTCCTCCGCAGTCGTTCTCACGCTCAACAGCAAGCGTTTCAAGCTGTCTTCCGAAGCCAGGTTCCCCTCTCTCGATTCTTCTTACTGGATCGAATTGCTGGTCCGCCTTTAATGGTGTTCTCTCCCCCTCTTTAGTCCGCCATTTTCCTGGTCCCAACTACTGGCCCACTTCCTTCTTTGCTTCCACTACTGATACCTACTGGTCTCTTCGTGCTGGTTTCCCCGTCCTGGCTTCTCCTCCAGGTTCTTCCTTTCCTTATTGGTCGCTCTCCTAGTCCACCATAGAGGTACTCTTACCGCGCTTCTCTACCACCCCTAGTGGTCCTCCCACGCTCACGGCACGGTTGGTGACACGTATTCAGAATCAGGATGCTTGCTGCGCGACGTAGGGGACCCGTTTTCTGGATCAAGAAGCTCAGAAGCGCGCACAGTCGCCGCTGTGTCATGCATGAAGAGGCTATGCATATGGCAGATTCCTTGTTCTCCGTATGAATTCCCTTACGGCTCCCTTCTTGTTGATTCCCCGTCCTGGTCCTGCCTCCAGGTCCCTTCTTCCAGGTAAATTCCTCTCCTCCTCCCCCTCGGGATACTCCTTCACGACGACGGCGAGCGAACGCCCATTGTGTGACATCGGTGTCACATCCTCTAAATCCGGTCTCTCTTAATGGTAATGGATCCCCTTGCTGATCCTCCTTAACGTCCTCCTTCCCCTGATTGGTAACTCCCTCATGATCCCTACATATTGCCTAAAATCTTCTTGGTGCCACCTCATGGCGTGCTTCATTGCTCTCCCCATCGACCATCACGATGCTCCTTCTGGTCGCTGCCTCCTGATCGCTGTCGGTTCTCCACCCTCAAAGTCCCCTTCTACCCTTACCCTTTTAGTAGTATTCTCATGCTAATGGCACGAAGTTGGCTTCTGAATCTCGACGCCAGAAACGCGCGTAGGTGCTGCTGTGTTAAGCAGTAAAGGGCTGGGTTTCCCCTGCTGCAGCAACATCCCACGTTCAATAGAAAATTTTGCCCGCGTTGTAAATGATGTGGCGTACCTCATTCAGGTTAGATCATCGACCGCCCTCGCTGTGGATAATGCGGCGTACCTCACTTGGGTTAGATCACTCCACGGTCAAACTCTTTTATATATAGGTGGTGGTGATAGGTGCTGATCTCACATAAATTAGATCATTCGATCGTTCTCGCTGTGGATGATGCGGCGTACCTCACTTAAGTTAGATCACTCGACGGACAAACTCTTTTATACAAAGGTGGTGATGGTGATGGTGATGGTGATAGGTGGTGATATCTCACGTAGGTTAGATCATTCGACCGCTCTCGCTGGGGGGGGATGCGGCGTACCTCACTTAGGCTAGATCACTCCACGGACAAACTCTTTTATATATAGGTGGTGATATGGTGGGATTTTGAAATGAAAAACAATGAGGAAGAAACTACTAAAATCACGGATTATAGCATCACCCGGTGGTTCACCAGTTAAGCGGGAGATGCTACAACACAACAAATGTATATTAATAAAAAATGTCAAAATAAACTCACAAAACTTATCACTCGACCATTTCCAAGAAGTAAACGCTAAGTGGTCTACTCGACGTGTGCATGATCTACTCAATATATCACAATCCCAATCAAAATTTTATCCATGGTTATATAAGCAGACCATGTAGTTTATTCAAAACTCTTGATGTAACCACCCATTTTTTACTTATACAAGACGTTCAGCGGCCTAGGGGCCGCCAAACGTCTGGTTGAGGGCTTCCCTCCCCAAAACCCGAGAAGAGAACAACCCCAGCTTTCCTCCTTCTCTATAGCGGCTTTCACACTGCCGTTGCTGCTGCGGCAGCAACGAGCAGAGAAAAAGCGGTGGAGTTCGACGCATGCTGCAGCCGCAACGCGTGAGATAAGATAATGAGATAAGGTCTGTGATATGCCTCCGTTGACAAGCATCAGCAACAAGAAATGATGGCGATCATTCTATGTTGCTGAGCCCGCGCAACCGTTGCGCAACCGACCATGGTATTGCTGGTGCAGAGTTGCGGCAACAGCAGTGTGAAAGCCCCCCTCGTTGCTGTTGTTGCTCCTGTGCGTCTCTGCGGTATGCTTCATAATTACGGCATCGGTTGCGCAACAGCAGCAACGGCAGTGTGAAAGCCGCTCAAGAAAGTATAAGTGGGAAAGCTGACAACGTAACCGACGGATTAAGCGAATTATATATAGTAAGATTGTTGTATTTTGTAGCACTGTTTTATAGGATTTGTTTGTTTTTGTAAATGCGTTTCGACATGTTTTTAACAACAAAATTCTTGCTAAAACCATCTTATGCAAGCATGTTCTCTTAATATTAAAAAAACCTAAATTAGAACAGTTTTTGGCAATTCTTAGAGTTTCTGTATATATTGTGTTACTTTTAATTTTAATTGATATTTCTGATTCCATGTGGGGAGACCTATTAAAGGGCTGGGCACACTCTTGCTGCTTGACGCAGCTCCAATGATGAAGAATAGGGCAGAGACGCAAAGTTCGTGTCTCTGCGTCAGGGGCGGCGACCCGCTTATGGCACACTTCGCTTCAGCGTTGACGCCCAGCGTCAGCGCTGCAAGCGTCAGCTTCACGGAATGAGCTCGGTCATTCCGTGAAGCTGACGCTATCTCTCCTGAGCAAGAGATAAGATAAGTAAGATAGGAAGCCCTTTCCTCAACCAAATCAGCCAACCGGTCAGCTGAGCGATGGTTGGCAGTGCTTCAATACCGACACCAGAGAAAGAAAGAACGACCGCCCCTCACGGCAATCATGTCCTGAGCCTGAGAGCGACGCTCCGCCCCGCTTTTGACGCACTAAAGCCGCTGCCGAGTGTGCCCAACCCTTAACTCTGAAGTTAAAAGCATCTGTTTTGTTGTATAAGTTGATTTCTATTTTGTTATTAATAAGTTCTTAAGTCGGTCGTATCCAAATAATTGCGCTTATATTCAGTATCATGTGGCTTTTTTAAGCAATTCTGGGATCTATGCTAGTTCGAGGGGGGCCACCTGACTAAAAAGTAGGCAACAAAATTAATTGAAACTTACCGAGCGGCTTCTAGAGAACGAGCTGGAACCTAAAAGAAACCGAAAACGAGCGAACAAACGAAAAAAAATAAAAAATCGCCGTGGTTTACAACCGTCTCGGCGGACAAAGAGCGACGGAATGGAGGCATGCCGCGTGCCAGCCGCCGGGCACATAACTTTGCCTGCTTACAACCGCAAGAAATGTAATTTTTTCGTTTTTTTTTCTTCATGACTTTAATTGCTTAGGACTCACGTTGTTCTGTAGGAGCCGCTAGGCAAGTATCAAGTGGATTTGTTACATATAATACGTTTGACTTATGTGGCCCCCCGGACTAGGATAGATCCCAATTCTGTTTTTATAAATTGGAGTGAGTGCATTATCAATAAAGTCTCCATTATGAACAATGAGTAGGTCATTCACAACCTAAAAGGTCTGAATAATTGAATATTATTTTATGACGGTATTGTAGCTTGTATATCGCAAGCACTTCTACGCAGAGCGTTGCACAAGAGTGGTCATTTTGCGCTTGCCTAGCCGGATAATCGCTTCATAGTAGCTTAGAGAAACGAGTGAGTAGCGCAGAAGTACGTGGTTTTCAGCGCACTCGTGAATGCGCCGGCAAATATTGCCCAACCTCGCCTTCTGTGCCGCTGAGTTACATGCATAGGGCGTCGCGAGGCGTTCTACAACTTATTCCTGCTAGGAGCTCGTGGGAGCACAACCCAATAAAAAAGACATACCGTGCATTTTGGGAGAGCACAAAATTTGCGCAACGAGCACATTGCAGAGGCCGACCAGTTCCAGAGCTCCCTGCCTTCGTATTTTGTCGCAAGCATGTAATTGTTTCGCCTCCTTAACTAGAAGCTCAGCAGCTTCCACTGCTGTTCGCGTATCTGTTAACTGGCACGGTCCTTGCAGTGGATGTCGAACGACCATGGTGTTACTCAGCTGATCGCGCTATGAACGCTGTTTCAGCCGGCTAATTCCGTCCGCTTTCAGGGTGTTGTTCCGACTCAACCTACGCGGCAGCATCTACCCACCTCAGCCTCTTCTTCTATGGAAACTCCACCTACCATACCTACACCCTAACACATCGCTTTATATTCGGGAGCTATCGTCGCCTTTCCATATTAACTGAGTACTTTTTTTGAATTAATCGAGTTTCATATATGATTGTTGGAGAATATTTTGAAAGTTTAATAAGAAGCATTGTATACATTATATATGGTTATAGCAGAAGTGGAACGTCGTCGTCCCTTGATGGTATTATTGTTACGTTTTTATTAGATGAAATGTGGTTGTTCGTTGATTTGAGCCTCTTCTACGCCTCATCCTTGTGTCGTTTGTTGTTATCCCTGCGGTACACAGAGCCTCGGAGTCGAGGAGATGCGTTGGAAGGGTCAAGGGTCCGGGCCCTGCCCTTCCGTCCCCCTGTCGCTCCTCCTTTCGTTCGCTTGTCGCGAGATCTCAGCTAGACTGGTACCCCGTTGCCAACCCGTCCAGATATCGGTAACCGCTTGTGCATTCCTCATCGCCAAATCCATGCCTCAAACAGACCACAGCGCTCTCCGCGCTTCGGCGCGGGCCACTTCGCATCCTTGATTGTTTTCCCTACTTAACACTTCGGGACTTCTTATCTGGCAGTCCTCATGGCGAAACAGAGTAACCTACAGACTACGTGTTCGGATGTGTATGTACATGTGTCCCTCTGATCGTATATTCCCGTTTGTTCTGGGAAACGAACTCGTGCAGTATTGCCATCTACAGTAGAGTAGCCGTAACTTGCGCCAGAGATGCACACGAACATGTATTTAGATTCATCTCTTTAAATAAATATTCTATCTGTATTGGAAGTGTTGGTTCTGGCTTGTTCTGGGTTGATGATGTTCTTTATTCAGACACATTAGGCGAGCTTGATTGCGGTTTGATCGAAATCAGTTCCCAACCCTTTAGCATGAACAACAAGCTACCGGGGGAGCGTGACGTATCCACTATTTCAAAATTTTTCGAATAAACGAATAATCGAATAACCCTATTTTTTCTTTTATTAGAATTTCCGAATAATCGAATAACCCTATTTTTTCTTTTATTAGAATTTCCGAATAATCGAATAACCCTATTTTTTGTTATTCGAATTTCCGAATAATCGAATATTCGAAAAAATCGAATATATAAATCGAATAATCAAGTAAACTTCATTACCCTTCTATATATAAGCGAGAACGGTCGTTTGTCTGCGTGTGTGTGAGTGTGTTTGTTTGCACAGAAGTGCTGATAGAGTGTGTTGGGAGGAAGTGTGGGGATGGGGGGGGGGGGGTGTAGTTGTGCAAAGTGCCTGGCCATTACGTGCGAATACGTCGCCAAACGCACTTAAAGAAGCGGCGCTGGAGGAGTGTTGGGAGAAAGCCTAGGGACAGAGGGGGAGGGGGTTGTAGTTGTGCAACGTGCCTGGCGACTCACTAGACGTTCCGATCAAGTTGCCCAACGTGCATTGCGATGATAAATGATGATAATAATGATAAATAATGATAAATTGTAACTAATAACTGCTCAGCAAAGTCCAATTTATCATATAATGATAAACTGGACTTTGCTGAGCATTGTAGTATATTTAGTAGGAGTGCGCCTGCAAATCATATTAAATTTTCAAGGCTTTGAGCACGAGAAACAAAGATGTGTTGTTGAAAGCATATAAGACCTATGTCAGGCCAATAGTTGAAAGTGCGACAACAGTGTTTGCTCCGCATAAGAAGACAGTGTGCAAATTGAGAAGGTGCAAAATAATTTCACTAGGAAACTTCTGCTTCGCACAGGTTGTTTTTTATATTCTAGAGTACCTAGAGCACAATTAAGAGATAAATATCTTCGTCTGAATACATTGCACTCTCGACGTAGGCTCGGAGACGTGTGTATCCTGTTCAAAATGCTCGCAGGGATCACAGACATTGACAATTCAAAATTCTTTTCATTGATTCTCTCAAAAACTAAGTTCGGAGAAAATTTCATGCGGAAGACCTAGGACCAACCTTAGGTTGTACTACTTTACGTGCAGAGCGTTGACCTGTTATTTTACACTTAAGCATGACGTTCCGTTTACCGCTAGCTCTTTCCGGTTATTTAAACATTTTGCAGAAATCCAATTTCTTGAACATTATAGTATTGTGTTAAATTGTCGTTTTTTATCTACGGTTGTTTTTTAACGTTCTTAAACGTGCATAATAAACCATAACTATAAATATAACTATTCAGTAGACGTGTCGAACACCTAACCAAACACGCGTGGAGACGCGGCGCTGGAAGAGTGTGTTGGGAACGTCTAGGGGACGGGGGGGGGGGGGGTTGTACAGTACCGGACGCGTGTTTTGAATAGACGCCGAAAAAACCGCACTTTTGCGGTTTTTGCGTCTTTTTGCTATAACTCGCCCAAAATTCATCCTTTTGAAAAACCAAAAGTATATTTGAGCTCAGGAGATTGAGCTCTATCGTTTGGTATATATACTTCATATAAAAGATCAAAAATGGCCAAAATTGAAAACTTGCACTCCATTGAGAAGGCCGGCCGCGGACGAGTTGATTCGGCTCCTCGAGATCTACACAACCATATATACATCTTCGCCAAACCACCGCATTTTCGCAGTGGGTGGTCAAAGATGACGGGAGCAGACTTTTTGCCATTGGAGAAGCTTATATTCCAGGACTTGCATGTTCTCGGAGCATCTCAAGCATGGCGTAAGGTGTTTTGTCATGCCAGGAATCGTCTGAGAGTGCGCCGTGCACAATGCATATAGGACCGAACCTATCAATCGAGGGGGGTACAGTTTGTAGAGCATTTAGGGAGTTTTATAAGAAATTCTCAGTCGCCCTACTCAGAAATTGCTGTACTCTGCTTCAGCGAGACTATGGAGTGCGCTATGCGCAATGTATATAGGATCGAATCTATCAATCGACTGGGCGCGACAGCTCGCAAATTGCACGCGCGGGCGTGTTCGGAGCGCGATAAGTCTGTCAGCTTCCAACCTTTATGGCTGGAACCTGTGGGTTCCGTAGGCAGTGGTATGCTCTATTAAAGCGCCAAAGCACAGCGAATTATCTTACGAATTGGCAAGGTTACGGCGGTGTGAAAATGCAGGTTGGGCATGTGTGACACGACTTTTTCAGAATTCGGTCGACCGCTGCGGGTACACGAGGCGAGCTAACAGCATGCAAACTCCCGGATGAGCAAAGCGCTGAAGGCGCTTTACGACGATCTGCTCCTAACTCTCCAGCTGCCTAAACTGCCTTAACCCCATCTGCCATTTTAGAGCGGCGGAGGGCAGCGGTGATGCTGCTTCCGCCCTTACTCGCTCACGTTCGAGTTCTCGACGCTCTCAATGGTACCACTCCGTTCAGCTCGAGAGGCTCTATCGAATGGTATTAATCTCGACCAATTCTGGGAATATCGACTTTTTGACAATATCGCATCAAAGGCGAGGTGGCTCAAAGCCGCGGCAGAAGGACAATGACGTCATCGAAAATCGATGTTTTGAGCCGGGCCAAGTCTGATACCGTTCGATAGAGATTTTGGTGGTGAATTGAATGGTGTTACTGCGAGCAGCAAGAACTGTAATCTGGGCGATTAAGAGCACGGAGAGCATCGACCGTTGCTGTGCTAAATTTGACGCACGGGCGTGTTCTGAGCGCAATAACTCCGTCACGTTTGAATCTTTCGGGCAGCAACTTGTGCATTTTACAAGCAGTAGAAAGTTCAATAGGTGCGCTGAAACACAGCAATTTAGCCTACGAGTGGACAAAGTTACGAAGGTGCGAATATGCCGGTAAACCTTGTGTGACGCGATTTCAGTCGACCACTGCAGGAACACGCGATCAGCTAGCGGTCTACGAATGCGTAGGCTAGCAAATTAGCTAAGGTACTTTTCGATGAAGCCGGAACTCCAGCTGCCGAAACTGCCTTAGTCCCAGCTGCCATTTTAGAGCTGCGGAGGGCAGCAGTGAAGATTCTTCCGCCCTTACTCGCCCACATTTGAGTTTTTGACCCAACAGA
>OX375869.1:58166666-58206493 GCA_947359475.1 Heligmosomoides polygyrus bakeri | reverse complement strand
CAATAGGTGCGCTGAAACACAGCAATTTAGCCTACGAGTGGACAAAGTTACGAAGGTGCGAATATGCCGGTAAACCTTGTGTGACGCGATTTCAGTCGACCACTGCAGGAACACGCGATCAGCTAGCGGTCTACGAATGCGTAGGCTAGCAAATTAGCTAAGGTACTTTTCGATGAAGCCGGAACTCCAGCTGCCGAAACTGCCTTAGTCCCAGCTGCCATTTTAGAGCTGCGGAGGGCAGCAGTGAAGATTCTTCCGCCCTTACTCGCCCACATTTGAGTTTTTGACCCAACAGATAGCACCATTTTGTTCAACTCGAAAAGCTCTATCGAACGGTATTAATTTCGGCCAATTCCGGGAAAATTGATTTTTTGACAATTTCACTCGAAGACGAGGGCGCTCTTCGCCGAGCCTGCCCGGACGATGACGTCATCGAAAGTAGACGATTTCGAAAATTGCCAAATGTTCTTGTCCAAACTTCATTCAAATTCATCTAGGGGGTTATTTGGTGCGCTGATTACGAATCCGATGTTCGTTTTTGAAAATTGCGCCGATTTTGACAGGTTTTGGATTTCCTTCTGGATAACTGAGGATGGTCGGGTCAGGAACACCGATTTTGCTCAAACTTAGTCAAAGGGCAGGGTTTATTTAGGGTGCCGAATACGATACCGAAGTCCATTTGGCCGATTATGGCAGAAAACCACCCATACCGATAATTGAGGGTGGTCAGTGATCCTGGCCCTACCAACCTCAAATGGCTGTAACGTGCCAAATTCGGTAGAGTTTTTAAAAATGGAAATCGGATTCGTAATAGGCGCTTCAGATAACCCTCATGACGATTCTGGACGAAGCCTGGACAAAAAAAAAATTCTGCAAATTTCGAAAGCATCGATTTTCAATGACGTCGTCGTTCGCGCAGGCTCGGCGAAGAGCGCCCTCGTCCTCGATGGGAAATTGTCAAAAAGTCGATATTCCCAGAATTGGTCGAGATTAATACCATTCGATAGAGCCTCTCGAGCTGAACGGAGTGGTACCATTGAGAGCGTCGAGAACTCGAACATGGGCGAGTAAGGGCGGAAGCAGCTTCACCGCTGCCCTCCGCCGCTCTAAAATGGCAGATGGGGTTAAGGCAGTTTAGGCAGCTGGAGAGTTAGGAGCAGATCGTCGTAAAGCACCTGCAGCGCTTTGCTCACCCGCGAGTTTGCATGCCGTTACCTCGCCTCGTGCACCTGCAGCGGTCGACCGAAATCTGAAAAAATCGTGTCACACATGCCCAACCCGCATTTTCGCACCGCCGTAACCTTGCCAATTCGTAAGATAATTTGCTGTGCTTTGGCGCTTTACTAGACCATAATTCTGTCTACGGAATCCACACGTTCCGGCCAGAAAGATTGGAAGCTGACAGAGTTATCGCGCTCCGAACACGCCCGCGCGTGCAATTTAGCACAGCAACGGTCTATGTTCTCCTTGCTCTTACACGCCCAGACACGGTTCTCGCCAATCATAGTAACACCGTTCAATTCAGCACGGAAAGCTCTACGAAACGGTATCAAACTCGACCAATTTCGGAAAAGTCGATTTTCGATGACGTCATTGTCCATCTGGCGCGGCCTAGAGGCTGTCTTCGATGAGAAGCTGTCAAAAAATCGATGTTCTCAAAATTGGTCGGAATTGATACCGTTCGATAGAACTTTTCGAGCTGAACAGAATGGTGCCCTGGCTGGTGCTCGAAAGCTCGTACGTGGGCGAGTAAGGGCGGAAGCAGCTTCACCGCTGCCCTCCGCCGCTCTAAAATGGCAGATGGGGTTAAGGCAGTTTAGGCAGCTGGAGAGTTAGGAGCAGATCGTCGTAAAGCGCCTTCAGCGCTTTGTCCATTCGCGAGTTTGCATGCTGTTAGCTCGCCTCGTGTACCCGCAGCGGTCGACCGAATTCTGAAAAAGTCGTGTCACACATGCCCAACCTGCATTTTCACACCGCCGTAACCTTGCCAATTCGTAAGATAATTCGCTGTGCTTTGACGCTTTACTAGAGCATATCACTGCCTACGGAACCCAGAGGTTCCAGCCATAAAGGTTGGAAGCTGACAGACTTATCGCGCTCCGAACACGCCCGCGCGTGCAATTTGCGAGCTGTCGCGCCCAGTCGATTGATAGATTCGATCCTATATACATTGCGCATAGCGCACTCCATAGTCTCGCTGAAGCAGAGTACAGCAATTTCTGAGTAGGGCGACTGAGAATTTCTTATAAAACTCCCTAAATGCTCTACAAACTGTACCCCCCTCGATTGATAGGTTCGGTCCTATACGCATTGTGCACGGCGCACTCTCAGACGATTCCTGGCATGACAAAACACCTTACGCCATGCTTGAGATGCTCCGAGAACATGCAAGTCCTGGAATATAAGCTTCTCCAATGGCAAAAAGTCTGCTCCCGTCATCTTTGACCACCCACTGCGAAAATGCGGTGGTTTGGCGAAGATGTATATATGGTTGTGTAGATCTCGAGGAGCCGAATCAACTCGTCCGCGGCCGGCCTTCTCAATGGAGTGCAAGTTTTCAATTTTGGCCATTTTTGATCTTTTATATGAAGTATATATACCAAACGATAGAGCTCAATCTCCTGAGCTCAAATATACTTTTGGTTTTTCAAAAGGATGAATTTTGGGCGAGTTATAGCAAAAAGACGCAAAAACCGCAAAAGTGCGGTTTTTTCGGCGTCTATTCAAAACACGCGTCCGGTACTGTAGTTGTGCAAGGTGCCTGGCGACTCCGTGCAGAACACGTAGTGTACTGAGTCGCTAGACAAGTTGCACAACTACAACCCCCCACCTAGCCGTCTACTCATTGTTTCTTTGTTCAAATTTGTAGGCTGGGGTGCAAACAGTTTGCATTGTTGGTCCTATCCTAGGCGAGAACCGACGTTTGTCCCTCTGCCTGTGTGTTTGTTTGCTTGTGTAGGAGTCTGGAGGAGTGTGTTGAGGGAAGGGGAGTTTTAATGGTGCAACGTGCCTGGCGACTCAGTAGACGTGCTGAACACGTTGCCCAACGTGAGAACGTCTATGTTAAACTTACGGAAGTGAAGAACGCATTCATGTAAAAGTACGCAGCAGGATTTTAGGTTTCACAAAAACTGGCTTGGCACTCACAGCACGACCCGTTGCCTGCGTAACGCGGCAGTATACCAAAGGCTTTTCCGTAGATTAGTGATATTGTAGGGTCGCGCGAAGCGCGCAAGTGCGAGAGACGCCGTCAGGCGTATAGGAGCGCTGGTAACTTAATACACCCCTGTGCAAAATTATCGATTCACCCTACCATGATTTGTCCAATAGTACCCGAAGAATCCGCTGCCTAGGACCAGAGATGTTGTCTCGTATTCTTCACTATCGAAAACCTCTATAGAAGAATTCTAAGCACGTTATCTTATCAGTGCAGGACACCACGTACTTTTATTGAAAATTTAACGAAGGAGACCGGTGCAAAATATAAGTTTGCTTCATAAAAAACCTGATTAATCACAGCTGTACCTACAGACAAAGTGAGACTAGTACTTCGTCACATCACTATTGTTGTAAACAAAAACATAAATTCTATTTGTGATACTACTGATTAGGTTATCAATGAATAACAGCCAGCATTGGTCCATGCATGAAGTATGGCGTTCTTCAGATCAGAAATCGAAGTGTAAGTGGTTCCATTTTTGTACACTTTGTGTACAAAATGCCCCACAAGTTTTTTAGTTTTTAGGCTGAGATCTGGGAACAACTAGGCCACTCGAAAAGTTGAATTCTGTTGGAGTTAAGCGAACCTGTAGTTGACTGCGATACGTGTATATGGATGCATTATCCTGCTGGAAAATTAGGTTGTGCCTACGAAATCTTCTAAAATATGACAAAAGGTGATCTTTGAGCAATTTTTGGTACTCTTCACTGTTCATTCTGCACGAGACGCACTTCTGAGTGCAAAAGAAGTGCAGATATCTACAGTAGTGCAAAAGAAGTAGAATCTTGATAGGCCCGACTGGTACAGACATTATTGGAGGGGTGTGAGGATAGAGGAGCGAGTATTCTACAGGCGCCACTTTGTCGGTGGAAGTCTCATGGTGTGGGCTGCTTTTTCTGGATACGGACTTGTTGCCTTGGAGTACGTCTCGTGTACGGTGAACAGTTAGAACTATCAGAAATTGCTCGGAGGTTACCTTCTGCCATATTTCAGAAGATTTTGTAGGCGCAACCTTATTTTCCAACAAGATGATGCATCCATGCGGTATCGCAGTCAATTACAGGTTGGATTAACTCCACCAGAATTCAACGTTTCGAGTGGCCCAGTTGTTCTCCAGATCTCAACCCAAAAACTAGAAAAATTGCAGCTGAAGTGTAAGTGGTTCCATTGTTGTACACAAAGTGTACAAAAATGGAACCACGTACACCTCAGCTTCTGATCTGAAGAACGCGCTACTTGATGCATGGACCAATGTAGAGCAAACTGTTATTGCTAACATCGTGAAGTGCGCCAAATAGAATTTTCGACGTTGCTTACAACAAAGATGATGTGACGAAGTACTAATCTTACTTCATCTGTGGATACTTCTGTGATTAATCAGGTTTTTTGCGAAGTGAACCTATATTTTGCACCGGTCTCCATTCATTAAATTTTCAATAAAAATTCGTGGTATTCTGCACTGATAAGATAACCTGCTTAGAACTCTTCTATAGAGGTTTTCAATAGTGAGGGAAACGACGGTAACATCGCTGATCCTAGGCAGCGAACTCTTTGGGTACTAATGGGCAAACTTTGGGTGAACCTATAATTTTGCACCAAGGTGTATTAATAAGGACGATGAGATTTTTGTGTTAGCCAGTTTCGTTTGATATCGTTTATTAACTTCAAAAGCGCATTGTGTAGTAAAGTAAGTTCAACGACAACATTCGCCAGGGACAAAAAAATAGAATTCTTTTGAAAATGCAAATAACGGAGATCCTACCATATATTCCATATCTTCTAAGAACCGTTTACATTACTCATTAAGATGACATAAGAATTTTTTCCTTCAAAAAAATCCTACAGAAGGAATTTCTACTGAAATACATGTGCAAGAAATCTAAGCACAAGTGCAAAGCTTTTGCGAGAAAAACCGTTCACTCTACTTGTTCAGTTCATTATCTCACAGGAATCGTCAACCAATCAAATCGTGGAGTGATATACCATTTTCAGTCAAAATTCAACGTTTTTTAAAGCAAATGCAACGTTTTTGAAATAAATTTTAACGTTCTTCTAGAATCTTCCCCGTATGACATCGTTGAATTTGGTTTGAAAAACTTTCAATTTCAACTGAAAATGGTATATAATCGTGTCATTTAAGCAAACTGTGAGCTTCAGCTCCATAGTAATCTAGGTCGCTGAACACGAATCTTAAGTTAGTTTTTGCAGTAACAATTGCCATCAAGAGATATTAATCAAATTATCGATTTTTCGTCAACATCACTCAACAAGCTCGAGACTTCAGGCCTGAGGCAATCGAGGTCACTAAACAACTAAAATATGAAATTCATTTTTTTAATTTTTCATCGAAATTTGTGTTTATTGTGCAAGTTTCGTAGAGGATTCAAGTGTAGGACATTGATGATAGTCGTGGTTGCATGCATGTATGAAGTTAGATTTTGAAAATATCGACCAAGACCGGTCATACAATTGATTCGTCTCAACGAATTCCCAATAGAAAATCAATAGCTCAATCAACTTCAAACGATAATTTCAAAAACGAACTTCAGATTTGTGTTCAGCGAGGTCGACTACCCTAAGAGCTGAAGTTTAGGACCGCAGTCGATCACCATCAACTGCGTTCAGTACCGCCAATACGTCATGCCCCCACGCCAGTTGTGATGGATTGATGAAAACACGTACGCGTACACATACACTTGCCTTCTATGTATACTAGGATATTGAATGCGTTTTCGTAACGATGATCTCCTTGACAGTGTGCTAGCGAAAACAGTCGTCATCGGAATGAACCTCGCCTACAAAAATCATCATTATGCCACATTCGAAGCAGCCAAATATTTGAAATTTGAATATTATTTGAATTTTCTTTTTTTCTCTTCTTTTTTCTTTTTTTTCCTTATTTTTTTCGAATTTTTGGTATCATATCCGTGATCAGCACGAAAAGCTTGAGTCGCACGATGGTGAGCGGTATTTGTACCGACTTGCAAAAAACCGTCATCGCCAATCCGAGGATATAGAGAAGTTCCTTGGCATAAATGATGAGAACGGCCATCTTCTGACAGAGCGCAGAAAGGCATTGAAGCGATGGTGCGATTATTTCGAGGGAATTTCGACTGAAGAGTTCCCTCATCCGGCCGTCCCTTCTGTGGCTCCTATCCACGGTCCCGTCCACAAAATCACTGTGGAGGAAACTGATGCGGCTCTGAGGATGATGAGACCGGGCAAGGCGACTGGTCCAGATGACTTGCCAGCTGACTTATGGAAGTCGAAGTTCTGGTACTCTGCTGAGTGGTTGGCCAAGTTTTTCAACCAGGTTGTAGCGGAGAAGAAGGTGCCTGATGTTTGGCAGGAAAGTACGTTCCCGATTTGGAAGAAGAAGGGCAGCCCTGCAGACTGCTCAAATTACCGTCCGATTCGCTTGCTTTCGCACAGCATGAAGATCTTTGAGCGAATCCTCGATAGCCGAATTCGCGAAATCGTCAAGCTTTCCAGCAATCAGTGCGGCTTCGTGGCTGGTTGTGGCACTATCGATGCCATACATGCCGCCCGTCTTCTGGTAGAGAAGCATCGCGAGAAACAGAGGCCGGTGCATCTTGCCTTTCTCGACTTGGAGAAGGCCTTCGATCGCGTACCGCGTGAGGTTATATGGTACGCCCTACGACAGCACGGTGTTCCCGAAGAACTTGTAGAGTGGGTGCGAATGCTATACTCTTGTCCAAAGAGTCGTGTGCAAGCGGCAGCAGGAACCTCGACGGAGTTCCCCATCTCTGTTGGGGTGCACCAAGGATCTGCGCTTTCCCCACTCCTCTTTGTTGTCGTAATGGATGCCATTACGCGAGATCTTCAGAAGCCCGTCCCTTGGACGTTGCTATATGCTGATGACGTGATGCTCGCCTGCGAAGACAAAGGTGAGCTCGAGCGAGAGGTGCAAGCTTGGTGCGACCGCCTGGCCATGTTCGGACTCAAATTGAACGTCAAGAAGACCGAGTATTTCACGACTGACGTAAATGAGTCCGGCTCCATTAAGATTAACGGTACTGAGCTTGCACGCATTTCGGTGTTTAAATACCTGGGATCATCAATAGCCTCTGATGGCAGTCTGATGGTTGAAGTGAACTCACGCGTGAGTGCAGCTTGGTCGAAGTGGCGCTCGTTGACTGGAGTACTCTGCGACAAGAAGATGCCAGAGCGCTTAAAGTCAAAGATCTATAAAACCGTCGTCCGGCCGGTAGCGATGTACGGAGCTGAGTGTTGGCCTGCGACAAAGGAAACGGAAAGTCGCCTCAGCGTAATGGAAACGAAGATGCTGCGCTGGATGGCTGGAGTCACACGCCTGGACCGCATCCGAAACGAGGCTATCCGGCAGAAGTTCGGTGTCGCGCCGATAGCGTACAAGATGCGTGAAGCTCGCTTACGATGGTACGGCCACGTTCTGCGTGGAAATGAAGACAGCGTCCGTAAGATAGGTCTTAACTTCGTAGTGTCTGGAAAACGGCCTAGAGGGCGCCCAAAGCAGCGCTGGGCTGATACGTTACACAAGGACTTTAAAGTAGCTGGTGTCCACCCTGATCTAGCACGGGATCGGGAAAGATGGCGACATGGCACCAGAAAAGCGGACCCCGTCATGAAGCGGACAAACGCTGAAGAAGAAGATATCCGTGATCAGCACCCCAAATAACCATCGTGGGCGATGTTTGGCCGAAATTTTTCCCTCGTCCTTTCCTCAATCTCTGGAACCGTGAAGTGAAGGTGCCGATTATTCTGCGTACACCCCTTTACTTACACATACCCATTGTAGCCTTCTACCTTCCATCGTTCCACCGAAGATGATTGCCAGATTGGTGAATTGCACCCCAAGTAACACTAGAGACGAATTTCGGAAGAATTTTTTTCACCTCCAGAGTCGAGGAAGTGAATACAAATGCTTCTATCTGCATTGCCTCCGACCGGTCTCCCGTAAGTGCATACGAGATTGATGAGGAAGAAATACACAGCAAGGCGTACCATCACGTGGTGGACAAACTGTATGTACTTGGTAACGGTTAGCTGAAATAGTGAAAGTTGTGAGAAGAATGAAAAGCAGTCTGTGAAGAAATCCGAAGAACGATGAGTTGCCTTGATCACGGGTCAAATCAATACTTGTCGATCGTTTTCGCAAATGAGGTGAAACACTTCCAGAACTAATTGAGAACAATCGAAACCGGTCACTTTTCACCGTGCGGTCGCAGTGAGCGGTCGCTGGTCTCGCTGGTGGTCTCTCAACTTCGAACTAAAACTACTCAGATACTTCAGGCTCCAGGTACTACTGTCACAACTGTCATCACTTCAGTAGTTACTGTCGCCATTCTATCGTAGCTTATTGCTTTTTTCTTCAAATCCTCATTTAACGTTGGACAACTTTCTCGCATTGTGTATTGATTGTTTTTCTTCAGTGATCAGTCATGCCAAGACCAAGTCGCAAAACTCCACTGAATACGAGCCTCACTTCTAGCCAAGTCGAAGGCCCTAGCTTGAGCACTACAGCAACTGTCACTCCTAGTAGTGGTGTTAACGCTGAGCATTTATCAATGACTGCGTTCGAATATCTAGATCTTATTATAGCTGAAAATAATGATCCAAAAATAGATTAAATGCTGCAGGTGTTCAAACTTTCAGGAGGCATATCGAAGGCGGTAGAAGAGGAAAAGCGAGATCGCAGTGTCGTCATCAGTGGGCTACCGGAGTCGGCCGCACATATGAAGCCTTCGCTTAAGCAGAAAGAGCTTGAGGAGAAGGTCGAGAGTATTCTGGATATGCTAAAAGTGGAGTGCCGACCGGTAGAAATTTATAGAATGGGTAAATTGGAAGGTGGACGACCTAGGTTGGTAAAGTTACTGTTACCTTCTAAATCCCACTGCCGTACTGTGCTCGCGAAGACTGTTGCGCTCGTCGGAGTTTGATGGCGTATTCGTACGCAGGTGCATGACTCCGGAGGAGCGCAAGAGAGAATACGAGCTGCGAAAAGAAGCTCGTAAACGCAACAGCGAAGCTAAGTGCAAAGAATGGATTGTGTATCGAGGTGGTCTAGCAAACGTCAAAGATCTAGGATCCAGGTTTAGCTCGGGAAAGAGGTATCCTGTCATGGTATAGTAAGATCCGTGTAGAGGAAATAATAGTTTATTATGATAGCAAAGAATGGGGATCAGTCCTGGCGTTCCGGTGCAGTGGACCGTGTGGGCGAGGGTGGCGAGGTGATAGCAGCAGCCGCTCCGGGTCGTCGTCGTCGCTCCTTCTCCTCGTCTTCGCTCCGCTTCTCGTCCGCGCACGCCTCCTGTAATCAGCGCTTCGATCTCTGAGTCAAGAGCTGAAGACTTCACGATGTATTGATCGAACTCTTGGCTCATGTCCCTGGTGAGACCTAGGTTCCTTACACCTCCCTCCTTCCCAAAACACGTCCGTCCTCGGACGTGTATGAGCCCTGAGTTCGAGCATCACATCGCATGGCTGAAGGAAGGCGGGGAAATTGAAACTCACCATCCTGGTTGTGAGAATGGGCTTACAGAAAGAGGTCCAGCAGAGTTGATGTGCTGACGATCACGTCATGTTCCTCGGCCCACGCGATAACTCCTCCCCAATTCTGCAACGTCCGAAGGGCATCCACTCTTCCGAGGACGAACTGACCGTGTTTGCAGCGTGTAAGGGCGACGTTCAGGCGAAGACGATCGTCCAGAAAGCCGCCGGTCTCCCGCGTAACATCCGACCTAGTCGTGAGGAGGATGACGACGTCGGCCTCACGACCCTGGATGGAATCTACCGTGTGCAGCGCCAATCCTAGCTGCGCCGAGTACCGTGCGAGGAGATGTTGTTGGTCCTTGTAGAAGACGATCACTGCGATCCTGTCAGTCGGGATGTCTCGAGCCATCAGCCCTTGGACAATGTCACGGCAGCACTGCGCTTCCTCTCTGTTGGAATGCGACCCTCCCGGCGCTTTCTGGGATTTTCCCTTCACATCAATGAAGACGAAAGGCACTTTTGGGTTGGGGAGGTTGATGCTCTGCACCAGTAGCTGCCGTCGGTCCGCCGGCGTCCCGTTGACCAAACGTCCGTCGTAGAAGAGCCGGTTTGGCAGCTCGTTGAGTGCGGGGTGGGCCCTGAATGTCGTCAGCAGCAGGGCAAGTGGTACGTCCTTGCTTAGCAGGAGATCCATCACTCCTCGAGCTCCGAGGCGGGCCGCACGGGAGGTTCGTGGACAGCGCACGTAGGGTTCCAGTTGATTCACGTCCCCAATGTAGATTAGCCGCGCGTTCAGGAACCAGGATGTCGTAGCAACCAGTACCGGTTCCGGTATCTGGGATGCCTCATCACCGAGGATGACGCGGCAGGCCTCGAAATACGGCGCGAACAGTCCTGTTGTGCCGGCGCAGTTGAGTAGGGAAGCTGTAGTGAGACAGAGAATCGCTGGTGGCCTCACTCCGAACATTACCTTGACCGCCTCTTCCGTTGCGTCTGGGTTTTCCCGCTCCGCAATGCGGTAATCCTCCCTCTCATCGTCGTTCAGGTGGAGGGTCTGTTCGGGATGGAACATCGCAATCTCCAGCAGACGGCGGCCCGCGGCGTACATTTCGCACGTGAGGATCTGCCTCTGAGTTAGCCTGTCCCTGTAGTCGGTCGCAAGACGGGGCAGGATTGTGTGTAGTAGCCGTGGCGATCACCATGGAACTTGTGTCATCTGCTGCGAGTCGAGCTGCAATCAGGGCACCGACGACCGTCTTTCCAGTTCCAAAGGCTGCTTGGATGGCGAGAATGGGAAACTCCATGTCTCCCATGTGAACCGCGCGAACCAGGTCAGCTCGTAACTCCAGCGTGGCCGAATCGAGACGGACGGACATCGGTGGTGGAGGTTGCTGAAGATGGAGAGGGACAGGCGGCTGCTGTCGAGCCGTGCCCATGTAGAGCTCCCTTAAAATTGCATTAGCCGCGCAAGGAAGGTCCAGATCCGCTGTGCCGAAGATGTTCTCCTCCGCCAGCAGCGCGAACAGAGGGTCAGAGCTGACTGGTGGACGCGCCAGACGCACACATATCCTCACCCGTACCGCTGCGTCCTGTATCCAGCCCTGACGCTCGATGATGCGGCGGACGGCTTGATGGCAGGAAATCGTCGAATGGAGCGTGACGGACAGGGTACGGCTCTCGAAGCTGAAGACGGCTTCCGCGATTACCATTCGCGCCAGCAGGGTGGAATTGACGAACCAAACGTCGGCCGGGCGATGCGTGCTCCATCCATTCTCAGCAGAGACATCTCTTAGGCTAAATCGGAGCCGGACTGGGGAAGAATCTAGGCTCGCTACTACGGCGGTGACGGGCCGTGTGCTCTTGTCGTCTGCGATATGTGTCGTCGAGGACAACACAGCACATGCCGCACCGAAGATCTTCCCCATGCGGCGACGTGCTTCGGGAGGATTCCTGGCGTAGTTGTGGAAGGTGTCTTCGCGATCAGCGACCCAGTCCTCCTCTGCTGGCGTCAATCGATAGACCCGGAGAGGGAGGAGGCCATCATCCGGATATGCGGGGAGGACACCACGCACGGCGTTGACGAGGAATCGTTGGGCCTCCTTGGATACCGGCGGTTGTGAGAAACGGACGGCGCAGGAGGAGTTGCAGCGGATTTCCGCGAACAGGAGCTGGTCGTTCACTGCTTCATCGATTGGGAATTCACATACGCGAGGTGAAATGATGACTGCTTCCTTTGAACCTTCGAATGCGACACGAATGTTATTGACGAGGTTTCCTTCTGGTCCGCGTCGAGGTACCGAGAGGACAATGCCGAGGACGATCCGGTTATCCCGAGGTGGTGTGACGAGGATAAACTCGCGAGCCCGGAAGAAGTACGGGAGAGTGGTGTCCATAGCGGTGGCGCGAGGTTTGCGGGCCTGCTGTAACGTGTTTTCAGGATCCTCGCGTGCTCGTTGAGTAGGACGCAGTGAAAGAACCCAAACGAGATCCTTAACGGACAGTTGTGTCCGGTCGAATCCTCTAGTTTGTGCTAGAACGTTGACCGAGTACTGGTCCAGCACGATACAGTGCAATTCCATGTGGTCCGGGCAGGGTACGAAGAAGTCCTTTGCTTCCAGAACGGCTCCCTGACCATATCCCTTCGAGACCACCTGGTAGAGAGCAGGGCGGACTCCATTGATTTCCGGCGGGCACACTGCTGTACGCGGGATACCCGGCGGAGTGCGAGGGTTCGCCGGTTCAACGTCGACGTAACGGTGGTTGCGGAGTTCATCGATGATGCGATCCGCCTGGCGTCGGAAGGCTATGGCGTCACCCATGCGCATCAGCTCCGGGATAGGGATCCTGTTGCGGGGGGAAGGTGATCCTACGAACCTGCGAGGGAACAGTGACCTTACAAAACGCGTGGCGAAGTAACCGCTCTGGGAGAGGTGACGATAGACGGTGGGCACCATTTCGCTCGTTACGGTGTCTTCGGTGACATTCGACAACGGCGGCCGCTCGGTGACGTAGTGGGCCCAGGGGTGTTGCCCTTCATAGCGGCTACGGTAGTTGGCGGGCGTCCTATCCTGATGGACATCCACCGCCGGTTGCGGGTGGATTCCAGGTTCAGAACCAGGGGTCTGAGATGGAGGCTGCTGGCGAGTGCGTTTAGGTGGGGATGGATCGACCTGGCGCGATGACGAGGGACCTGGAGACTCTGGCGTCGTCGGCGAAGAACGCGGCTTAGAGAAGCGTTCGGGCTTTTGACCAACGAGGGCAGCGAACGATAACTTCGCCGGCGGCTCTTCTCGCAGGGATAGCCGGCTAAGCGTTGCGGAGGAGGCGTCTGTAATATAAGAGGAAACTGTGGTAACCTCGACCAACGGTATACAAATATCAATGACACGGATTAAAGGAGAGCCAGGGAACCAAAAGGGCGGAAGAGAAAGAAAACGAAAACGTACCGTGGTCGAGCGATAGTGTAGTCGCAGTGCTTACACTAGCGGCAGCGACCTGGGAGTCGGCGGCGGAGGCACTCTCTGGAAGGGCTGCAGCAGGGGTGCCAGAGGAGCGATCGTTGGACACTGGAAAAAATAGAAAAGGAAAAAAAATTGTGGTTGCCTGTTGATACTGTCGTAGTTGTACCTTAAGTAACGTTCTCCGGTTGGAATGTGATCATTGATTAGGCATCAGCCCAGCTTGAAATAAGAGGAGCAACCGTAGCATCTGACGCGTTAGCCACTCCTTCAGCGGCTGAAGTAGGACAGTACAGAATAGAGGTATCAGGGAGAGAAGAAACGTGTACCTTTGCGATCCGCTTCCGTTTCGTGTATCGGGGATACTTCTCCGACTTTGGGCGAGAAGAGCGAGTCCGCGTCGTCGAAGGGTGGGTTGGTGACGTTGACCAACAGGTCGGCGAGGACGTCCGCGGCGATGCTGTCGGGATCGTCGGTGGTTGCCGGCGTAGGCGTCGCGGTATCTGCTGGCTCCGGTTTAGGGACGTCAAACTCCGAAACCGGAACAGTCGGGGATGACGGCAGGGGAACCGACGAATCCATTAGAAGGCACACAAATAAGGCACTGAGACGGAATCTGAAAGAGGCAGATTTGAGTAAAATGGAACGTGGTACCGAGCCGCGGACAGCGTTGCGAGGGCAGTGCCCAACAGGAGGAAGGAATGCGAAGGAGGAGAAAAACGTTAGAAGAAGACACGGGCACGTAAGATGAAGAAGAAGGAAGAAATAAGGTGTCGTTGAGTTCCTCGAATCTCCGTGGTGAAGGCGGTTACAGCGAAGAGACGCGCTTCCTGAAACGAGTATTATATGAGTGTGTGAGCGAAGGTGCAACTGAGGTGTCGTGGCTAACAGGGGTATGTGAGTAACCCAGAAGGTTGTGCACTGGGGCATTGATGTTGTCCAATGCTGCCTGTTCCTCTAGGGGGAGCCACGGGGATGAGAAAACCGGGCCTGATAGGAGAAAACATTTCTTGACCTGGTTCATGTGCACGCGCCTCGGCTTGGATTGTGGTGATGTGATGCTAACGATACTAAGGTGGGGAGGTTGTACGGCTACCACGCGGAGCTGGCCTAGCCAGGGATAACAGAGCTTCTGTGACAGTCCGACCTTGGGGGAAAAGTCCCGTAGGAAGACCCGATCGCCTACTTTAATAGCCAAGGGGGAACGATGGAAGTTATCAAAGTGTTGTTTCATTGCTAGGCTCCGATCCTTGTTGAAGGAGGCGGCTTGACTCCAGGCCCTGTGAAGAGCGGCTATAAGGGATTCCTTATAGAGACTAGCGTCCTCGTCTGAAGGGTAGTGGCCGTGTGATTTATGTTTGATCAGCAGATCTATGTTGAAAACAGCGTCGCGTCCGAAAACCATGAAGAATGGCGCTTCATCAGTGCTTTGGTGGACGGACGTGTTGTACGCGAACGCGCAGGCCGGTAGGAATAAATCCCAGTCTCCTTGATCAGGCCGGATGTAAGTCCGCAACATCTCTTGGAAAGTAGAGAACACCCGTTCACATAGGCCGTTCCCTTCATGATGGTAAGGGGTTGTAAAATAGCGTCCTATGCGGAGAAGACGGCCGAGCTCTGAAAGCAGATCACCTCGAAGGTACGAGGCATTGTCCGAGACAAGTTCAGTCATAGCACCGAAAATTAGGATGAAGTGAGTCATAATGGCATGAGCCACTGTGACGGCGGTGCAGTCCGGTACGGCGACGCTGACAACGTACTTGGTAAAATGATCTATAAGGCATAGGATATACTTGTTACCTCTAGCAGACGAGTGGTAGGGTCCACTAAGATCCAGGTACACCTTGCTAAACACTGCTTCAGTGAGAACCGGAATTAATTTCTCACGGTTGGTGGGATGAGGCCGCTTGCGCTGACAAGGTTCGCATGAGCGCACGAAATTGAAAATGTCTTCTCTCATGGAGGGCCAAAAAAACCGTCGAGAGATTTTTGCCAAAGTTTTCTTCCATCCGAAGTGACCTCCGGCGGTGTGGCTGGCATGCAGAGCAATACAAATGGGTTCACGAAGTTGAGAAGGGACCATAAGAGCAGCTCTGCAGCTGGAACTCTTGGACGACGTGTTTTTCTGGTAGTATAGACAACCGTTCTTGCCTATATGACAATTTGCGGCAAGAGACAGGTAGCGCTCTTTGTCAGAATCGCTCACCGAAGGTGCGAAAGAACCCATTTCCAAAAACTGCATAATGTTAGCGCATAAGGAATCCTCCTTTTGTTTGATCAGAATATCGTAAGGTCGGATGTACTGAGGAGGAGGCAAGCTGGTCTTGGACTGGATTGAATTGCCTGTATCCGGAGGTACTTGGGGTCTGCGCCGTTGTACCAGGCAACGCGGAAACTCGACGATGTCGTCGGCGGAAGGAGATCCATCAATAAAACAACAAGAAGGATCTGCGTTCCGGCTTAAGTGGTCCGCGACTACGTTGGCAGAACCCTTGAGGTATTCTATAGAGATGTCGTAGCTTTGGAGCTCTACCATCAAACGAGCGAGGTTGTCGTGAGTTTTATGATGACGCAACAGGAAAGTTAGAGGCTTGTGGTCCGAGAGGATTTTAGTGTGGTTCCCATAAATAGTTGGGCGGAAAAATCTTAGGGCGCTTATCATCGCAAACAGCTCAATATGGGTAGGACTCCACTTACGCTGGGAGGGTGAGAGTGATTTGCTGAAGAAACCGATGGGAGCCAAGGCTGACGATTTGTCCTGCTGTTGGAACAGAGCGGCACCAACTGCTGTCTTACTACCGTCGGTGTGGAGTATGAATTCTCGGTCTAGGGGAAAGGTCAGGCAAGGTCGACTAATTAAAGCTTCCTTAATTCGACGAAAAGCCTCCTGATGTGGAGCCTCCCAAAGAAAATTGGATTTATTTTTACAAAGATCGTACAGAGGGGATGCTATGTCCGCAAAGCCTTTGATAAATTTCCTGAAGAAATTAGCCATACCGAGGAAACTTTTGACGGCCTTAACATTGGTGGGGGCGGGCATGTCGCGAATGGCTTTCACATTGCGCTCGCAAGGGGAGTAGGTGGTTCCGGAAATTTCATGCCCTAGGAAGGTGATTTTTGACTGAGCAATGCTCGTTAGCTTCTTTCCAGAAACTTTGATGTTGAACAGGCGGAAACGTTCGAGCACCTTGCGTAGGGAACTGAGATGAGGATCAAAATCCTTGTCAAATACTATGATGTCGTCTAAATAAGCGAGACAATTATTATCGAGGCCTGATAAGGTCCGGGACATGGCGCGACAAAAATAAGCCCCGGCATTCCGTAACCCGAAAGGGAGGTAAACAAATTGGTATACCCCTCTGTGGGTAGCCCATCCGCACTTTGCCTGGCTTTCAGGGGAGAGCAAGAGTTGCATGTACCCAGAAGCAAGGTCGAAAGAGGTGTAGAAACGGTTTCCGGCTACCCTTTCCAAAAGGTCGTCAATACGGGGTAGAGGGTAGCGGTCGGGAATGGTAATGCTGTTGAGGGGTCTGAAGTCGAGACATACCCTAAGCGAACCATCCTTTTTCTTTACGAGAACCGTATTATGGACCCACGGGGTATCACTCTCGACGATTCGGCCTGATTTCAGGAGCTTGTTAATGTGTTCATCTAACTCCTTTTGAAATCGTGAGGGAATCCGGGTAGGCCGATATCGTGTCGGAGGTATCTCGGTAGTTGTCTTGATTTTAATAAGGGTGTGGTCGTAGGAGCCCAAATCATATGAAGATGTCGAGATCCGATCCTGGTAGTCGTTGAACAGAGAACGTAGTCGATCACGCTGCTCCTCGGATACTTCTGCTTGTGAGAGATCGATATTAAAAGGCGTGCCCGTATCGGCAGCCATGGCTGAGATTCCCACGGCTAGAGTTTTGTCAGTGCTAAAAACACTGCGTAGGTTCTTGTACAACTCCGTCTGCAAGCTCTAGCAATGGCTTTGCTGTGGTCAAACATTGGTCTTTGTAGATGACTCTGGGTGTTAGATGGATTGCTGAGGCACAGCACTGCTTCTTGTACTGGGAAAACGGTAGGTGCGACAAAAACGTTTTCGTCGCAGAGAAGCTCGGCTTCGGTCCAAACTGAGGACCACGTTGGGGATGCTTCGGTGAGGTAGCAATGTACAAGTGTTTCTGTCCCTGGTGGAAGAACTACTGTGGAGGACGCACGCACCGAGACACCGCCAGCCGGGATTTCCGGGAGTGCAGAACGATGGGGGACGGAGCTTTGAACCACTGGTATTGTCTCACCGTCCAACAGAAAAACCCTCTGATTGTAGTTGAGGGACCATGAGGGCAGGCGTTGTAGCAGATCATTTCCTAAGATCACGTTGTAAGCGTCGGCGGTCCGGGGGATACAGTCAGCCTCCGTGAAGTGGATGACCTGGTTGAGAGCGATTTTACCGATTTGGAGATACACTGATGCGGACCCTACGAAAGGTACTGGTATGCCGGCCATTCCTACAGCGGCTGGTATTTGCGAGGGACTCATACGGAAAATGCCCAGCAAAGGGAGTAGCGACTGGGAGGCCACTGTGATTCCTGCACCAGTATCAACAAGGGCCAATAAATTGACTCCGTTCGCACGGATCGGCACCTGTGCGACGAAGAAAGGGACAGGACCGTCAACAGCCAATACTGACATTGGTACTGTAGAAGCTTTTGGTGGCCAGGAATCAGAAAAGTCGATTTCAACCTGAGAGATATCCAGGGCAATAGGTGATCGTGGAGGAGGGTGAGCGACACGGCTTGAAGAGGTGGTGACTGTAACAGGAAGTATTGAGGGACGAGGGGATCGTGGGACAGCAAGAGGGGGATCCTGGAACCGAAAGCGGGTCAGAAGCCCCGGGTAATAAATGCGAATGTAAAGGAGAAATAGAGTCTTTAGAAGGCTACCAGAAACGACTAGGCAGCAGAGGGAAACCCAGATGTTAAAGTAACTAAATTGAGCTATCATGGTGGAGAAGGGGAGACTGACCTGCTCTTCTGAAGCGAGGTGAGGCGATCGAGGACTGGTGATCCGGGTGAAGTGGTCCATAAGCTTCTCGTGGTCCAGAGCTGTCCAGAGTTCCCGCAGTTGGTTGTTGTCTGAAACGTCGCTAAAATTAGTAAGAATCAGATTATGAAATATTGTTAATTGGGGGGCGACAGGTAGAGATTTAATGCGAGGAAAGGAGGATACAACCGTGATCTTGTCAGGTGATACCGTAGAAAAAGACCCTTCCAACGGTGAAAAGCGCCGAATTCCGTCTGCCGAAGCCACAATGAAGGGTTGCGAGTCCGTGCAGTCTATGGTCGATGCTTTACCCTGGATTATGTTTGTAGTGGGGTCCAGAAATGCATGCCCTTGGAACCCACTGGGGAGATTTATCTGAACCATGGGAAGGGAGAAGCATGTACCATTGAAGGGCAGAAACCGTACCGATGATGAAGGAATAGGAATGCAGCGTCGGACTTGGACGTACCCGCTACCTTCGTAGGTAGCCATGATGTCCGGGCGGGCCAAAAGGTGTCGCATCGTCAGCGTCGGGGAGGTGTGCAAAGCTGATGCCAAGAAAGTTGACAGGACGAGTGTTCGCTCGCATACGCTCTGGAGAGCTTGGCGAAATATAGATAGAGCGGCGGCATGGACCGAGCCCTCGACGGCCAACAGTTGCGCTGAAAGCTGGTTGGAGGTAACCAAGCCTACCTCCGCATCGGTGCTACGAGTTAGTCGGCGGGACATCTGAATGGCGTATCCTTGATCCGTCACAATGAAATGTTTGAAGCAATCCACGGTTTTTTTTTCGTTCCACGAGAGAGAGAACTCCCTAGAATCGCTCAATCAGATAGAGCCAGTAAACCAGCCGGACATCTTAGAAAGGAAAACGTAATGACACTCCTCTTCCGGGTCAGGGGTCCAGATTACCACGGAACCATCATGGAGCGTGCAGGTACCATCTTTATAAAAACAGGAGGATAGATCGCCAACAGACGACTGGGGTACTGGGTCGTTGTGGTGAGCGTATACAGTTTTGGAAGCCAAATAACAGTTAGTTACTGTAACTGTGTGGTCAGTGCAACACCCAAAAGGAGCTGAAGGGAAATCGAACGCAAGGTCGTGGCGAGTGCGCCACAGCCCTGCATACTCTTCCAAGGCGCCATGAGCACATCGGTGATGGTTAGCCATCTGCCTGCATTCTTCGGAGGATACCGCAAGATGAGTTTCTGCGTGCGCCTCACGCCGCGCTCCGAAGAAGTTAACCGAGTACGTGACGGAGTGGCGGATGATTCTGCAGAAAGAGGCTGGCGACGAGAACATTTTAGTGTTCGGACGGAATATCTGTAACGTCACGCGGTCAAGATGTGATGAAGAGTTAGGCAGCAGCCCGGAGCAATTGTACGCGTCTGGCACAAAGAACAGATTGGTGGGGTTTTCCTTAGGACAAAGCCAGGCGCTAGAGGCAGACACTGGAGTGCCTAGGAGACTAACGGACATCGCGCAGAGAAGCAACAGCCGGACATCCGGAAGAGAGTCGCGACCACTGGGAGACGATGGCTTCTCGAAGGTTGAACGAGCCAGTTCCTCGTTCCGCTGGAGTAGCGCAGCGATCCTGGCCTGAGATTGGTCTAGCTGGGACTGTTGGTCCTTAAGAGAGAGCGAGAGTTGTGCAATCCTCGATCGCGCGTCCTCTACGGCTACGACGTCATCAACTCTCTGAAAGGTGCGAATGTCGCATTGCCGCGAGCGTGGCTGCTGCCTGGAGAAAGGCTGAACCCCGCGGTCTACTCTCGGCGACCAACGCGACGTCCGAGCGTCGAGAAGCCTGACAGGCCGACGGGCAGTCTCGGCGAAAATGGCCGGTCCCTCCGCAATTGAAACATTCCGACCATGTTGAGACGGTACGAGGCGCAGACCTAGCGGGGCGCATTTGCGGAGGCCCGCGGGAGGGAGCCTCATTCTCCTGCGGAAGGTCTAAGGTGGGAGCTTGACGTCGACGGCTGATGAAGGGTCCGGGGGTGCGATTTGGACGCATTGCTACCTGGACGAATGGTGGAGGACCGCCGGCCTGAGTTGCCGTGTTAAGCGCAGCCGTAGGTGTTATGAGCCGCTCCGCAGCGGCCTCGCTGAGGAGCTGCTCGACTGTTTGTGCCTTGGTAACAGCCTGGTCGAACGTTGTTGGGTTGTCCAGTTTCACGAAGTAACGTATATCCCCCTCAACCGGGCCACAAATTCTTCGAGGACGCGGTCCATCTGTATGGCTGCGTCCTGTCCGGAGGTAGCAGCACGGACCAGGTGGAAGATGCGGTTCGCGAACGCCGAGCACGACTCACCGGGTTCTTAACGACACACCGACAGCTTCTGTCGAGCCACATAACGCTGTTGGGGGCTTTCAAAGAACGCAGTGAGGTGTGAGACCAGAGACAAGAAGTCCTTACGGGCTTCTGTAGGCAACTCCTCCACCTTCTCGCGCGCCATCCCATCCAGGTGGCCTATGAGAAAGCTCGCCTTTTGCTCATTACTCAGGAGGTTAGGACGCATGCGCATCACGTCCTCGAGGCGACGCAGCCACATGGAGAACTGTGGCCCTTGATCCGTAGAGCCGGCAAATGGGGCGACTTTAGGCCCCTCGGGTCCTTGCTGAAGCATCGCCACAGTCGGGAGACTGTCAAGGCGTTGACCTACCACCGCGAAGGACTCGTTAAGTTTCTGGGCTAAGGCCGCATTACCATCGTTGATTTTCTTGCTCAGCAGAACCGAAACGGCCTGGGACTCCGACCGTACCTGAGCTATAGCCAAAGAGGTGGCATCATGAAGGGAATTAACGTCACGTCCATGAGCAATAGCTTCATCTTCGAGCCTCTCTAGCGAGTCCAGGAAGGGATCGGATAAAAGTTCCCCTGGTTCATGTTTTGTGTCTATGTCGTGAGCATCAGCTCGAGGAGTCTCAGAAGACTTATTAGAAGTGCTGCGAGTAACAAAAGGCATCAGGAGAGACAATCACTGGAATCAGTGAAGGATGAAGGAGCTCTGAGCCCTGTCCGTATATATATCCGTGACGGGGGATAGAGCGGATATCCCCGCAGAGAAACAAAAGGCTGGGAAGGAAAACAAATCGCATGAAGCCCCCGAAGTATGCGCCTCACGCATGGGAGCGGAATGCGGACCGCAAGAGATGTTGATGTTGCAGAGAACGAGCCTGGGGCTCGGCGAGATCCCGAAGACCGATAAGGGTCGACGACGTCGGAACGTGGGAAAGCCGCCGACCGAAGACTACCGTAACCTTTCTGGTTCGAAAGCTGCACGCTGCGACCGTAGTCCTGCCTGCGAATATGAAACCAACTAGATTCGAAAACCCGCTTGAAGCTAGAGGGACCCTAGATCCCCTTGGTGCACCAAACCGACCCTAAACAGACACACTACAGATATTAGATTCTAGGAATTCCGTATACAACCTCCATTCGACGGGAAACCTCTTACCCTAACCTCCGTCGACGGGAACCGCCATCGCCAAAACAGAACTATACTTATGCATGCATAGATATCAGAGAGAGCACGAAATTCCTGAATGTGTGGCATTTACGCCGGCGTCACTACCGTTTTCGGACATTCGCCGCAATTGAGTCATTATGCACTCCAAGTGCGTACAAGGGAGCAAACAAAGACCGATGCGTAGAGAGAAAAAAATGCATGGCAAGAGCTTCAGCGTCCGAACGTCCTCAGAAAACGGTAATGAGAAAGTTTTCCGAACGCTATTTTGGGCGAAAGAGAAGTATCCCAAAATAACCTAAGGGAAATGAAGGAGGAATGACACTAGTGGACTAGACGGAGATCTCCGAAATTCGCTATAAAAAAGGAGCGGCGAGAAAAGGCTGCTGCGAGTAGTCGGAAGGTGAGTGACCTACCCAAAACCAAACTGGCCAGGAATGGGTTTCGGTAGTGCCCATCAGGGCTGAAAGCTGTCCCCAAACTCACCTAAACCTCTCCTCGCCTCGTGGAGTCGCCTCGCTGCTACCAGTAAGATCCGTGTAGAGGAAATAATAGTTTATTATGATAGCAAAGAATGGGGATCAGTCCTGGCGTTCCGGTGCAGTGGACCGTGTGGGCGAGGGTGGCGAGGTGATAGCAGCAGCCGCTCCGGGTCGTCGTCGTCGCTCCTTCTCCTCGTCTTCGCTCCGCTTCTCGTCCGCGCACGCCTCCTGTAATCAGCGCTTCGATCTCTGCGTCAAGAGCTGAAGACTTCACGATGTATTGATCGAACTCTTGGCTCATGTCCCTGGTGAGACCTAGGTTCCTTACAGTATCTTCCCAGCTTTGAAATGTTTTCTATTTAATGCGGGAAGTATTGTAAATAAGCTACATCACCTCCACCACTTTCTCTCTACATATGATCCTGACATTGTTTTCATAACTGAAACGTGGCTTTCCGAAAATATTAATGATAGTGAAGTCTTTGGTGGTCTTCCGTTTGTGATCTTTAGAAATGACGTCAAGCAAGCACATTTCTATTCCGAATCCTGCTTTGAATTTCTGTGCCTGGATCTAATGGATCCTGAGTTTGCTTGCACCACCAGATACATTCTTGTCTATAGGCCTCCCAGCGCATCCTGCTACGATGACGAACAGCTTCTGGACTTGCTAAGCAATCTGTGCTCTGCGAGTTCAGGGCTAATTGTACTTGGAGATTTCAATTTGGACCATGGTTGGGTGAATCAAAGGCCGCGTGGTTTACCATCTGCCTCTTTCGTTAACTTCTTTAATAGTTGCAATCTCGTTCAATGTGTTACGAAACCTACTCGTGGGGACGCTATCCTTGATTTAATAATGTCATCTCCCCGCGTCTGTACCGATGTTTTATATCTTCCTCCATTCCATACGTCAGACCATATTATGCTTGAGTTCCGCTGTACCACTTCGTATAAAGCCTCCTTAACTACTTCCTATGTTTTTTTCAAAACCGACTTTACTAGCCTAAATCATTACCTCGCGTGTATAAACTGGTGGAGCGTTTTTGATGGATTTCAATCTATCGATGACCTATATATGAGGTTTTGTGCAGTAATGTATGAGGGATTCAAAAAATGTGTTTCTCTGTGTTATCCTGGTAGCAAAAGGACAAGGTATCCTAAGCACATTCTAAACCTTTTGAACCAGAAGGCAAGGCTCTCCCCATCTTGTGCGCTCTATAAAAAAGTGTGCTCCGATATTAACTTTCATACTAAGAAATTCCATGCTAATTGTGAAAGACGATTAGCAAGAAAGTCGTCCACAAAACAATTTTTCGAGTTGGTTCGCAGTAAGATGAAAGGCTGTGGGAATCCCCCGACCATTAAGGATGAATATGGCAATGTGTTCGTAACTGACAAGCAGAAAGCAGAATCATTTGCGAAATATTTTTCTAGTGTGTTCACTTCTGGAAATGCGAGGGATTATAATCAACGCTTTTGCTCAAATAGATTGCTCAACGGCCGCAAATTCGAGAATATCACTTTCGATCACAATGATGCGCTGAAGCATTTGCTAGCTCTAAAAGAGTCCTCATCCTCTACTTTTGATGGGATACCTCAAATAGTGTTTAAGAAATGTGCCCAAAATTTTTGTAGACCTTTGTCAATGATTTTTAATATTTCCATTATGCTAGAAGGCGTTCCCTCATGTGGAAGGAGGCACTAGTTACACCAATACCAAAAGGCTCCAAATCGAATATTGTAGCCAATTATAGACCGATTAGCATTTTACCGCTCCCAGTAGAAATATTTGAAAAGATTTTACGTTAGAAATTCCTTGACTGGCTTGAGCGTCAAAATTTGCTCCCACCAGAACAGCACGGTTTTCTAAAAGGTGCATCATCTACTACCCAACTGCTTGATAGTAGTTTTGACTAGTACTACGCCATGAACAACAACCTTGCCATGGATGTCATTTACTTTGACTTAGCTAAGACATTTGGTAGAGTAAACCACTCCAAACTAATTTTTAGGCTAAAGGAAGTAAAAATTAATGGCAGCTTATTAAAATGGTTTGAATCCTATCTTTCGGATCGTCATTGTGGGTAAAAGTGAATAATTCTGTCTCAGAACTCTATTCTTGTTCAAGTGGAGTACCTCAGGGTGGTGTTCTTTCTCCTCTTCTTTTTGTCACGTATTGTTTTGATCTTCCAAGTAATTTAAAGACTCATACATCAGTAAAAGTACAGCTCTACGCCGACGATATCAAGGTATATGGCATTTACGGACAGGAAAACAAACACGAGATTTACGTGGCATTAAACGAATCAATTCGCAGGCTTATGGAATGGACTGATATGTGGGAGCTCCCTGTTAATCTCGAAAAGACCTACGTAATGAACTTTGGGCGAGATTATGGATTCGAATATGGATATGGAGAAACAACTTTCAGGAGACGTGAAGAGGTGAAAGACCTAGGAGTACTTAGTACTCAATAGTTTTCTAGATTTTAAGTCCCGTGTAAATGAGACTGTTCGAAAAGCTCTTAGGAATCTATTTCTTATTTTTAGAAACGTTCATTCCAATGAAAATACGATATTTATTAGACTTTACAAAGCATATATCCTGCCGCAGTTGGAATACTGTTGTCAGTTATGGAACCCGCATGGGAACAAAAAACTCCAGGTACAGATTGAAAAGGTTCAGCAGACTTTCACAAGAATCCTGTGTTTATGACTTCCAATATCAGGCACCCTTACGAAATGCCTAATTATGCGACCCGGCTTAAAAACTTCGATCTAAAAAGTCTATTGTTTCGTACAGCTTTAATGATTTGATTCTTTGTTTTCGTATGCTACGGATGGGAGTGAAACTGAGATTCAGTAGGTATTGGGTTTTTAAAGCCATTAGCTGCCCCACACTTAAACACTGGCATCAGTGCAAAATTTACAATTCCTTTTTTATCGGACTTCACGGTGGCTGCAAGTGCTGCCCGACGACGTACTGAGCTTCCCTAGTGTCTCAGTTTTTCGGAGTAAGCTAAAAAGATCAGAGCTTCTTTCTTTATTAAAGATACAGGACTTTTAGGTAGTAGCATGTAGCTAGCTCAACTACGGACCTTAGACTCCGTCACTTTAAGGCAAGTCATTATTAGAATAAGTGCTCTCCTTTTATATTCATTTGATGGATACTTTTAGAGCAGCGTTGGATGTTTGTCCCGACTTCTCAATGGACTACTCACGGCTTATCAATACCTCCTCCGCGCCAACAAGGCTACGCCGTTATGTCGCACATGTCCTTCGACATAGTATCATCGCCTCTCCCATAAATAGGCTTGTCCACGAGTTTCTTTTACTATCGCCTTGAAAGATATTTTCGGATTTCCGTCCTGTTCTTAGCTTCCTCTGTTTCACTTACCCCTCGCGTTCGTTAGTGCTTTTCCTTGAAATACCTCAATTTTTCCTGGTGTAAGCCTTTCACTGCCTTACAGTAATGTTGAGTCATATCAATTCGGAAAGCACAGGTGCTGCATGGCTCTCTTTGGCTTGAAGAAATCACTGTTTTATTTTTATATAGTTACAACCAGTTTTTTTGTTTGTTGCTTCAACTCTTTTACCTGACTATCTATGTCTTTGCATATCTACCTCCTCTGCGGGTCTCCTTAGTAGGCCATCGCCTGGGGCGTGTAGTTAGTTTAAAGAGGTTCTTGAAAGATAGAACCCGCCCCGGTATGGTTATGCCAGTTGCGTGCCTATTGAGTCGTAGCACTCAAGGTGGAGAACCATTGATTCTATGTAATATAAGTCGGGAAGCAGTTGTTTCCTAATTATAGTTTTAAATTAATTGTATTTATTATCACCACAATTTCTTTTATATTGCAGACAAAATTTATTTCCGGATAGACTTTCAAGTCAAGTAGAGCCGCAGTATAGGCCTGTTCTTTTCCTCGCTTTTAGTATAGTATATTACGCAATTTGACTCGTAAGAAGGATATGTTTGTAGGCTTATGAATTTTTTGAGGTATTTCAGGATCAGCAACGTTGACAAAACAATTATGACTCCTCAGTTTCCTACTTATTTTTGTCTAGATTATTGTTTACTTCCTTGTTCTTTTATTGTGTTCTTGACATACCAACAATAGTGTCTTCTTTTGTGGAGTGCTGGCTGTTTTTCATCTTTTTGACGCACCCATGAGTGCATAATAAATAAATAAATAAATATGGGGACAGCATCCGACTTTCCTTCCTCAGCGAGACAAGCGTGGTCACGACAAAACTAGCTTTCTCCACATCTGACAACAGGTTTAACGTGTGTTTAGGAAGCGAAGAAGTACCATACCGAAGCCAAAATCCACTCTTTATTTGCAAAAATGGAAGCACTCTACAGAGCAAATCGCATGGACACTACTCGTGTCCTTCCAAAATTTTTCCGAATAAACGAATAATCGAATATATTCGGTTTTACGAAAAACCGAATATTCGAATAATGAATATATTCGAATTTTTGACCTTGTCGAATATTCGAATAATGAATGTATTCGAATTTTGGACCTCATCGAATATTCGAACAATGAATATTTTCGAATTTTGGGCCTCACCGAATATTCGAATAATGAATATTCGAATATTCGACATTATTCGAATATTCGTTCGAAATTATTCGATTTCGTCCGAAGTATACGACAGATTTATTTGAATTGAAAGTCAAATTGAGCCCTAGGCTAAATGCTTTTTCTAATTTCTTCTGTGAGGAAATTAGAAATCTTCATTCTTCAATTTTCAAATCCAAACTCTTCTAATCTTATTGAATTCCGGCCGTAACGCATGACTGACATAGTGCCACAAAATTTATCAATAACGAATACTTTGGTTGAAATTGTCAACATTCTACGGCTTCTAATGACCCTCGTAAAGCAAATACAGAAATAAACGTAATCTCAAACGCGGCATGTTATTTAAAGGCCTTTGCACGAAAACAAAACGATGGAAAAGCAGATGTGGGCCTGCAAAAACACAATTTCCAAAAATTACAGATACACTGAAAAGCTATAAATCATAGTTGGCGACAAATCTACGCTTTCATTATGATTTCATGACGACGATTCCGATGAATTTTCTTCTTCGTCGGAAGAAAGAACGCTTTCTTCATCGCTGGAGGAACTCTCACTCACGTCTCCGAACAAGCTAGCCATTTTGGGAGGAGCTCCATACCTTTTCGCCTCAGCTGGACTCCATGCCTTGCTCACTCTACAAAAATCATCATTGAAATATTGCGTATGCATTATTCAAAAAGCCACTTTGGGAAGTCCACCAAAGCTGTTCATCTTCTAGAAGGCCTCTCACTCTATCTGAAAATAATGAACTCACCTTCCAATCTCTTCATTTCCTTGTGCCTTGATCATCAAAAGGAGCCGGCCGTTTTCTCCCCTTAATCTTCCTCTTCTTTTGTTTCCGTAAATCATGCCCGCAAGACTGAAAACGGGATGATAGTTGTTCCTTCCTAATCATCTTGCTATGTGCGCTAACTTGAACAATCGCTCACAGTCGACCGACGAAGCGGGGAGACCAAATATTCAGAAACCATCTTAGAAATATTTGGAAATTCATTACGATGGCTCCGCCACCACTCAAATGGATCCGAATCGAACTCAGGTCTGGCTCTTTTAAGCGCGATTGCGTACTGCTGGATCTCAATTTGTAACAAAGCCTCTGAATAGATGAATTCGTGCCCTTTTTCCAAACATACTTCGAAATCATCGTCCTTGGTGTTGGCTTTATTAAACCCCGGTGTTTCGGTCTCCTTTAGCACATTCCAGACAGGCAGTCCTCACTAGCGCTTGGTGAAGGAGAACAATCGGACTCATCCATTGTTGAAGGCACTAAACTATTTCTTGAAGGCTTATATGACTACCACCACATTTTGTTCAACCTTTTGTTCTCTTCAGCCTCTCTACCGTCTCCCCATGCTTCCATCGAGAGCACGGTATCCAGGAAAGCGAAACGCGGGTCCATGAAGGACGCCATCCAGAGAGTCTCGTCCTCAACCACTCATCAAAGTAGTGTCTCAGTTTGGACAGCAGCATATCACCGAACTGCTTCGCTTCTTGTTTGGCGCTCATACAGCTTCTAAAAATTAAGCGATCTGATCTCACAGCAAATAGAATGAATAAGAAACGACTAACTTTCTTGTCGAAGCGACTAGAATTTTTCCTACTGCAATATACATCGAAATGCATGAATTCTGGCGACATACCTGAAACCAGAAGAAATTGCGTGTGCTTTTTGTGCTATTGTAGCTAATGAAAACAACAAAGCACAACCTGCTTCGTCATTGTATAGAATGGTGCCAGAAAAGACTGGATAGCTTCCAAGAACCTAAGTTCTTCTTTTTCAAACGGCGTCATACTGAGATGGTTGACGATGTTTTCAATGGTAGGCAGCTGTAATGCCGAAAGGACACAAAATCAATTAGTGTATCAAAGGTGGAAACCTACAGAGTTTAGCACGTCGCAGATCATGGTGTAAGTAGAACCCCATCTAGTCGGGCAATCCGAAGAAGGTAAAACATTCGGCAGGTTCGCTCCTTGCAAAAGCCTGGCTCTAGGCCCAGGCTCGAGTGAGGGTGGTGACGTAGAAGCACCAATATCGCCCAAACTTGTGCGTGGGGGTTATTTGGGGTGCTGATCGATCACGAGTCTGTCATCAGTTTTTAACTTGCTTAACATGGAAATCAAAAATTCCCACCTTTCCACACTTTCAAAGAGCTCGATGAACATAAATGACGTTCGTTGCCATGTTTTTGTTCACAACTGTAATGGGGATAAAGGGTCTCACTGACGATAAAATGCAAAAATGTCAGCATAGGGAGGGGAGGAATCGAACCCACGACCACATTCACGTGAAGAGAGAACACCATCCACTGCGCAAACCGACCATACTCAGTGAGGGGCAGCGGGGCGTGATGAACTTCGCACTCAACACAGAAGAGCATTCCAAAAACTAACCATGGTTTTGGACTCCCCACACTGGATCTACATCCTGTAAAAATTGCATCGCAAAAGCTCACCGCATTTTTGGAGGCCCTCCTTGTCAGAATAGATTGAGCACATTAACTATAAATCCACGCGTAATGGTTCCGCTAATATAGTGACGCCACGTTGAAAAAATCTACAAAAAATTGTAAATCTGATCAATATCGATTAATGGCGATCGAAACTTCAAAACCGAACTTCATATACTTGTTCAGCGACCACGACCACCGCCAGGGCTGAAGTTTCGGGCCGCATGAATGGCATGCCCAAAAATCGAAATTTTGATAAATATCGATTGATGGCGATCTAAACTTCAAAAGCAAACTTCAGATTCGTGTTCAGCGACTTCGGATACCCCCAGAGCTGAAGTTTCGGGCCATTGTTGATCACCATCAATAGTTGAGTATACAAGAATCCAAACTACGTAGAAGCACTGCCGAACTACAGTAATCAAACGGCCTAAACAGGCATTTCTCACTTCTGTGAGTAATCCTATCGAAGTTGGAGCTTGTAGTCTACCGTGAAGTAGCACTAAATCCCGAGTCAAATACGTGAACAATGTTTTTGGTTTTCCAAAAGAAAACGAAAAAGTTTGAAAAATGCTTCGGTGAAGAAATTCTGCTGTCAGGCAGTATTGAGACATTAACAAAAGGCTGAGACCTACTGTATGTCCCATTGGCAGTTTTAACGCTCATCACGCCACTGAATTTCTCAACCACGGTTTTGTAACAGCAGTAGCCAAGTGCACACCGTAGCATTTCACATGAAATAAGGCGTCTCGTAAATGCACAGCACGCCGCGCGCCAGGTTCGGGTTGTGGTAAGTCGGCAGTGGTTTTCCGTAGTTTAGATTCTTGTGTTGAGTATCGCCAATACGTCGTGTCCCACTCCAGTTGTGACGAACGGAGACACACACATAGGGTAAGGATAAGTTAAAGAGAATTCCATTATATTGCAACAATGCAGTTACACGGCCTGTCGTAAATTTGCACGTGGCTGGTGCAGTTTGCTGACTGCGCCCTCCTAGCCTAGAGATCGCGCGTCGGCGTTCACGTTGCCACGTTCGATCGATGTCTTGTGCGCCCGCGATTGCGTCGCCGGCAAGTGCGTCGTGGGGCAGTGGAGGTGGCGCCGCTTCTGCGCTGGGGATCGGGGGTTCAGTTCTCGTACGTGGTGGTTCACTTGCATTTCAACTGGGTACTTGAGATTTGAGAAGCTTTGGCGTGTGAACAAATTTGAGCCGTTTTTTCGCGCATTATTCCAGCCGTAAGCGCTTCGCCGCTCCAAGAGCGCAGAACACAGCCGCGGACTTCCCTGAGAAACGAACGCAGTTTTCACACGAGCAGCTTGGATGGCACACACCCTGGAGCCCCTTCCCTAGCCGATTTCTGGAGACAAGTGTGTAGTTCCGTTTCCATTCATCTAGGTTCAGTTCGAAACTCAAACTCAATTAGGAAGTCGAATTATGGAGACAAGTGATGTGTGAAGCTCCGTTTTCACTTCTCTAGGCTCACTTCCAAACTGAAAACCACTTAAGGAAGTCAAATTCTGGTCACAAGTGATGTGTGATACTTCGCTTCCATTCATTTAGGTTCAGTTCGAAACCAAAACCCTCTTAGGAAGTCGAATTATTTACACAATTGATGAGTGTGGCTCCGATTCCATTCATCTAGATTCAATTCGAAACTGAACCCTCCTAGAAAGTCGAATTCTGGACACAAGTGATGTGTGTGGCTCCGTTTCCATTCCTCTAGACTCAATTCGAAACCAAAACCCTCCTAGGAAGTCGAATTCCGTACCCAAGTGATGTGTGTGGCTCCGTTTCCATTCCTCTAGGCTCATTTCTTAACCAACTGGACAAGTGAGCGATGAGGCGTGAGGGAAAAAAGAGTTGACGGTGTGTGGTGCAATCGCACTGCACCACACGCCCAAATTCACGACAGGCCGTGTAATTGCATTGGTACAATGTAATGGAATTCAAGTAAAGAGGTTGGCGCATCCCAGGAAAGGGTCTGTTCATACTGTAGCGACGAGAGGGACCAGAACGACTCGCGCGCAGCGACAAGAGTCACGGCAGCACCGGGAAAATATGAACAGACGACTGGAGCGACTGGGGCAACGGACGTGTTGTGGTGTACGCAATTGCACCATAACGGCTATCTCTTTTCATTCAGTTAATCAGTCAACACGGACACTATCAATCAGTCATACTACCTACATTATCAATCTTCCACTCAAAGGAAGCATAACAGCATGCCTTACCTTGATCTGAAGACTGACAGAATAGGAATCGTTTCCTTCCAACATTAGTGCGCTATGGTGTAATTACGTACTCCATGCTCCGTATGCCGCTCCGGTTCCTTCCCGTCGTATGAACAGGCGACCGCAGCGATAAAACCACTTAGTAGGAGTGACCCATACCCCGGCGTTATTTGCGCCCACTTACACTCTAGAATTAGCAAAAATCGGCAGCACAGGAGCAAACAAGAAAAGCATAATAGAACAAAACCGACCGCTGATCGATTATGCCTACGCCCTCTCAGCTTAGAGACCGTACGTGGAAACTTTCGGGCGCCTTCTTAGCTCCTAACCCTTCATCACTTGTCGAGTTAGTTAGGAAGTGACCCTAAATGAATTGAAATGAAGTATCACACATTATCTCCAGAATTCGACTTCCTAGGTGGATCGAGCTGGTACTCGAAACAATCAACTAGGCCACTTCCTAACCAAAAACCGCCCAGCAAGTCCAATTCTTGAGACAAATGATGTGTGACACTTCATTTCAATTCATCTAGGCTCACTTCCTAAGTGGCTCGAAAAGTGGTGAAACGTGAGGAGCCCACTATACACCGAATCACGCCGCTCTACGACCCAGTAAACAAAGCCTAGGAGGGTGACCCCTTCCAGCCACAGGCACTAGGAGACATTCACGTTTATTCGTTTCGTGGACGACCACGAAACGAATAAACGAATAGACACGATAAAACTAAAAAGAAAAAACGATGACGGACGCATACCCGGCAAGGATCAGTGGCTGGCACGAAATGCGGCGTCGCACGCGCTCGCACGCGCTTGCGACGGACAACTCGTCCGCGGCCTCCCTTCAAAATGGGGCGCATCGACACCGAAACCTCAGCTTCAACAATAAGAAATCTGTATCAGTATGTTAATATGTATATGATGTTTTATGTTACAAACCCGCACGAGAAAAAAACAACAACTAAATGAGGAAACACCTTGTCGTTAAGCTGAGAAATAAGGTCTCCTACAAGTGAATCACAGAAAATGACTTTGAGAAGGATGAATGATGTTGTGGCAATTTGGGGTGAGATCGCAGCCAGTCTATACCCTTCCGACTGGGAAGATGAATGTCAAATAGTCCGCCCATGCGACACGGTACGACTGGAAGATGGTCTCCCAGACACATATTGTTATAAACCAGAAGATCGTTCCTATGGCACTCAGCGTCACATACTTCCGAATGGTATTATATAATGGATATAATACCATTCGGAAGTGTATAATGGATCGTCGGTGACTGCGGTCGAAGAAAGCCTCAACCAAAGAACCATTGTGTTCGTAAGCCAACCAACGGAAGACCAAACAAACCGACGATGAAGTACTTTCGACAGAGGTCGATCTTGGCCCGCATCGTTCATCCTTCTCAAGTCCATTGGTTGCCCCTCAAGCTTGGTAATTACGCATGTTTCCAATTTCGAATAATTTCATGGCTCCATATGAAATGTGTATACCAAACGATAGAGCTCGAGCCGCTAAGCTCTATCGTTTGGTATACAAATATATCCTTGGTTTTTCATATACTTGACTTTAGGCGAGTTATACCCCGAAGGCGCAAAAACTGACTCCCGGTTATCTATCTCGGTAGCGTCTAATACATTCGAATATATTCGAATTTTGGGGCACGCCGAATAGTTGAATAACGAATATATTCGAATTTTGGGCCTCTCGAATATTCGAATAATGAATATTTTCGAATTTTGGGCCTCATCGAATATTCGAACAATGAATATTCGAATATTGGATGAGGTCCAAAATTATATATAGGAATACGAAGTATAATGGACACCCCGAAGTCGAACCCACCACCCCTCTCCTGTAAGCCCGCCTCGCTATTATATCTTTTTCCTTCGGAAAAAATTTCGAATTTCGCATGATCGAATAATATTCGATTTTTAAAATTTCGAATTTTGCATGATCGAATAATATTCGGTCTTCAAAATTTCGAATTTCGAATAATCGAATTTCGAGTTGTCGAATATTGGAATAATCAAATGAACAACCTATTAGGTTGTAACGAATTAAATGGCACTGGCTCGCGCCATTTTTTGGCGCGTTTTTGCGCGTTTGATCAAGAACAATCCGTAACATGTGACATATCATTTAGAAGCGCAAACTTTGCTCTACCGGTGAGTACCAAGTTTTCTATGTAAAAGTGGGAAAACTTTAGAGTTTTGTTGACTTTTTTGCAGATGGACAAGAGGGTAATCCGAGGCATTTTCTTGTATGAATTCAAGCTGGGCACTACAGCTAAGGAGGCGGACGAGAAGATCAACGCCGCATTCGGTCAAGGATGTTCCACAATTCGGACGGCGTATCGTTGGTATCAGAAGTTCCGGAGTGGAGATGAGAGCTTGGAAGGACATGGAGGTCGTGGGAGGCATAGTGATGTTGATGAGGACAAGCTGAGAGATGTGGTAGAGGAGGATCCACACAAAGGTACCAGGGAGATAGCGAAGGTTCCTGGCGTCAGTCACAACGCAGCTGCCCGGCATCTGAAGGAAATTGGAAAGAACAAAAAGCTGGAAAGATGGGTGCCTCACGAGCTCTCTGAGGAGCAAAGAAACCGACGATATGAGATCTTGTCCGCACTGCTTCTCCCATTCCTTGATCGCATCGTAACCTGTGAAATGGATAATGTACGACAACAGGCGACGATCGGCACAGTGGGTGGACAGCGATGAGAGCCGCAAGGTTTTTGCGAAGCCGGAATTGCACCAAAAGAAAGTAATGGTGACAGTATGGTGGTGTTCGCTGGGAATTATTCACCACAGCTTCCTCCCTCCCGGTGAATCCATCACGGCAGAGAAGTACTGCATTGAAATTGAAGAAATGATGAAAAAGTTGAAGGATATCCGGCCGGCCTTGGTAAACCGAAGGCGAGTTCTCCTTCTGCACGACAATGCTCGCCCCCATGTAGCACGAATGACGTTGCAGAAATTGAATGAGCTGAGCATTGAAACTCTACCACATCCTTCGTTTTCTCCCGAACTCTCCCCAACAGACTACCATTTCTTCAAGCATCTTGGCGACTTCTTGGTAGGGAAAATATTCAAATACCAACAGGATGCCGAAAGTGCCTTCGAAGATTTCGTTAATTCCAGAACTTCTGTTTTTTATGCTACTGGGATAAAGAAGCTTGTGTCACGTTGGCAAAGATGTGTAGAATCAGAAGGTTTTTATTTCGATTAATAAACTTGCCTACAAGCCGAGATATTAACTGTTTAAATTTACAGTGGTTCAGTGCCATTTATTTCGTTACAACCTAATAATTTATTGTGGACACCCACTGATTGACATTTACTTACATTTACCCACTGTAAACTGCGTTCGACAGAGCGGCATATACGAAGGCTTCAGATTGTCATTACTCCTCTACAATTGGTTAATTGCGAAAGTGATCGGTAATTATCAACTGTGGCAGATCGATTTCGATCAGTGGATCTCCTGCCCGTGGCCGTCATACTCCCGCTTCTCGTATGTTAAACCAGGACTAATAGGTGAAGAGTGGCGAGTCCAGCGAGTGATAAGCGCACCTGACGTTGAGGGCGACGAGCGAGACGAGGGCTGAGGACCGAATCGAGGCTGTGGAAGTTGGTGTCCAGGCTCACAAGGAATTGTCCCAACTCAAGGTGAGCTTCTGTGATGCTATTTTGACAGGATATAGGAGGGCTCAGTGAGCAGAGTCCAGAACTCCAGTTAGTTTTTGCTGAACCCCTTTTTAAACACCTGAAAAGGAGGTCTGAAAGAGTGCGCTCAACTATCATCAACCCCTGCGACATCCTATGAGATGTGCCTCGGGGGTGCAGTTGGTAAGAGTGCCGCCTCATGGAATCACGCCGATGGGGTTTTGAGTTCGAGTTCTCGTACTCCCGACATTTTTGCATATATTAGTTTGTTGTTATTACGCCTTCTCATGATCACAGGAGTCAATTTTAGACCATCAATGCTTATAACAAATCCAGAAGGCTGCCTATTTGCGCCTTCATATGTGATAGTTTTTCAACTATCATATCTGTACCACCACCATATCATATCATATCACCAATAATACCGTAACAGCACACAAATACGCGTATCTTAGGTCGAATATCATAAAGCCGAGTCATATTGGTACATAAGTAAGCTAAAAATGTCGTTGAACCTAAATGTGTGGTCGACCGACTACTTTCCACTTTCACACCGGATTTCACTTCTCCTACAAGGAGAGATTGCAGTTGCGGATGTCATAAAAGGACTCCTCCTGGACGCCGTATATGAATGTCGACTGGACACCTGATGGTGACTGTGAGGAGGAAGACAACAGTGAACAATCATCGTTGAAGAAATCAGTTCTCTTTGACGGCAAGCACGTTTCTGAAGAAAAGGTCCTGTGGAAGAGCATATTCTTGTGATTTCTCACAGCACTGGTTATTGTTCGTACAGTTGAAACAAGCCCTTATTTTCTATCGTGGAGCAGAGGAAGGATGTCGCTCTCTTTCGCTCCGGTGTTTTTGCCGTGTCTGTCATACGCTTGGGTGGCGGCTGGATAATTCGCCGTACACTAAGGACCTTTCACTACACCCACAGATTACGAGCTCAACGAAGAAGAAGTGATCATTCTTTGCCAGGTAGATTGTTCTTTACTGGCTTTGTAAGATGCTGCTAGCTGTTAACTAAAAGGGGAAGAGCAAGACAGGACTTTTAGTTTCCAGGGGAAAGACATGGTGCAGATAGGCACTATTGAAAAAGTAACATATGAAGGCGCCAATAGACTGCTTTGGTTTGTTTTAAGCATTGATGGTTTAAAGTTGACTCCTGTGATCATGAGGAAGTGTAATAACAACAAACTAATATGTGCAAAAATATCGGCAGTGCTCGGACTCGAACTCAAAACCCCGCCGGTGTGCTCCTATTAGGCGGCATTCCTACCAACTGCGCACCCGAGGCACATCTCTTGAGGTGTCGTAGGGGTTGGTGATAGTTGTGCGCACGCTTTCATACCCCTTTTCAGGTCTTGAAAAGAGCTTTCAGCAAAACTAACAGTGGATCTGGGCTCCACTGAGAGGGCCCTACGTAATGTCAAAATAGCATCGCAAAAGCTCACCTTCTTGAGTTGGGAATCTTTCCTTGTCAGATGCCGTTGTTCAAGCGCTGCGAAGGTGGCTCCATTTCCTTCACGAGACCAAGGAACGATGACAAAGGTATAATGGCAATGAAGCACCCTTGTTTCCCTAAGAATTCGTTCACCGAGAAGAGAGAAACATCCTGGATAGGCAGAGCTAGATTGTTATAGATCTTGCTCCATAGATTACTGTCTTCCCTTAGGCTATTGCGAAGCTTCTAGGTTGCAAAAGAAAGGCTAGCATGGACGCAGAAGTAACACAAAGGCGATATGGTGCAGAAAAAGCACATTCGAGGCTCATGAATGGCATTCAGTCTGTGTTCTGGTTCCGTTAAAGAGCTTCGTGTCATTTATAAGCAAACAGACCCGAAGTCCATGGCTCATATAATCTGATAAGACACTACGGCTTGGACAGTGTTATAGCGAAAATGTGGATGGCTCGCTTTCATAGAAAACGAAGTATGACTGGCTCTTGTACTCTATAGCCATTACTCTTTGCTAACGTCTTTGCTGGCAGAAAGCAGGAGCTTCCCAGGCTCCAGAAAGTGCTACCTCCCTACCGCAGCTTCTTCCGGCTTTAATCGTTCCGTTGTTGTACTTGGGGTAGAAATACAAAACAGAGATTCTCCCGTAGTATACCGAAGGCAAAAGCGTCATTGAACAACCCGATTCACTTGTTATTCACGTGACTGGCCGCAAGGCGCTCGACGGTGTTCAAAGGAAGCAAGGAGGCTGCGGAGGTCCGCGCTTGCCCGCGCTTACCTCGCGTCGAGTCACAAGGGGAGTATCTGAAGAGTATGTCTGAACGGGAAGCGCGAGTCATATAGGGAGAATCCCCACCCCTCAATTAGTATAAAAATGTGTTTATTTTTTGCCAAGAAAAAATACAAGGAGTAGGGGGTCGTTGTGGTTACAATGTAATCAGCACCTCACCAGTTCGGCGGTCTTGTATGCCCGAGATGGCTCTGCAGCAAGCGGGTCGAAGCGCAGTGGATAGAGACGTTGCTTCATGCGAGGGAGATCGAGAATTCAATTTTCCTGCGGTGCAGCACTTTTGCATTTCAAATGATTGGTTGAGGTTTGATGGATTCTGACGTCTATACCATTTTCAGAGGTTTTCTACACATTTCTCCTGCTGCATGCTATGGTACCCAACATAAAAGGATAAAAAAGGATAAAAAAGGACGGCGGTATTCAATCCCCACGCATTCTACTTCTACGGGATGTCGTGGAGGCGAGTTGAATGCGTATTTGGCCATGCAATGACTTGCGGTGGCCAGCCGATGAACAAGTCAGCGCTTTCTCCTTCCCAGACAAGTCTGGCACCAATTCACCGACCTCGGAGAGATGGAAGGCTTGGTTGGCCTAAGCGGAAAATCCGAACCAGGCACCTGGTATCGGGTGCATGCGACAGCCGGCGTCTCGTCCGACTGCGCTCCACGCGCCCGATATCCAACATAGTGATGTATAAACGTTCAACATCAGTGATACACAGGCACAACGTGCATGAAGAGGAACTACTGGTGGCAATGCGGACGGCGTATAGAGGCTGCAGGCTCCTCACAGTTTGTTTCCCTAGATGGACCGATGACCCCGGAAAAACCAACCTGCTCGGATTTCCAAAGAAGACCAGGATGTGACGTCGCAAGTGGTTCAAATGAAGAAACGAAATCTGTGGATTCCGCAAATTGACGTTAACGGCCATCAATACACTCTTTCCCACATCTTTGCCAGCGAACTGAAAATCAGATGTCTGCTGAAGGTTTTTGAAACCTAACACCAACAATGTCCGCCGATGCTCGAGTGGTGATCCACCTGCTCACGCTCAAGTGTGACCCACCTTTAGACAAGGAATCTTCGAGGGAAGAAATCACGCTGGCCGAACGGATGGTGAGCGTACTCAAGGACTTCGAAGCACGTCAACTTGAAGTTGACGAAGACGAACAGCTGGAAGTGGTGGAAGAAGAAGATTGGGATCCGCAAGATGAACTGATAGACGTGGAGAGGCAAGCAAACTGTAGACATGTGATAACGTTTTCGGGTGGAGCGATTTCATTCCGACGTCATTGTGCACAACCTTCCTTTTGACCTGCAAAAAAGGGACAACATCCTGAAGTTAGGTGTCGAAGCTGCGGGTAGCTGAAGGAGAATGGATTTGTTATAATGACATTGAAGGTGGTGTCGCGGGTGTACATGTGAGGAGTCTGTAGCCTTTATGCGCTGTCCGACTGTGACCAGTGCTTCTGTTTCATGCACTTTGTGCCTGTGCATCACTGGTGTTGAACGTTTATACATCATTATGTTGAGCAGCTTTCTCATTGCCTTGTGGTTAAAAAACCGGTCAGTAATAAACAAGTCGCAAGAAAGGTACTCTCCACGGCGTACAGCTGGAAAATTAGGCAAAAAACATCTGAAAGATGTTAGAATCCTTCAAATCTCAATCAACCATATAAAACGCAAAAACGTAGCAGAGCAGGAGAGTCGAACCCCCGACCTCCCACCCATGAAGCAGCATCTCTATCCACTGCGCTCCAAGTCACTTGCCGGCAGGAGGGTCGCGGGCGTACAAGGCCTACGAATTCTATTGTAACTACAAGAACCCCTACTTGTGTTTAACGACTTGGCAAAACATAAGCACATTTTTATACCAATTGAGGGGTGGGAGTTCTCCCTATATGCCTCGCTCTCCCTTTCAGACATACGCTTCAGACCCTTCCCTTATCAGATTGCATGATTCGGCCACTTTGAACGACGCGCGAAACAAAACATCGTTCTTATCATAGGATCACACTTCCCTGATTTTCGAAGAGGAGTGGCACTAACTTGTTAAGAGATTGATAAAGAATATTTGAATATTCGAAATTCGAAGCCTTCGAATATGCGAATAAACGAACGTTCGGATATTGGCCTCTTTCGAATATTCGAATAAACGAATAATTCCAATATTGGACTTTCTCGAATATTCGAATAAACGAATCATTCGAATATTGGGCTTTCTCGAATATTCGAATAAACGAATAATTCGAATACTGGACTTTCTTCGAATAGTCAAATATTCGAATATTCGAAATTCGAGTTCATTTGAAAATCAACTATTAGAAATTCGAAAAGGACAAAGGTATACTCGCCATTCACTCGGCTGTCCAGTCACTGCCAAAATCGGTGCGAATGAATCACTTTAATGCATACTGCAGCTTCGTCCAGCAAGCGTGGGAAATTGTCGAATTACTATAAACAAACTTTACACGGATCTCCCTCGATAG
>OX375869.1:57945925-58166466 GCA_947359475.1 Heligmosomoides polygyrus bakeri | reverse complement strand
TGGCCTCTTTCGAATATTCGAATAAACGAATAATTCCAATATTGGACTTTCTCGAATATTCGAATAAACGAATCATTCGAATATTGGGCTTTCTCGAATATTCGAATATTTGACTATTCGAAGAAAGTCCAGTATTCGAATTATTCGTATATTCGAATATTCGAGAAAGCCCAATATTCGAATGATTCGTTTATTCGAATATTCGAGAAAGTCCAATATTGGAATTATTCGTTTATTCGAATATTCGAAAGAGGCCAATATCCGAACGTTCGTTTATTCGCATATTCGAAGGCTTCGAATTTCGAATATTCAAATATTCTTTATCAATCTCTTAACAAGTTAGTGCCACTCCTCTTCGAAAATCAGGGAAGTGAGACCCTATGATAAGAACGATGTTTTGTTTCGCGCGTCGTTCAAAGAGTGGCCGGAATCATGCAATCTGATAAGGGAAGGGGTCTGAAGCGTATGTCTGAAAGGGAGAGCGAGGCATATAGGGAGAACTCCCACCCCCTCAATTGGTATAAAAATGTGCTTATGTTTTTGCCAAGTCGTTAAACACAAGTAGGGGTTCTTGTAGTTACAATAGAATTCGTAGGCCTTGTACGCCCGCGACCCTCCTGCCGGCAAGTGACTTGGAGCGCAGTGGATAGAGATGCTGCTTCATGGGTGGGAGGTCGGGGGTTCGACTCTCCTGCTCTGCTACGTTTTTGCGTTTTCATATGGTTGATTGAGATTTGAAGGATTCTAACATCTTTCAGATGTTTTTTGCCTAATTTTCCAGCTGTACGCCGTGGGAGAGTACCTTTCTTGCGACTTGTTTATTACTGACCGGTTTTTTTAACCACAAGGCAATGAGAAAGCTGCTCAACATAATGATGTATAAACGTTCAACACCAGTGATGCACAGGCACAAAGTGCATGAAACAGAAGCACTGGTCACAGTCGGACAGCGCATAAAGGCTACAGACTCCCTCACATGTACACCCGCGACACCACCTTCAATGTCATTATAACAAAATCCATTCTCCTTCAGCTACCCGCAGCTTCGACACCTAACTTCAGGATGTTGTCCCTTTTTTGCAGGTCAAAAGGAAGGTTGTGCACAATGACGTCGGAGTGAAATCGCTCCACCCGAAAACGTTATCACATGTCTACAGTTTGCTTGCCTCTCCACGTCTATCAGTTCATCTTGCGGATCCCAATCTTCTTCTTCCACCACTTCCAGCTGTTCGTCTTCGTCAACTTCAAGTTGACGTGCTTCGAAGTCCTTGAGTACGCTCACCATCCGTTCGGCCAGCGTGATTTCTTCCCTCGAAGATTCCTTGTCTAAAGGTGGGTCACACTTGAGCGTGAGCAGGTGGATCACCACTCGAGCATCGGCGGACATTGTTGGTGTTAGATTTCAAAAACCTTCAGCAGACATCTGATTTTCAGTTCGCTGGCAAAGATGTGGGGAAAGAGTGTATTGATGGCCGTTAACGTCAATTTGCGGAATCCACAGATTTCGTTTCTTCATTTGAACCACTTGCGACGTCACATCCTGGTCTTCTTTGGAAATCCGAGCAGGTTGGTTTTTCCGGGGTCATCGGTCCCATCTAGGGAAAACAAACTGTGAGGAGCCTGCAGCCTCTATACGCCGTCCGCATTGCCACCAGTAGTTCCTCTTCATGCACGTTGTGCCTGTGTATCACTGATGTTGAACGTTTATACATCACTATGTTGGATATCGGGCGCGTGGAGCGCAGTCGGACGAGACGCCGGCTGTCGCATGCACCCGATACCAGGTGCCTGGTTCGGATTTTTCCGCTTAGGCCAACCAAGCCTTCCATCTCTCCGAGGTCGGTGAATTGGTGCCAGACTTGTCTGGGAAGGAGAAAGCGCTGACTTGTTCATCGGCTGGCCACCGCAAGTCATTGCATGGCCAAATACGCATTCAACTCGCCTCCACGACATCCCGTAGAAGTAGAATGCGTGGGCGCATCCCAAAGGGGATTGAATACCGCCGTCCTTTTTATCCTTTTTTATCCTTTTCATGTTGGGTACCACAGCATGCAGCAGGAGAAATGTCGCGACCAGTTTCAGAAAAAAACGATTTTTTTGGACAATTTCGCATCGAGGCCGACAGACGATGACATCATCGAAAATCGATAGTTTCGAAAATGGTCAAATTTTTCTCGTCCAAAAATCATCCAGGTGGTTATTTGGTACGCTAATTACGAATCCGACGTCTGTTTTTGAAAATTCCTCCAAAGATTCAAACGTGACAGAGTTATTGCGCTCAGAACACGCCTGCGCGTCCAATTTTGTCACAACAACGGTCGATGTTGGTACCTATTCGGGGTGCCGAACACGGTGCCGAAGTTCATTTGCACGATTACGGCAGGAGACGGCTCATACCGATAACTAAGGGTGATCGGTGGTCCTGACCCGACCACCATCAAACGGGAAGTAACATACTGAAATCGGCGGAATTTTCAAAAAACGGACGCCGGATCAAAATAACCGCCTAGATGATTTTGGACGAAGTTTGCACGAGGAAATTTGACCAATTTCGAAAATATCGATTTTCGATGACGTAATTGTCTGTCGGCCGCGGCCTCGAGCAGCCGCGCGCCCTCGGTGCGAAATTGTCCAATAAATCGATTTTTTGAATTTGGTCGGGAGTGAGACCATTCGATAGAGCTTTTCGTGCTGAAGCTGAAGGTATTATTGCGAGTGTCGAAAACTCAAATTTGGGGAGTAAGGGGCTCAGGAAACTTCAACCGCTAAGTCTGCCGCCCTGAAATGGCAGCTGGGCTAGGGGCAGTTTAAGCAGCTAGGAAGCTGTAGGCGCGCCATCTTAAAGCATCTAAAGTGTTCTTCTCGCGTGAACATGTGCAGGCCGTTAGCTCTCCGCGCCTCCCCGCAGAAGCAGACTGAAATCGGAAAAAAAATCGTGTCAAACAAGGCTAACCTGTATTTTCGAAGCGCTGTAAAATTGTCCAATCATAAGCTAGGTTGCCGTGTTTTCAGCGTGCTAATAGAGCGTTTTGCGTCCTACAACAGCCGCAACCTGCAACTGGAAAGGTTCACAAATTACAGAGTTACAGCGCTCGGAACACGACCGCGTGTGCAATTTAGCACAACAACGGTCGATGCTCTCCTCGCTCTTACTCGCCCAGATTGCACCTTTCCCTGCAGTCAATAACGCTTTTCAATTCGCCATGAGCAGCTCTATCGAATGGTATCAAGCAGTGCCCAATTCGAATGTATCGATTTTCGATGACGTCATCGTCCGTCTGCCGCGGCCTCAAGCAGCCTCGTCCGTCAACGCGAAATTGTCAAAAAAATCGATTATTCTGTAATTGGTCGATATTGATACCGTTCGATAGAGCTCTTCCAGCTGAGCATTGCTAGTGTCGAAAACGCAAACATGGGCGAGTAAGGGCCGAAGAAACTTTACAGCTCCCGTCCGCCGTTCTAAAATAGCCAATGGGGCTAAGGCAGTTTAGGCAGCTGGGTAGCTGTGAGCAAGTTATCGTAAATTATCTTCAGCTTTCTGCTTGCTCACACATTTTGACGCGGTTAGCTCGTCGCGTCTTCCCGCAGTGGTCCACCCGAAATCGGAAAAAAAATACGTCACACAAGCCTCACCCGCATTTTCGCAGCGCTCTAACTTAGTCCATTCATCAGCTACACCATTGTGTTTCTGATCACGTCAGGAAACTTGTGCTGCCTACAATGTTTTCGAGTTGCAATCGGAAAAAATTCGAAATTGATAGAGATATTGCGCTACGAACTTGGGCGCGCGTGCACTTGTGAGCTGTCGCCCACTCGATTGATAGGTTTTCTTCTATATGCATTCTTCACAATGTACTCCAAATTTTCGCCGAAACAGAGTACAGCAATTCCTGAGGAGGGCGGATAGGATTCTCGCTAAAACTCCTGAAATGGTCACTCTACAGGCTACCGCGCCCATTCGATTGATAGGTTCGATTCTGTGTGCATTGTTCACGGCGCACTCCAAAGTCAAGGTGGACTGTTTTTAGAACAGTTCCTGATTAGGACAGCTACAAATTTCCGATAAATCTTCCCAAGCGCTCACTCTACAATTTGTTACTCGCTCTATAGGTTGTCTCGCCCACTCGGTTGATTGTATCGGGCCTATATGCATTGTTCAACTCTACTGAGATTTATATGTCAAAAGATAGGGATTGAGCTGCTAAGCTCAAATATATGCTTATTTTCACAAGTACTTGATTTTTTAAAAAGTTATTTAAAAAAGCCGCTTTGTAACGCTCCAAAGCGGCTTTTTCGGCAATTGATCAAAGGACATGCGTGGTACTGTATTTGCGTGCGCCCCCACTTTTCTTCGCTGTTGTATCCCGCTTTTCGACCTCATTGTCCGTTGTCTTTACGTTTGATTGCTACATATTAGTCCCTCATACTTACCACCCATTCAGTTTTTTCACCGTTTTTTGTGATATTTGTTTCATAAGTGTGGTTGAAACGACATAGAAAACGCGAAGGAAACGCTGCACAACACAAATTATGTCACAAAACAAGGATACGAAACGAAACAAGGGAAGGGGAAGGTACCTTCCCCTTTCCCGCAAATTTTCCGGAACGTTAGAGGGATTTTCGTGCGGCGGCCAAGGATTGTAGAACTTCGTTAAGGCAACGATGAGCCAACTTAACTGATAGAGTGTAGTTATTGGCACCATGTTGCCTAACCATAAGACAAGAATACTCAATACAGAAAAATCCGATCCGATTAAAATTTGATCAACGGTCCTTGGCTGTTTATTTGATTCTCTGCTGAGTTTGCGGCAAGAACAGAGCCTTTTGGGATAAAAATAATCATTCTGTGAAGCAGGCAGATATGGAGCTATGGACTTCGCACGTATCTTCGAAAGACGGACTGTACCAAAGAATTCGCTGTGTTCGCTGCCTGACTGAATTCTTCACTAAGCATAGCATTCGTTTCTGTAGTTTTCCGAAACAACTATGGCAGTATCGAACAATGTTGGGCTGTAAAAGTCTACTTAGCGAGCGCAAATTTTGCAAGGAGTTTTGCCAGGACAAGCGAAAAGCCTAAAAACGTTGAGCCGCGCTCTAGCGTATATCACTTTGGATCTCTCCAAAACCTGAACGACTTTCCACAAGCTGAACGAACTAGATGTAGTAGGAAATTTCTTATTTTAGAAGTCCAGTTGTTACTGTTTGGTTAAGAATCATAATGAGTTTCTCGTTTGGCAATTTTGTTGATAGATGGACTGATATTATTTATTGTGGAGATGAAGACAGTCATATAATTGTCATGGAGATGGAGTCGAACAAATCAATAAAGAAAAGGATTTGGCTTTTTACATGCTATCTATTTTTCCTTCAAATGCCGACTTCGCGCAGTCAAAAAAAAAAGATTTATTGGAGCCAGTGTTGGAGTCAAATTGACTGTGGCTAATTTAATCTAACGAATTTACCGGATTTACCTATTTTAAAGCAAAAATTTTTCGTTAAAAAGTGGTCGTTAAAAATTTACCGAAAAAATTTAACGCCTGGTTCGCACCTTGGCCATCCTTGTCGAGCAGAACAAAATATCGATGTTGTTACGTTCAATTGTTTTTTAACAGTAAAGATAAACACAAGTTTTCAGCTTATGGGCACCATATTTCGATCACACTTTTTTTGCAATCCTCGATCATTGTTGAGGGTTGCTACACCTGTAGCTACTCTAACAAGTTGAACGCTGAACCGTCCATGTAATGAATAAAATTTGGTATCTACATCGCCTTTTACTCTTGAAACGGCTCTTCGAAAATCAAAAGGCGCATGCACTGCACGACTACCGAGGTCGAGAACGTATTTCCGCCGTAATTCCGCTAAGGCTGTTACTTGGAGTGCCGATTACGAATCAGACATTGGTTTCTGAATTTCCGCCTTCTTATGGCAGGGTAAGCCAGATATGAACAAGCGAGGGTGATGAGGACATAAGCACCGATTTCGCGAAAGGGTGTGCATGGGGTTATTTGGGGCGCAAATCATGGATCTATCATCCAATTTCGAGTTACTGTAAGTGAAAATCAAAATTTGTTATCAATCCACTTCAGAGCCCGGAAAAGGAATATGATAGCTGTCACTACTTGTTCAAAAACGAGTTGGGAATGAGGATAAAGGGTGTCTCTGACAGTAGGTCACAAAATGCAAAAACATCAACATCAATGGGTAACAACCCCCACTGTCTTTCTGCAAATCGATAACACTACCACTGCGCCGCCACAACAACTGGCGACCTTGTTAATATTTGCGCTGCTGGTCAGTGATCCGCACATTCATTCATTAGTGCATGCAACATGCAGTTGACAACGAAAGGTTTGCCGACGAGCACCCGCCTAGGAAATCCATTTAGCCCATTTGGAGGGAATATTTGTAAGAAGCGTTTCAACCTCAGATGGCATAGGTCTTTTACCGAAGTTCCATGGGAAGCTGAAGACATTCCCTGGTTCGAACTCTATCTTTCCCTTGACGGAAACTACTATAATAATCATAGGTCCACTTGGAGTTATTAGGTTGTCGGTAAAGTTCTCAGCGTTTTGAGTGCTTCATTTTGAATAACCATAACTTTCTCAAATCTTACCGGATTTAGTCGAAATAAGCACCGTTCGCCACACTTTTGCCATCGGGCTGCCTGTCGACTTATTCCATCAGCGAAAAAATTAGCTGGTCAAGAATCGACCACGAGAGCCCCTTTGGCTTGCTCCTGATTGGTGAAGGTTTTACCAGCGAGAAAGTTCTGAAAGTGTCTGAAGGTGGTAGTCGGTGGTGACAGGTCTGGAGAAGTTGACTGGTGAGGCGGAACTTCAACCCTTGTTTCGTTCAATTTTCGAATAGTGATTTGTGAAGCGTGTGGGCGGGCGCTATCGTGCAAGCCAATCGGGCCTCTCTTGTTGACCAATGCTGGCTTAAGTTGACGCAATTTTCGGTGCATATTTTCGGAGCGTCGATTTCCTTACAGTATGATTTTGTTTGATCGATCGTTTGGCCTGGTGCCAAAAAGTTGTAATGGATCACATCAGCTGCCGACCACCACACAGTGACCATTACATTTTTCGTGGAGGTTTGCTTTTGGAGAATGCCTAGGGGGTTCGTCGGCGTCAAACCACTGCTCGGAACGAAACGTTATGGGTATGGGTTCCGTGGCTCGTGTGAACGACTGTTGCGTTCACACAAGCCACGAAATTGTTCTCCGTCATAAATTTTGGGTCTTCTGAAGGCAACAAGAAATACCTTCATCACAATAGTTTATCAGTAACATTATCAGACAATACATGGGTGTAGGATAAGGCATATGAATGGGTAAGGAACGGAGGGAGGGAAGGAATCTCTTAAGGACTTTCCAGACAAGAACGGCCAGAGCGCCGACAGGCTCAGAGCGGAGCCGGACGCCAGAGGCTGTGGGAGGGATAAACAAGCCGCGAAGGTTCAGCTTGACCCTTCTTTTATAACCTCCCGCGCGCAGCTGCCGCCGTTACTGACCACGAAATATCGGCAGATCAAGTGGGGTGAGGGACGTTCTGCCTGAAAGCGGCGCGGGCAAAGACGCGGGACAGTGCCTGCGGAGCCAATTAGCGTCGACTCGCGCAGTGACACCCGCCGCTTCGCGCTCAGCCAGACAACCCTCGCCGCAGAGGCGATGCTGACCCAGCCAACCACGGGAGCCAGTAGGTCGACCAGATTTGGTGTGATTACAATCGATAGAGGGATAGGAGGCTCAGACAGCTTACAGTGGCAGTCCAGAAATTGGGATTGATCTGAACCCGACCATCTTCTATAATAGAATTTCGAGCTCTATCGAATGATAGAATTTCGAGCTCTATCGAAATTGTTGAAAGGGTTATTGAGGAAAGAATCTTGCCTCAATAACCCTTTCAACAATTTTTTTCAAGCGCTGTTTAACTTTCGTTAAATATCAGTTTTCATTTATACCAGGATTAATTGCGAGGCATGCTTCCATACTACTGATGTAAACCCTACCATTTCCTGTACTAGAATTTTGAGCTCTATCGAATGATCCAGAAAAGAACCCTGCCTCAATGACCCTTATAGGGATTTTTTAATGCGCTGAATATTTTCGCTAAATATCGATTTCTATTCACATATATCAGGATTAAATTTGAGACGTGCTTCCAGGGTAATAAAATTGCACGAGGATTCCAATTAGATAGACGGGAGATCTTTTAACAGAAGTTTAAAGCGTTAGTTTCAACATGACACCTCTTTAGCATTTTGTAACTTTTTTCTTTTTCTATGGAACCTTATAATGCACACATCACATATTTCGAGACGAAGACTGGATAGGTGCTTCATCGAATCTAATGTTCGGAGAGAATAAATTTCATCACACAATACTTCAAATTGCTTGTCCAGTCGTCTGTGGCTTCTAGCGATGTTTTGATCTCGCGTCCAACAGGCTTACCTGCATGGCCAATGTCTCTTCCACCAATTAACGAGTTAGGAAACACTCATGAAATTTCATGAGAAAATTAGAGTACTTTGGTGTTTTAGGAGGTCTACCGACTGTCAAATCGAACTCATTGTGCAATTTAAAACTGGGAACGTGCTCTACGCACCGAAAGATCATAATGTCGTCTTCAAAAATGTTGAGCACCTGGTGTTCTCTTAGAAGGGTCTCGTCTATCTAGTTATATTCCTCGCGCAATTTCGGCCTGGAAGCTTGCCTCACAATTAATTCTGATATAAATAAAAACTGATATTTAAAGGAAGTAAACAATGCTTAAAAGCCGCCTTAAGGGTTACTTAGACAGGATAATTTCTAGCTTCTTCGATAGAGATCGAAATTCTAATACAGGAGATGGTAGAGTTCACATCAGCAGCCTGGAAGCATGCCTCGTAGTTAATTCTAATATAAATAAAAACTGATATTTAACGAAAGTTTGACAGCGCCTGAAAAAAAATTGTTGAAAGGGTTATTGAGGCAAGATTCTTTCCTGGCTTATTCGATAGAGCCCGAAATTCTAATATAGAAGATGGTAGGGTTCAGATCAATCCCAATTTCTGGACTGCCACTGTAAGCTGTCTGAGCCTCCTATCCCTCTATCGATTGTAATCACACCAAATCTGGTCGACCTACTGGCTCCCGTGGTTGGCTGGGTCAGCATCGCCTCTGCGGCGAGGGTTGTCTGGCTGAGCGCGAAGCGGCGGGTGTCACTGCGCGAGTCGACGCTAATTGGCTCCGCAGGCACTGTCCCGCGTCTTTGCCCGCGCCGCTTTCAGGCAGAACGTTCCCTCCCAGATCAAGTGTAAGGATGTGGATATTGGGCTTTGTGAAGAAATGACTTTCCATTTGTTATTGACTTATCCACATCTGTTCAAATTTCTGCAAGGTCATTCCGAAAGAACTGCTGCTTCCACTATCTGTGCTACATGTAAAGAGGACGCTATTCACTACTCAACAGTGGCCCGCTGGTACCATCGCTTTCAGCTAATTACGGAAAATCCTTAAAGCCTAGTTCAATTCAACCCATTGGTGGCGATGTCCGTTCCTCCACGTGGTGCCACTGGAAACTGTTCGCTCTGCAAGCTAAGCCGATCACGGACATTCGATTGCAGGCGACAGGCCCTTGTGACAGGCCGGACTACGAAGACCCACGACACATCACATGGTGTATGACTGTTCAGGTTTATCGAGATAGTGCTACGGCGTCCGCGGGAGCCGACGCGCACTCGCAAAGCCCGGAAAGTGTGAAAAGTATGCTAGGGTCCCTGATGCGAGGACGGCATCGGGGGGCAACTGAGTTAGTCCGAAAGTCCCGTAACGTAAGCAGGACCCGCGTGGCTACGCTGAATGTGGGTACGTTGACGGGCCCCTCGTGCGAGTTGGTTGAAGCACTGGAACGTAGAAGAGTTGATTTCTGTGCGGTGCAGGAGACGAGGTGGTCCTGCCGCAAGGCAAGGGACATAGGACGAGGCTTTAAGGCCGTTCTTTGTGGAAGTCCCAGGACCACCAGTGGAGTTGGAGTCATCTCTCCGAACGATTTCGTGACTCGATTGTAAGCGTCGAACGCTTTGACGATCGATTGATGAAGGTCGTTGTCGCCGCTAAGGAGCGACTCTATCACTTCTTCTCTGCGTATGCTCCACAGACTGGCTGCTCGGATCAAGCCAAGGAAGAGTATTGGAGCCTGCTTGATGAGAAGACAGCAGAGGTACCATCGAAAGATGTCATCATAGTCGCTGGTGACCTCAACGGGCACGTCGGCGCGACGAAAGACGGGTACGGCTGTCATGGTGGGTTCGGTTACGGGTCGCGTAACGCAGATGGTGAGCGTATCCTTGAATATGCGGAATCGCACAACCTCACCATAGTGAACACCGTATTTCGCAAACGCGATTCCCACCTCATCTCGTTCTATAGCGGGAACACCAGGACTCAGATAGACTTCGTCCTTGTGAAGGATCGAGGCCGAAGTCTTGTCACAGACGCGAAGGTCGTGCCGTATGAGACGGTCGCCCCACAGCATCGACCGCTGATCTGTACTTTAAAGATCGCCCCTCCGAGGCTGAAGCAGGTCGAGCGATGTGGTGCACCAAGAATCAAGTGGTGGCGAATGAAAGAGAAGGAAGCAGCTGTGATTTCTCGCGTGAGGTTACCGACAGTGACAACTGTCGACGAAACTTGGGAGAAGGCAACCGACGCGATTCGTCACGCTGCACGGTCGGAGCTCGGCATCACGATGCCTGGACGACGGAAGGTCGACAAGCAGGCCTGGCTGTGGACAGATGACGTGAAAGTCAAAGTTCGAGAGAAGAAGACGCTATATCACGTGTTTCTCGGCGAAAAGACAGCCGATAACTGGCGGAAGTACCAAGAAGCGAAGAAGGCTGCAAAGAAAGGCCGTGGCTGTTGCAAAAGCCCCTCATTATGGAGATGTCAACGAGAAGCTCGAGTCGCGCGATGGTGAGCGGTATCTGTACCGACTCGCAAAGAATCGCCATCGCCAGACTGAGGACATCGAGAAGTTCTTCGTCATCAATGATGAGAACGGCCATCTTCTTATGGACCGCAAGAAGGCATTGAAGCGATGGCGCGATTACTTTGAGGAAATCTCTACAGTAGAATTTCCTCATCCAGCCATCCCCTCAACGGCTCCAACCCATGTCCCCGTTCAGAAGATCACCGTGGAGGAGATTGAAGCGGCTTTGAAGAAGATGAGGCCAGGCAAAGCGACTGGGCCCGACGACGTGGCAGCAGAACTGTGGAAGTCGAAGTTTTGGTACCCTGCTGAGTGGTTGGCGAAGTTCTTTAATCAGGTTGTGGCGGAGAAAAAAGTGCCTGAGTGTTGGCGCCAAAGTACGACGATTCCGATTTGGAAGAAGAAGGGCAGTCCTGCAGACTGCTCCAATTACCGTCCGATTCGCTTGCTTTCGCACAGCATGAAGATCTTTGAGCGAATTATCGACGAACGAATTCGTGACATCGTCCAGCTTTCCAGCAATCAATGCGGCTTCGTGGCTGGTTGTGGCACTATCGATGCCATACATGCCGCTCGTCTTCTGGTAGAGAAGCATCGCGAGAAACAGAAGTCGGTGCATATCGCCTTCCTCGACTTAGAGAAGGCCTTTGACCGCGTACCGCGTGAAGTGATATGGTACGCCTTGCGACAACATGGAGTTCCTGAAGAGCTCATAGAGTGGGTGCGAATTCTCTACTCTTGTCCAAAGAGTCGAGTTCAAGCTGCAGCTGGAACCTCGATGGAGTTTCCCATCTCTGTCGGGGTACATCAGGGTTCTGCGCTTTCCCCGCTCCTCTTTGTTGTCGTCATGGATGCCATCACACGAGATCTTCAGAAGCCCGTCCCTTGGACGTTGCTTTATGCTGATGACGTAGTGCTCGCTAGCGAAGATAAAGATGAACTCGAGCGAGAGGTGCAAGCTTGGTGTGATCGCTTGGAGCGGTTTGGACTCAAATTGAACGTGAAGAAGACCGAATATCTAACGACGGACGTTACTGAGTCCAGCTCCATCAAGGTTATCGGCGTCGAGCTCCCACGCACTTTGGTCTTTAAGTATCTGGGATCAGCAGTCGCGTCTGACGGTAAACTGATGATGGAAGTGAATTCACGCGTGAGTGCAGCTTGGTCCAAGTGGCGTTCGTTGACTGGGGTGCTCTGCGATAGGAAGATACCAGAGCGCTTGAAGTCGAAGATATACAGAGCAGTCGTCCGCCCCCAAGCGATTTACGGCGCTGAGTGTTGGCCTGCGACCAGGGAAGTTGAAACGCGCCTCAGCGTCATGGAGACGAAGATGCTGCGCTGGACGGCTGGAGTCACGCGCATGGACCGCATTCGAAACGATGCTATTCGGCAGAAGTTCGGTGTGGCGCCGATAGCCGACAAGATGCGCGAAGCTCGCTTGCGATGGTACGGCCACGTTCTGCGTGGAAAGGAAGACAGCGTCCGCAAGATAGGCCTTAACTTCGAGGTAATAGGAAAGCGGCCTAGAGGGCGCCCGAAGCAGCGCTGGTTAGATACGTTACATGCGGACTTGAAGATTACTGGTGTTTACCCTGATCTAGCGCTGGATCGGGAAAGGTGGCGTCATAACACCAGAATAGCGGACCCCACTACGATGCGGGACAAACGCTGAAGAAGAAGAAGAAGAAGAAGAACTCAACCCATTGATTGTTCCCGCGTGTGTCTCAGCTCAAAGTTCAGTTCGCTTCCTGTCGTTGCCCATTTCATTTGTCATTGTGTGCAGTGGAAAACGGCTGCTTTCTCTCACAGTACTCATACGATACGGTGCTGCGCCATGCAGGGTGAGGCGCTTAAGCCCAAACAAATGTAGACTTAAATCTCCCGTAATACCGTAATTCCGCAAACGCCGCGACTTGCGTTCACTTCTTACAGTTTTAAAAGCTCTGAGAATTTTTTTAAAAAAGTCGCACAATCTCCGAAATATGGCAGGTTACGTGGAGCCATTGCGTTCTCCGATATCACTGATCGCCACTGAAGAACATCTTGCGGCAAAAAATTCTACCTTCTGGAGGAAGAGCATCAGAGAGTCTAAACTGTGCCATCTTAGAGTTCAAGATGTGATTAATATACGATCAAAAACTAAGCTTCTTCGCAGCGATCTCTGATATGATCAGGGATGATCGATTTGCAAATTCTCATGTTTCGTGAAAAATAAGTTTTTTACCTGAAGCAGATCACACACATAGTTGAAATCTTGCCACAAAAATTAACAAGATTTGTTCAATGCACGCTGAAAAAACCATAGTTTTCTGAAACGAATAAATTGGATAGACCACTGGTTGATATGGCACCGACGTCATGGGAGCGACGAAATTCGACGTTTACAAAAATGACTACAACTCGGTAAGTTTTTCGAAATTTGAAAATCCAATGGCTGTTTAGAAACTAGAGAGAAAGTGCTTTCACGCAATATAAAAATCTTAATTTCAAGAACTAGGCCCTCATACGGGGTGGAGGCCTTCGATTTTTGAGAGAAAAAAATTGAAGTGATTTTGTACAAGTAACCATATTTCGGCATGTTTTTAAAATTTAGAAAGATTAATAGCTTTTTGAAAACTAGAGGAAAAGCGCTTTTGAGCCATGTAAAAATTAGTTTTGAACAGGGAGGTCTTCATAGAGGGCGGTGAGGGTCTGATTTCCGATCCATTGTTGCAGAAATACGTGCCGAAAATCGAACCCCCTCCCGCCCCGTATGAAGACCTCTTTTTTGAAAACTGTTTTCTATATGATTAGAAAGCATCTTTTCTTTGTTTTTCGAAAAAGAATCGGGATCTTTGAATTTCAAAAAATGAACCGAGTTATGATCAAATTTGTGAAGAACTGCTCGCAGGCTCTGCACCGTCGGCATTGGAGTAATTTCATAAAAATAATCATAACTCCGTTCTTTTTTTGAAATTCGCAAATCCCAATTTTTTTTTGAAAACTAGATGAAATGCGCTTTCGAATAATATAAGAATAAGTTTACAGAAAAGGGTCTTCATGCGGGGCGGGGGGTTCGATATTTGGCACGTATTTCTGCAACAATGGACCAGAAATCGAACCCCCACCGCCCCCTATGAAGACCTTCCTGTTGAAAACTAATTTCTATGTGGTTCGAAAACGCTTTTCCTTTAGTTTTCAAAAAGCTATTAAATCTTTTAAAATTCGAAAAACTTACCGGGATATAATTATTTATACAAAATCACTTAAATTTTTTTCACTCAAAAATCAAAGACCTCCGCCCCGTATGAAGACCTAGTTTTTGAAAACCGATTTGTAAACTCAATCTCGGATCGACCCTTCACCGTCGTCATCGAAGTGATCTAACTAAAATATTCATAACTCAGCTAGTTTTTCGAACTTTAAAAATTGCGCTACCTCATCGAAAAGTAAAGAAAGAGCGCTTCTTTATGGTTACAAAAACGCTTTATGAAAAAGGGGTCTTCATGCGGGGCGGGGGGTTCGATTTGTTGTCGATTTTTGCAGAAAATCGACCAGAAATCGAACACCACGCTCCGCATGAAGATCCTTTCTTGGAAATCGATTGTTACATATTTAGAAAGCATTTTTCTCTATTTTTTGATGGTCTAACGAAATTTTCGAATAGCGGAGTTATGAACATCTTTGTGAAATCACTCCAATGACGACGGTGAAGGATCTAGTTCACGACTTCCGAAAATTGATCATATCTCGGCTAATTTTCCGAAAACCGAAAATCCCTTTTAGCCATCAAAAAATAAAGCAAATCTGCTTTCGATTACCAAGAAAGGGGTCTTCATGTGGGGCGGGCGGGGGGGGGGGTTCGATTTTCGATACGTATTTTTGCCAGATGGACCCGAAATCGGACCCCCCTGCCGCGCATGAAGACCGAATTTTTGAAGATTTATTCTTACTCAGCAAAAAATACTTCTCTTTTAGTTTTTGAAAAACTAGCGTTATTTTGAAATATTGAAGAAATTGCCAGGTTATGAATATTTTTGTGAAGCCACTTCTGTTTTTTCGCTCAAAAATCGAACCAGCCGCCACAAGTGGCGACCCCTTTTTTGGTAATCGATTTTTAACCCATTGACGACCGCGCGGGCCATTTTCGACCCGCAGTTTTTCTGTCGCGTGGGACCGCGCGGGCCGATTTTGGCCCGCGGTTATAAAACTGTTCGGTACGGCCTATTTCTCGCTTTTGCCGTAGTTTACGAGTAATCATTAGATATTTTGGATCCTAACAATGTTACTGTGCTGTGGTCCGGCAGTTATTTACTTCTAAGCACTGATAAAATCAAATAATAAGCACCACACTATTCAAGCTGCACAAAGATCGGCACTATTCACAAACAGCTACTCATATCTTGTAAAAATAGTCATGCACAGAATAACTAGTCATATTTCTTGTAAAAATTTTGAAAACAGTTTAGATAAAAATATGTCAAACACCTGCTACAACATGTAGTCACCTTATTTGCACGATTCGCGGCAAACGTGCATCCTTTTTCTTCGTAGGCCTTCTTACAAGAGCAAATTCATCTTCTAAATTTTGCTTCAAACCTGTTCCGGCCTTCTCCAATATGAGAGGGAGCTTTTGGAGAGGGAGCTTCATTCGGAATATCGTGAATTAGTGTTTTCACGAGATTGCAGCGTCCATGCGGTCCCAGCGCGCGGTCCCACGCGGCAGACACGCGATTTTCCGCGCGGTCGTCAATGGGTTAACCAGCGAAAGAGAGTTTTCACTTACTTTTCAAAAAAAACTTTTTTTTCAAAATTCGGGAAACTTACCAAGTTATAACCACTTTTGTGAACGGCCGATTTTGTCGCTCCTATGACGTCGGTGCCATATCGACCAGGAGTCATTCCAATATATTAGTTTCAGAAAACTACGATTTTCACACTGTGCACTGAACAAGATTTGAAACTTTTTGTGGCAAGATTTCAATTTTTATTTTTTTTGTGGGTGATCTGTTTCAGGTAAAAATTAAATAATTTTTCTTAAAAAACGAAAAATTTAAATACGATTCGCTCTAATCATATCGGAGATCGCTGCAAAGCAGCCTAGCTTTTTACTATTTAATACCCATGACTTAAAATTCCACGAAGCACAATTCTACTCTCGCGTCTTATTTCCTTCAGAAGATAGAAAATTTTTCCGCGAGGAGGCCATCTTCAGTGGCGATCGATGATATCAGAGAACGCAAGAGCTCCACGTAACCTACCATAATTCGGAGACTGCTCGACGTCTGTGAAAAATTTACAGAGCTTTTAAAACTATAAGAAGTGTGGATTCTACGCATTAAAAAGCAGGTTGTAAAAATAGCAGCTTCTTTGTGGTATCGAAATTTTTCGGCAAATGATACAAATCGGAGCGATGATCGTTTCAGAACAACAGGTTTTATTACCGTGTGTTAAACTGTGGCTTAAAATTTTATAAATTACAACACCACTTTATGATGCTGTTTTCTGCAGAAGAGAGTTAGTTCCGTGACAAGTCCATTCTCCAGCTGCCATTCCGTCGTCGCTTCCGAGAGTGTCTAAAAATTTTGTGGATAAAGCACTCAAGTCAGCTTTAGAAATTAACACTCGACATTGTATAGAGGATAATTTTGGATGCAGATGTTGCTCCTTCAGGTACAAAAATGTGCCGTGTCCACGAGATGCTCGGAAAACCTGAAAAGTAGAACTCGTTGTGATTAATTCGACAACTGCTCTCAAAAGTGCTTTATTTTCAACTGTAAAAAAACAAAATATTATTATCAAAACATTACATACACAAAACCTTTATCAGCGTTTTTTCTAACGAATTACTAAATTAAACAGTTACTCGGTAGCACTCTTCCTTGAACTAATCTGACACAGTGGAAGCTGCACCTGGAAAGAAGGGGCTGTTAAAGGGTACAAAAATCGCATGAATTTTTTTTGATTCAGTGCGGTTGGGAAATAAAACGGTGGTCTACAGAAGGGGGGTCGTACCATATCCACTCTGAAAGGGGGAGGGGTCGTAAATTTTCGACAAAAATCGAACCCCACGCTTGACCTTGACCCGGAGCAATAAAAGTGTCTCCAGGTAAGTTTACCTGCGACTTTTGCAGACTGTAATAAAACCGTTGATGGTGGATGTAGCCTCAGAAAGACTACATGTTTTCAAACAGGCTCACACGAGTCATTTAGTCCAAAACGTGCTGTCCGATAGCTCAGACATGTTTTGGTCTAACAAGGGAAGCTCATGAACTTCCACCAAAAGTTCTCAACGAGACCTATATGGTCTTGTAGAGCATAGGGCGAAAATCACAGAACTGTGCTTCGTTTTTGCTACGGCTCGCAGGGGGCTCCAAAAATGATAAAAAGTCGTGTCACTTCAGGGCGGGTTAAGATAAGGCATAAGTGACATCTGGAAAATTCCCGTCCTCAGGGCTTAACCTGCAAAACGTCTAGAGCTCAAATTAAAGTTTCATTATAGCAATATGATAATTTACGACGTTTCCTGGACGAAACTGCAGGGTACATTCAAGTGGTTCATCTGCAACGATGGCGGTAGCGACTGGCCAAGTTGCGATTCGGACTTGCGGGGAAGAGGGGGGAGGTGTAGGTTTCAATTCCGGAAAAGGTTACGGGATTTGATCTGTGGTCTGCTCCCATTTTTGCAAATGAAGAGTACATCTTGGCTGCGGTAGGGTACCGTATTATTGGGTAATGGTGAATAAGGGTGACGAAATCATGACTATCGATTTCGCCCAGACTTCGCCTATGGGAACTGCTTAAACTGCGGACCACGAATCTATCAGTCTTTTTCTAAATTATCACCTTGCTTGAACTACTTTTCATTAAACGTTGAAGTCGAGGGTTGGAAAATAAGTCTGACTACATTGGGGAAGAAAGCGATCCCACTAACGTGGACCGCTTTACTCACCCATATCTACCGTAACCTGCTATATACTGAAGCTTTAAAAACAGCTAATAACAGCTTTATTTGGGGTGTGACCACGGATGTATCACATCCGTGGTCACACCCCAAATAAAGCGGGACAGATGCTAATGAAAAGGACGATTGTATTTTGTGTTAATAAATCTGTTTAAAAAGGAATAGTTATTTTGTCCGGATTTAAATGTCGTGCCCTGTAAAGACGGGCCAGTCCACTCCGACTAAGGGAGTGGAGTAAGAACCGACAGCACATGCAGCTAGTATCCCAGTATTGCTGTCTAAAACCAAAGAAAAGGGAGGTAGTTATTAATGACGCCTGTCACACCAAAGAGGGAGAAACAACAGCTGTAAGATAGGTATAAACCAACAGCTATGGTTAGACTTATTAATTGCGTACTTTTGGTGGCGATGTCCTTTCCTTCACACGGTGCCACCAGAAACTGCTCGCTTGTGCGAGCAAAGCTTAACATAGACACTCAATTATGCAGACGAGGTCCTTGTGACAGGCCGGCCTATGGAGACATCACACAGTGTCACATCACACAGCTGATGACGTTATGTGAGTATCGAGTATACTTCGGACCGAATCGAATAATTTCGAATGAATATTCGAATAAATTCGAATATTCGAATATTCATTATTCGAATATTCGGTGAGGTCCAAAATTCGAATATATTCATTATTCGAATATTCGATGAGGCCAAAAATTCGAAAATATTCATTATTCGAATATTCGGTGAGGCCCAAAATTCGATTATATTCGTAATTCGAATATTCGACAAGGTCCAAAATTCGAATATATTCGTTATTCGACTAATCGACGTGCTCCAAAATTCGAATATATTCGAATATATTCGACGCTACTGAGATAGCCACGGATCTCCCTCGATAGAGAGCCTTCGGGCTCTCTTGTTAAGAAGGATCTCGGGCCGCTTGTCGCAGGGCCACGTGGCACGTCCCCGGGTGGTGGATAAGGGAATTAAACGCGAACCAAATGCGACCGTGTACTGCCCAGAGACGCAGGTGGGATGCAGGGGATGGACTCTTTGCTCCTGCTGTGTCGGGTTGACGCGTTCCTTGTGCGTGGGAGCGGCATGTTCGTGCACAGTGTGCGCGGATGTGTCCATGACTGTGCGGATTGTAACTGTGTCGGCCCGGCCAAAAGCTTGCACTCGGTAGACTGGGAGTACATCGTAAGGCGATTCGGGGCCGCCTCAAAAGTCTCGCCCCGTCCCTTCGGGCAGTCTGGCTGGCTGCCCGGAGTTCTTCGCCCGCACGGCAGAGCCTGACTAGCTACCCGTGTTGTATGGAAGTCAAACACAGCAGCACTAAAGGGCCTCATTCCCCTGACCCCGAAAGAGCCCCCATTTCTGCAGCGATGGGAAGGACGAGTACGGAGAGGCTGCTAGAATCTCAGGGCCTAACCAGGCTGCGCAAATTGAGAAGGACTAGGATGACGATCTCTACTTACAACGCCCGCACACTTGCATCGGAAGCATCCGTCGAGGACCTGATGATGCAAGCCAAAAAGATCAAGTACGACGTCATCGGACTGACCGAGACGAGAAGACACCACCCCCTACCCGCCGCCTACGACTCCGGAGAAGAACTGTTCCTCGGAACATGCGACAGCAGGGGAGTAGGCGGCGTTGGTGTCCTCGTCAACACGCACTTGGCCATGAACATCGATTCGTACGAGTCTCTGACAAGCCGAATCGGACGTCTGCGACTGAAGCGATGTGGCTCCGTGCCAGCTTTGACTGCATTCGTCGCGTATGCCCCAACATCCGACTACGACGACGAAGAGGTCGAAGCCTTCTACGTGGAGCTGGAGAAGTTCTATAAGGAAGATCACACCTTCTACAACGTGATCGTCGGCGACTTCAACGCCAAGATCGGACCGCGAAGGTCGCCAGAAGAACTTCACATCGGAACCCACGGTTTGGAGTGGAACGAGCAAGGTGAAAGGCTGTCTGAGCTTATCATGTCGACCAAGACCATCCATGGAAACTCGCAGTTCCAGAAGCCTCCCTCCCTACGATGGACCTGGGAATCTCCCGGTGGCCAGTTCCACAACGAGATCGACCACATCATCTTCAATCGCAAGTACTGCCTGACCGACGTCTCCGTTGTCCCCAAGTTCTATACGGGATCGGACCACCGCCTCCTTCGCGCGAGGTTTCGCTTTTCGCGTCAAGGAGAGAAGGCCGCGAAGTTCAAGAAGAGGAATCCCAGAACGACCATCAACTGGGACCTTTACAACTCTCTTGCCGGCCTTTGGGAAGATGCCGTCATGGACAACGTCGATGAGGAATACGACCGCTTCGTGCACCATCTCCAGGATAGTGCTAAGGGAGCCGAGAGCTTGAAGACCACCAAGAGGCGCCTGTCTCCGGAAACTCTCGAGCTTATACGCCAGCGTGGAGCAGCACGAGAGTCAGGCAACTATCAGCTGATGTCCGAGCTTGCGAAGCTATGCAGAGCGGCGACAAAGGAGGATCTCAAGGAGAGAAGGGCGGAAGTGTTGGCTGAAGCAGCAGAGGCAGGGTTGAGCATCCGCAATGCCCGCCGAAACTTCGCCAACTTCAAGACCAAGATGACCGCTCTCCGACATCCTGACGGAACCGTCACCTCTTCCAGAAGGACCATGGAGAAGGTCATCCACGACTTCTACTCCGATCTCTTCGATAGCCACGTCCACCTGCCCCCATGCCATCTTCCGCAGGATGGATACGTCGTTCCCTCTGTTCTCCCTTCCGAGATCCGACACGCCATCTCGTCGGTGAAGAAATGTACAGCACCCGGCCCTGACAGGATCAGACCGACCCGAACACCTGAAGAACCTCCCGCCAGCGCTCATCAACACCCTGGCGCGGCTCTTCACACGATACCTGTCGGAGTGCAAGGTTCCATCTCAGTGGAAGACCAGCAAGACCGTCTTGCTGTATAAGAAGGGAGACGTGCATGACATTGGCAACTATCGCCCGATCTGCCTGCTGTCCGTAGTCTACAAGCTGTTCACTCGAGTCATCCTGAATAGGATCAGCAGAACGCTGGACGCAGGACAGCCACGCGAACAAGCAGGATTTCGGAGATGATTCAGCACGATCGACCACATACACACCATTACGAAGTGTCGCGAGAGTATAAGCTGCCGCTGTGCCTTACGTTCATCGACCTGAAGAAGGCATTCGACTCCGTCGAGACTGAAGCGGTCCTCGACGCCCTGCTCACTCAGGGCGTTCCTACTCAGTACATCAGAGTCCTTCGAGAACTGTACAGTGGATTCACGACCAAGATCTCTCCATTCTACAACAACGTCGTCATCGACGTAAGGAGAGGGGTTCGGCAAGGGGATACCATATCCCCGAAGCTCTTCAGCGCCACCCTCGAAAACGTCACGCGCGAACTAGAATGGGAAGACATGGGAGTGAAGGTCGACTGCCAGCAGCTGCACCATATTCGTTTCGCTGACGACATCGTGCTCATCAGGGGTGTGCGTAATTACGATTTACGATTTACGATTTTACGATTTACGGCAATTTTTGCCGAATTTTTTACGTTTTACGATTTACGACATTTTGGGTCGTAAATCGTAAGATTTCGTAAATGTGGTCTTTGATCAACAACCAACTGGCGTCCAAATTTATGTGGACCGGGTTATAAAGATGCGCCCACTCTAAAGGTCCCCTCTTATAGCTCATTACTACTCCCCTTCAGAGTTGTTCTTTGATACTCAAATGTGTTACTGTGGTAGAAGACACCGTTCTGTGCACAGGATTCTCGAATCCGACTATCAGTTTCCTAGAGAGAGACGAGTGTTCTAGATCCATGTCCTGCTTGATAATGAGGTTTAGTCAATTTGTTTATAATATATTCATACTGAACCTATCTAATAGAATTGACGCAAATCCACGATCGAACATCATTCGTGACTGGAAGCGGGATCTAGAAAGTTGCCCTTTTTATGTGGAAAGGATAAACCAGTGATGCTTATCGGTCTGCTTTGTAGTTCATAGGACGGAAGAGCAAATTGATGCTCAAAGTGCGGCAAAGCCAAGCACGTTGCTTTTCAAGAAAAGCTTGAACTGGTTTTGACAGTTTTGATCTCCCTTTTCGGTGGTGTGATTGAGTTTATGGTCACCCGGTCTGATCCGTTTAGGATGCTGCACTCTCGGAGCAAACGTTAGTTACAGAACTGATGAAGAGCAGCCCGAGCGAGTGCAGAGAATCATTAAATAGTAGTGCAGTATTCCAGTAGTTTTCGAAATTGGACAAGTGCAGGCAAACTTGAGTAGAAGACTAGTGCTCTAGAAAGGTTTAGGCTACCCACCCCCTCCCCCTCCGATAGCTGATATTGTCGATCGATGTCGATTGGTTCAGAATTTGTGAGCACTTTTAAAGTTAGGAAATGCCTTCACTCCAATCTCTCTTCAGTTAACAAAGCTTCTGAATTCGAATATTGCGCTGTTATTTCTTATAACCCTCTGTGTCAGTACCTTTCTGCAGCGGTCTATTTCACTTGCTGCGTTTAAAATGAACTTCTGTAAGCTCAAACTGATCCAGTTTTAACTTCTGCCACGTTCTTCCCAACTTACAGATCAAACAGGATTACTTTTAAATCAGACAAGATGCTTTCTAAATAGAAATTTTCTTGTCTATGGAATCAAACTGAGGATGCCTTAAGGAGGTTACCTTAAGGAATACGTTAACCTTCCCATAATGAATATTCAAAAGATGCAGGGTTTTGTTGGAATATCATGCATAGGCTAAAGTAAAGTTTTGAATCTACAGTTTTGTCGGCTGTCTTGGAAGTGTAAAGTTTGATTTGAAAAGTGTCTTACTAGTAAGAAGACGTGAAAAGGGAAAGCAGTTTAGTAATAAAACTGTTCAGCTTGAGCTGAAAATAAGGCGACAAATAAACACTGAATCACATCTGGTTATCACTAGCAGAAAAATCCTGCTAGAAATTTAATTGTACTACACTATGTACAGGTAAGGTGACTCTTACGATTTACGGTTTACGATTTACGATTTACGACGGTTTTTCCGTAATTACGATTTACGATTTACGAGATTTCAAATTTCATTTACGCACACCCCTGGTGCTCATAACACCAAGCATAAGCCAGGCGGAGCGAATGCTGGCCGATTTCGATCGTGTATGTGGGTACGTTGGACTGCAGCTTAATCTTACGAAGACGAGTTCATGAGGAACGGACAAGTTTCTGGTGCCCCATTCTCGCTCAGCGGAACGAACATCTCCGAATGCTCCAGCTACGTGTATCTGGGTCGCGAAGTCAATATGGCCAACGACCTAGCGCCGGGGCTGAGCAGGAGGAAACGAGCGGCTTGGGGAGCTTTCAAGAGCGTCGAAGAAGTCTCGAAGAAGACGAAGAACGTCCGACTCCGTGCCCACCTATTCGACTCCACTGTTCTGCCTGCCCTAACATACGCCTCAGAGACCTGGGCTATACGAAAGCAGGATGAACACGCGATCAGCGTCGCGCAGCGTGGAATCGAGAGGACGATGCTCGGAGTGACACGACCTACGCAATGAGAGAAAGCCTCCGGAGTTCCGAGCTTCGCCGACGTTCGAAGATCAGAGACGCTGTCGCGTGGGCCAAGTTGTCGAAAATTAGGTGGGCCGGCCACATAATGCGCTTCGCAGACACCCGTTGGACGAGAGCCGTCACAGACTGGATTGCGCGGGATGTCAAGAGAACACCGGGACGCCCACCAACGCGTTGGTCGGACTTCTTCGTGAAAGCCCTGAACGACCGATATGACGCTCTCCGTGTCCCTCGAGCGAGGAGTATCCATTGGACCACTCTGGCACGCGACAGGGACGAATGGAGACGCTGCTGGCGCCCGCTCGAGCAAGTCGATGATCAACGGGACGACAGGTGATACAGGTGATACTGAGATAGACTACTGGGAGTCAGTTTTTGCGCATTTTGGATATAACTCGCCTAAAGTCAAGTATATGAAAAACCAAGGTTTGAGCTCACCAGCTCGAGCTCTACCGTTTGGTATACATATTTCATATGGATCCATGAAAATATTCGAAATGGGAAACATGTTTAATTACCCAAGCGAAGGCCGACCAATGGACTTGAGAAACATGAACGATGCGGCCAAGGTCGACCTCTGTCGAAAGTACTTCATCGTCGGTTTGTTTGGTCTACCGTTGGTGTGGCTTAGGAACACATCCTGGTTCTTTGGTTGAGGCTTTCTTCCACCGCAATCACCGGCCACCAATACCAATCGGAAGTATGTCACGCTGGGTGCCAATGAGCGATCTTCTGGTTAATAGTAATATGTGTTTGGGAGACCATCTTCCAGTCGTACCGTTCGAGAAGTGTCGCATGGGCAGACTATTTGACATTCATTTTCTCAGTCGGAAGGGTATACACTGGCTGCGATCTCACCCCAAATTGCCACAGCATCATTTATCCTTCTCAAAGTCCTTTTCTGTGATTCACTTGTAGGAGACCTTATTTCTCAGCTTAACGGCGAGGTGTTTCCTCACTCAATTGTTGTTTTTTCTTGTCCGGGTTTGTAACATAAAACATCATATACATATTAACATAATGCCTTTAAATAACATGTCGTGTTTGAGATTACGTTTATTTCTGTATTTGCTTTACGATGGTTATCAGAAGCCGTAGAATATCTACAGTTTCAACCAAAGTATTCTTTATTGATAAATTTTGTGGCTAGAAGCCGTAGAATGTTTACAATTTCAACCAAAGTATTCGCTATTGATAAATTTTGTGGCACTATGTCAGTTGTGCGTTACGGTCGAAATTCATTAAGATTAGAAGAGTTTGGATTTGAAAATTGAAGACACGATCTTACAGAAGAATTTAGAAAAGGCATTCAGCCTAGGGCTCAATTTGACTTTCATTTCAAATACTTCTGTCGTATACTTCAGACCGAATCGAATAATTTCGAACGAATATTCGAATAAATTCGAATATTCGAATGTTCATTATTCGAATATTCGGTGAGGCCCAAAATTCGAAAATATTCATTATTCGAATATTCGATGAGGCCCAAAATTCGAAAATATTCATTATTCGAATATTCGACGAGGCCCAAAATTCGAATATATTCATTATTCGAATATTCGACAAGGTCCAAAATTCGAATATATTCATTATTCGAATATTCGACAAGGTCCAAAATTCGAATATATTCATTATTCGAATATTCGGTTTTTCGTGAAGCCGAATATATTCGATTATTCGTTTATTCGAAAAATTTTTGGAAGGACACAAGTATAGTATCGAGATAGTGCTAGGACGTCCGCAGGAGCCAACGCGCACCCGCAAAGCCCAACGAGTGTGAGGCGCATGTGAGGGCTCCTGATGCGAGGACGGCGGGTGGGGGGAGGGGGGGCAACTGAGCTAGTCCAAAAGTCCCGTAACCTAAGCAGGACTCGCGTAGACAGGCTGGGTGTAGGTACGTTGAGGACCGCTCGTGCGAGTTGGTAGAAGCACTGGAGCGAAGACGAATTGACTTATGTGAGGCACAGGAGACAAGGTGGTCCTGTTGTAAGTCAAGGGACATAGGCCGAGGCTTTAAGGTCAGTTTGTGCAGCAGTCCCAGGAGCACCAGCGGTGTTGGTGGGATCGTCCTCGAACATTTTCGACATGCAATTGTAGGCGCTGAACGCTTTGACGATCGATTGATGAAGATCGTTGTCGCCGCCGAACGGCGAATGTATCACCCCTTCTCTGCGCATGCTCCGCAGACTGGCTGCTCTGAGAGAGACAAGGGCGAGTTTTGGAGCCTGCTTGATGTGAAGACAGCAGAAGTTCCGTCACTGGGCGTAATTATTGTTGAAGGTAATCTTAACGGGTACGTTGGAGCAACAAAAGACGGTAAAGCTGTCATGGTGGTTTGGGATACGGATCACATCCGTGATGGGCGCATATTGTGCATGTTGAGTCACGGGGCCTCACCATCGTGAACACGAAATTTGGAAACGTGACTCTCTCATCATCTCGTTTTATAGCGGAAACACTAAAACGCACATCGAATTTGTCTTTATGAGGAATCGAGACCAAGGGCTAGTCACTGACTCGAAGACCGTGTTGTACGAGGCGGTCGTCACGCAACATCGACCGCTTATCTGCACTATAAATCGTTCCTCCGAGCACTAGGCAGACCGAGCGTAGCGGTCCAACAAGAACTAAGTGGCGGCGATTGAAGAAGAATGAATCAGCTGTGACATCTTGCATTCGGTTGCCGACGATCATGACCGTCGGAGAAACCTGGCGGGATGCCACCGAAGCCACACTAGATGCTGCATGCTCCGGACTCGGCACTACGGAACCGGGACGGCGTAACGTCGACAGGCAGTCATGGCTGTGGACCAACGAGGTTAAAGAAAAAGTCCGTGAGAAGCGAACGCATTATTTCTTCTCTGCATACGCTCAGCAGACAGGCTGCTCCGAGCGAGCCAAGGACGAGTTCTGAACTCTGCCTGATGAGAAGACAGCAGAGGCGCCGCCATAGGACGCTGTCGTTGTCTGGTGTTGCGAATCGCGAGCTTCGCTCCCAACAACCCCTACCCCCGAGGGCGCCCGTACCCTCACGCCATTCCACCGGAAGGCACGTGCTGCCCAGCTTGCCACCGCGGCTTTGCACAAATTAGGCTCCGCCCATAAGCCACAGCGGCTATGAAAGCCGCGTGTTCCAGCACCTCTCATGTCCCTTCTTCGGTCCCGTTCGACTCGAGCGGTCATTCATTTCAAGAGGAGACGCGCGCCTCTTGCCTCCGGCACTGTGTTGTGGCGGACCCGATCAATGCGCGTCAGCGCATCGTGGCTCAGGCCTTGAGCGCCGTTCTGCCGCGGGCAGTGCGCGCCGCCCTTTCGCCATGAACTCTAAACCGTATTGAAGGAGAATGAAGCAGCTGTGACATCCTGTATTCGGTTGCCGACGATCATGACCATCGAAGAAACTTGGCGGGATGCTACCGAGGGACCCTGTTACGTCTCACCGCAATTTCGTAGCTGAGGGCACGACTGACTGTTATCTGCCCCTTTGTGACGGGCCTACTCCAGAGAGACGCTCATTACATCTATTAGGTTGTAACGAAATAAATGGCACTGAACCACTGTAAATTTAAACAGTTAATATCTTGGCTTGTAGGCAAGTTTATTAATCGAAATAAAAACCATCTGATTCTACACATCTTTGCCAACGTGACACAAGCTTTTTTATCCCAGTAGCATAAAAATCAGAAGTTTTGGAATTGACGAAATCTTCGAAGGCACTTTCGGCATCCTGTTGGTATTTGAATATTTTCCCTACCAAGAAGTCGCCAAGATGCTTGAAGAAATGGTAGTCTGTTGGGGAGAGGTCGGGAGAAAACGGAGGATGTGGTAGAGTTTCAATGCTCAGCTCATTCAATTTCTGCAACGTCATTCGTGCTACATGGGGGCGAGCATTGTCGTGCAGAAGGAGAACTCGCCTTCGGTTTACCAAGGCCGGCCGGATATCCTTCAACTTTTTCATCATTTCTTCAATTTCAATGCAGTACTTCTCTGCCGTGATGGATTCACCGGGAAGGAGGAAGCTGTGGTGAATAATTCCCAGCGAACACCACCATACTGTCACCATTACTTTCTTTTGGTGCAATTCCGGCTTCGCAAAAACCTTGCGGCCACTGTGCCGATCGTCGCCTGTTGTCGTACATTATCCATTTCTCGTCACAGGTTACAATGCGGTCAAGGAATGGGTCCGTTTCGTCCCGTAGAAGCAGTGCGGATGAGATCTCATATCGTCGGTTTCTTTGCTCCTCAGACAGGCACCCATCTTTCCAGCTTTTTGGTCTTTCCAATTTCCTTCAGATGCCGGGCAGCTGTGTTGTGACTGACGCCAAGAACCTTCGCTATCTCCCTGGTACCTTTGTGTGGATCCTCCTCTGCCACATCTCTCAGCTTGTCCTCATCAACATCACTATGCCTCCCTCGACCTTCATGTTCTTCCAAGCTCTCAACTCCATTCCGGAACTTCTGATACCAACGATACGCCGTCCGAATTGTGGAACATCCTTGACCGAATGCGGCGTTGATCTTCTCGCCCTCCTCCTTAGCTGTAGTGCGCAGCTTGAATTCATACAAGTAAATGCCTCGGATTACCCTTTTGTCCATCTGCAAAAAAGTCAATAAAACTCTAAAGTTTTCCCATTTTTACATAGAAAATTTAATACTCACCGGTAGAGCAAAGTTTGCGCTTCTAAATGATATGCCACATGTTACGGTTTGTTCTTGATCAAACGCGTAAAGACGCGCCAAAAAATGGCGCGAGCCAGTGCCATTTAATTAGTTACAACCTAATAGTTGCTGAAGCGGATATCATCATCCTGTTCCCACTATAGCACTGCTCCGACCTATGTGTTACTCCTATAGTATTTAATATATCTATGCGTTTTATCTATTAAAGGGTCATGTGTCATAAATATCCTACCATATATAAAGGAGTTAGCGGTTGTCCGTCCGTCCGTCTGTCCGTCCGTCCGTCTGCTCATCCGTCTGGCCTTTCCTAGAAGTCGAATAGCAGGCGTCCATGTTCAGACGAGGTGCCACCCACGCCGTGTCGAGACCGTCAGAAGAAGTGTCACCGATGTCGCGCAAAGGGCGTTCGAGTTCAAAATACATGCCAGCGACGTTGCTCAACACGCGTTCGGATTTAGAAAAAGTGTCACCGACGTCGTGCAACAGGCGCTCGGATTCAGAAGGCATTTCAGCGATGTCGCGCATTGGGTGTTTGGGTTCAGAAGAGGTGTCAACGATGTCGCGGAATGGATGCCTGGGGTCAGAAGACATGTCATCGATGTCATGCAAGGGGTGTCTGGGCTCGGAAGAGGTACTTCGGATTTTATGCAGGGGTATCTCGGTTTAGAAGAGGTGTCACCTATGTCATGCAAGTGGTGTCTTGGTTCAGAAGAGGTGTCACCTATGTCGCGCCAGGGGTGTCCTGATTCCGAACACATATAATGGGAGACCACTAAAGAGGAGACCAGTAAGCGGGGGTCCGGTGACGGGTGGGAGAACCAACGAAGGGAGGAGATGGGGGTGGGATACCAGTATGAGTAGAACCTTTAATGGGAGCCAGTGAAGGGGGACCAGTAAAGAATACCTCTAAGATGAGGGTTGGGGCGGTAGTAAGGGGGGGGGGTGGGAGCGAACGGGAACCAGTGAAGTGGGAAAGTTCTGTGAAGAAGGAACCGGTAAAGGGGAACCATTAAAGGAGGACCAGTAAAGAGGGTACCAGTGAAGGTAGGACCAGTAATGGCGGCCAGTGAAGGGGAGAAGACCAGTAAAAGGGATCAGAGAAGGTGAGATCAGTAATGGGGAGCTATGAAGGGGTGGGGGTAGTAAAGGAGGGACCATTAATGGGGACCAGTGAAATTGACCAATAAAGGGTACCACTTAGGTGAGGGAAGGCGGTAAGAGGTGGCAAAAACAGGGTACAAATTGGAACCAGTAAAGTGGGGAGTTCTGTGAAGGGGAGGGGGGGGTGGTAAAAGGATAGCCAGTGAAGGTGGACTAGTGATAGAAAATGGATCAGTGGAAGGAACCTGTAAGGACGGCCCAGTACTTCTTCTCACTATCGTCCAACGTGTATGACGGGAGCGTCGTACAACGTTGTCTAGATCAAGAGATGTGCCATAGATCAAACCTTGCGAAGCATGCGTTGAATTTTCAAATGACCTTTGAAAGGCAGCGAGCGTGTGCGTGTACATGCCTCTCACTCTCACTACTGACTGATGCTCACTACATTTTTCTTCCTGTCTCTGGCTGTACATGGGTAAGGGGGCATTGTGTATTGTCGGGGAGGGGGGTAGGGGTTTGGGTAGGGAGAATGACTTCGGGAATCGGAGGATTATTATTGTCGTCGGATACTTAGCGGTATAGCGCTCTCACAAGATTATCACAACCTGTTTCTCACCACGTGGAGGATGTGTACTTCGGAGAATAAGTCGGTGTAAGTGCGATAGAGGATGGATAGCACGACCAGTTTTCAAGATTGTGCCCTACTGTCCCGCTTTCCTCTAGGACCATTTTTTCACCGTAACGCGAGTAAGAAGGACTTGTTCTATTCTCGGGGTTTGGGGGTGAAGCCCCCAATCAGACGTTTGACGGCCGTTAAGGCATCAACATTTCAGTCTTGGTTCCCCACTACATGCCACGTTAGGGCAATGCAATGAGTAGGCTCCGCCCACTTGGGCGAGCGGGGCACCCACGCTGCGCCCTCGCCGGCACGGCCCGAGTTTGGTCTGATCCCTGGGGTTGCCCGTGCTACCTAGGGGGAGGCTATGGAGCCTTGGCAGACGTCGGCTGCCGAAACCGATCAAGCGGCAACAGCTTCAACTGCAGTGCAACTGCCGATTCACAACATGGTGCATCGACGTTGGCAAGCGGATTCGTTGGTCAGTAGGATAGCCAACCGGCCGGCCATAAAAACGAACTTACCAGCACTAAAGATCCTAAATAGCACTTATGCACTCCCAAAACTCTTGCGTGCTCGCCTATACGACCAAATCGAAGCAGTACCACCAGCAAACGGCAGTCGTCTTGGGCAACGCATTACATTGTGCTCCATAAAAGACCTGCGGATACAACTACAGAAAGCAGGGAAACAGCCAGCATCATCAGGCTTAATGCGAATTATTCGCAGGAAGCTCCTCATCGCTACAAGAAACAAGTTTGGAAACGTGCAGATAACTGGACAGTTCATGAACTACTAACAGCAGTACTTTTCGGAAGTCTCTCGTCCTCAGGACAGAAGAGAACTACCACGAGAGAATCTTTGTTAAACTTGCCTGCGAACAGGGCACCGCAGCAGAAGCTGCAGATCGCCACTTTGCTTCATTTATCAACGCCCGCATCGCAAGGCTCTGTGCTACAATCTCAACTATGCAAGCAGTCCAATCCGATCATACTTCTCGAGGCACAATCGTACCACATACCACTTTCGTTACGACGAAATTCTTGTTTGAAATCAAGACCCTCCTTCAGAAGACGATAACGCTCCTCCAGCCGTGGTCTGACAGAACACCTTTTCCTCGAGAAGACTACACTAGAAATCGGCTCCGAATAGGAAGAAACTCGCCTCACCCCAAATGTGGCTTCCAAGATTATCCGACACTATCTGGGAAAATTCGAAGTCATCATTACATCACGTCCCCAGGAGAAACGAGCGAACTAATCGTAAGTGATAGTGAGACCGACATGTACGATATGCCGAGGCGAAATTTTCGCACGTGGCAACAACAAAGCCATAAGGCAAGGCAAGGCAATAACATGTCGACCATCATCTCCAGAAAGATATGATCGCCCTATGATTGTAGAAGCAATCGTATATAATCTCAGTACAAAACCGATGAGCACGTCACTATACTTCTTGATAGTGGCAGCTAGCGCAGCTTTATGCCCATAGGCATAGCTGAAGCTCTCGGTTTAGAAGTGAAATATCAAAAGGACGCTACGGCAGTAACATTCGGTGAACAACATACCAAAAAATCGTATCGAGTCCCAACTGTATTACGGAATCCAGTGACTGGCACACCTGTGAAGCGGAAACTATGGACTCGTTTGCACATAACATCTATTCTAGAGCAAATGAACACGAACCATACGGTACTATCCAATGGGTCATCGGAAACCGATATCTTTATCCGGATAGATTACTATTGGAGTGCCATTGATCTCAACTTAACTGGAAGCTTCCATGAGGACTGATGCAGTCACAGACCAAATTGAGTCCAATCCTCTCCGGTCCTAGTATACTATCTTTCCATCGAGTCTTAACTACGCCTGTCGAGTTCGAAGATCCCGACAAAACCATAGACACCATGGTTCGCAGACTATGCGCGCTGAACTCGGAAAATATGAAGAGGACTGCGAGATAAATGAATCGGAAATAGTCTAGCAGGATTACAACCCAGTTCAAGTCATGAACGGTCTAAAACACGTACAGTTCCCGTGGAAGGTCAAGTACCCACAATTACCGGTCAAGAAGGCGATAGCCTTGCGCAAACTCAAAACCCAGTACGGCAAACTCACACCAATCACGAGGTGTGGAAAGAGTACTGTAGCACCTTCAAGCAACAATCACAATTTGGTATAGTTGAGGAGGTTACACGAGACACGCCTCTGAGAATTCCCATGTACACCGCACCAGGCTGTCATAAAATCAGACAGACAACAAGATGACAAAGCTCCGCATCGCCTTTGGTGCGTCAAGTCACATGAAAGGCGTTCCAAGTTTGAACGACTGCATCCATCAAGGATCTACGATGTTGCCAAATCTTTGCAAAACCCTACTTCGAGCCAGACTGACACCAATACTCGTGACAGTGAACGGCGAAAAGGCATTCCATGAGATTCGACTAAAGGAGGACTAACGGGATGCAACACGAATCCTATGGTTCAAAGAACGATCAGAGCCTCCAGGAAAACGCAATATTCGCATTCTGCAATTCAAGCGCATACCATTCGGCGTGGGCGCGTGTAGCGCAATCGGAGGAGGCGCCGACGGTCGCGTGCACCCGATACCAGGTTCCTGGTCGGCCCAGGCCAACCAAGCCTTCCATCCCTCCGGAGTCGGTGATTGGTACCAGACGTGTCTGTGAAGGATATAGCGCTGACTTGTTCATCTGCTGGCCACCGCAAGTCATTGTATGGACAAATACGCATTTATATCGCCCCCACGACATCCCGTAGAAGTAGAATGCGCTGGAGCATCCCCAAAGGGATTGATTAACGCCGTCCTCTATCCTTTATCCTTTTACCATTCGTTGTGAACGCATCACCTTTCCTGGTGCCGGATTCATCAACGACTTACATAACTTTAACGGAGAACTTTAAGCTTATCAAACGATATGGGGAGCGACAGGCCGCGTTATCCGAGCCTTTCGCTTACTCAAAGTTAAGATAACGCGGCTTATCACTCACCATATCGCATGATAAGCTTACATCTCCCCGTTAAAGTTACGTGAGTCGTTGATGAATCCGGCTCCTGTTGAGTGTGTCCATAAAATATGCTTTAGAGAGGAATCACGACAGCAGCTTGCGAGAAGAAATCCTCGCCAATATGTACATATGTCGATAACCTTCTAATTGAAGTTACTAGCGTTGAAGAAAGTTTTTCGAAACAACACCAGTGCAAAGACATTTTCAACAGCATGGGAATGAATTCACGTGAGGTTGTTTCTAATTCTAAAACTGTTGTGAATAGCATTCCAGATCAGGACCGCACCTCATGGACATCAGAATCTACGGTCAAACTACTCGCCATAAGGTGGAATCCTTACTTGGAACCCTTCTGCTTCCTGTAAAGGCGCCAAAAGCAGTAACAATGAAATGAACAGCCTTGAAAACAATAGCGTCCATCTTGGACCTCTAGGTCGTCTTACACGACTACTTGTGCAAGCCAAAACGTTTCTTCAGAACATAGGGGATACGCCTCTAAGAACTGCCGACACGACCAGATGGAGGAAAGTCGCCAAAAACATTACAAGATTTGACGTGAACGTACCAAGGTTTATAGCAGTCGACGTGTAAACTCGACTCAGTAGCTAGCTTACCTGGTATGCAGACCTCTCAAGAAAAAACCCTTCAGCAACATTATCTCCGTGAAAACGAGACTTGTACCTTCCGAAAAATCTAAAATGGAGCTGCGAGCGCGAATGGAGCTGCGAGCAATTATACTGGCAGTGAAAATGACTCGGTTTCTCAAGGAATTAGCGATAAGAGTGCATTCGATTCATTAGTTGTCTGATTCGCACATAACTTTGTATTGGATACACTAGAAGAAACAGCTCAAAACTTTCGTTCATAATTGCGTGAATTTCATTCACGAGGCGATGGATGAACTGCAAACCGCTAACATCAATTGCCGTTGTCACTACGTCAAAACCAACCTTGACAACCTTGCGGATTGCGCCACAAGACATGACACAGCCTCGGAATTCAACAGAAATATGTGATGGCATAAACCGAAGTATATATTATTGCAGAACTGCCATCGACTTGGTATAATTCGAAGATGCGCACTGCCTCTGCAATCCCAACATCAGAAGAGACTCAAGCAAAACTCAAAACCGTCAATACCATCTCGCTGTCGTAAGACGGTATATATCGAACTACATCAAGGATTGAGAGCGCAAGGATTCCGGTAGCAACCAAGAATCCCATTTTACTTCTATCATCTACTAACACGTATGTTAGTAACTCAAGACCACCTCAAATTACACCATGTAGGCTCATTCCATCTACTATTTACACTACAACGAGACTACCTCATTCCAAAAGTTCGTAGAATGGTGAACAATGTCATTGCACTATATGTAAAAATCATCAAGGTCGTCACTATGCCTATCTGACGATGCCAGATTTACCGTCGGAACAAGTGAATCTGAGTCGTCCGTTTAAAAATATGTACAGGACTGTACTGTTTTGAACCACTTCAAATCCGTTCGCGACATCATCAGAACCAAAAAATCTGGGTTTGTCCGTTCAAGTGTATGATCACAAGAGCACTTCAACTATCCTGCTAGGTAGCTTTCAAGCGGTTTATATATCGCTGAGGAGCACCAAACCACATTTTAAGCGATGATGCTCCTAATTTTGAGCTAGGCAGAAAAGTCCTCGACAAGGAATTACACTACATTTCAGAAAGTAATGTGGTCAAGGACTTCAGAACAACTGCAGGTCTACAGTAGCGATTCATCACTCCGTTACATCTGTAGAAAGGAGGGCTTTATGAAAGACTTGTAGGTTCTGTGAAATCTGCCTTCAAAAAGACAGTTCAAGGTATCAATCAGTTTCTTGTGTGCCAAACGAGGTTTTTATAGTGGATCTTTATTATGTAGCCTGACGTTTCGACGCGATCGTCGGCTTCAGAGACCTGAAGATGGTGCAGGATATTAAAATGCGCTCTACCCCACCAAGCGCCTCAACCGCTCTAGCGGTTCCGACACCCTAGGAGGACCCAAGAAACCTCAAACAAATAGGGAAATCTCACGATACGTCGTCCACCACTCGAGTATGGTGAGTAGGGCGAATGAGATCTACCGAAGACGTATATCGTTGGCAATGATACAACACTCTGCTCATCACACTTGCACTCTACAGCTCGCATTCTGGTACAAACGGCAAGAAGTCATTTGTAATTGATGAACGTTCTTGGCGGTCGTTCATTTTTTGATTTCTTGCGAAGATCGAAAAGGCTTCTAATGTTTTCCTTGCCGAAATGTCACCTCAACTGACAGAACCGTGCACTTGATATCGAAATCGTTACCGTGGTGCTCAACCGCCTTGTGCCTCCTTAAGGATGTTATTGTGTTTCCACGCGTTTTACTAGCTTGATGTTTTCTTCCGTGAATCGCAAGCGTTCTTCCCGTTTCGCCAATGTACAGTACCGGACGCGCCTTTTGAACAGACGCCGCAAAAACCGCGATTTTGCGGGTTCTTTTTGTCTTTTTGATTGAACTCGCCTAAATTCTCCCTTTCGAAAAACCAAGGGCACATTTGAACTCAGGAGCTTAAGCTCTATCGCTTGATATACACATTTCATATGGAGCCATGAAAATGTCCGAGACTGAAAACTTGCGCTCCATCGCGAAGGGCGGTCGCGGTCGCAAGCCGTCGAAAACCGTTGCGTGCTCACAATTCCTCGAATTTGAGGTTTTTTGAGGAAATGGTGGACCTTACGATACGTTTCCTCGAGATCTACACAAACATGTATACAGCTTTACAAGACCACCGCATTTTCGCAGTGGTTGGCCGGAACGAACGGCTTCAGTAGGCTCTTTGCGATTGGAGCAGCTCATTTCTCAGAACCTGCAATTTTTCGGAGTATTTCAAGCATGGCGTACGTTGCCAGTGCTCTGTAATGCCAGGAATCTTCTGAGAGGCGCCGTGCACAATGCATATAAGATCGAACCTATCAATCGAGCGGAGCGACAGCCTGTAGAGTGAGCGTTTGGGTAGTTTTAAAGAAATCCTCAGCGTCCCTACTTAGGAGTTGCTGCACTCTGTTCCGGCGAAACTTTGAAGTGCGCCGTGCACAATGCATATAGAATCGAACCTATTAATCGACTGGGCGCGACAGCTCGCAAATTGCACCGCGGGCGTGTTCTGAGCGCAATAACTCTGTCACGTCTGAATCTTTCCGGCCGCAACTTGAGGATTTTGTAAGCAGTAGAAAGTTAAGAAGTGCGCTGTAACACAGCGACGTAGCTTATGACTGAACAAAGCTACAGCGGTGCGAAAATACAAGTTAGCCTTGTGTGAGACGATTTTTTCCAAGTTCATTCGACTACTGCGGGAAGAGGAGGCGAACTAGCGGCATGCAGACGTGTGTTCGAGCACGAAACTAAAGCACTTCACAACGACGTGCTTGCAGATGCTCTCCAGATGTATAAAGTCCAGTCCGCATTTTAGAGCGGCGGAGGGCGGCGATGAAGTTCCTTCCGCCTTTACTTCCCCAAATTTGAGTTCTCGACACTCTCAATGGTACCCTTCTGTTTAGCTCGAGAATCTCTATTGAATGGTGTCAATCTCGATCAATTCTGGGAAAATCGATTTTTCGACAATTTCGCATCAAAGGCGAGGCGGCTCAAGGCCGCGGCAGAAGGACAATGACGTCATCGAAAATCGATATTTTTGAGCCGGGTCAAGTTTGATACCATTCGATAGAGACCTTCGTGGGAAATTGAATGGTGTTACTGCGAGCAGCAAGAACTGTGATCTTGTGAATAAGATCGCAGAGAACATCGACCGTTGTTGTGACAAAGTTGGACGCGCAGGCGTGTTCTGAGCGCAATAACTCTGTCACGTTTGAATCTTTGGAGGAATTTTCAAAAACAGACGTCGGATTCGTAATCAGCGCACCAAATAACTCCCTAGATGAATTTGGACGAGGACATGTGACCAATTTCGAAAATGTCGATTTTCGATGACGTCGTCCGGACAGGCTCGGCGAAGAGCGCCCTCGTCCTCGATGGGAGATTGTCAAAAAATCCTTTTTTTCTGGAATTGAACAAAATTGAAATCGTTCGACAGAGCTTTTTAAGCTGATCAGTACGGTACCATCCCAGTGTTGAAAACTCAAATGTGGTGGTTGAGGGCGGAAGAAACTTTAACGCTGCCTTCCGCCACTCTAAAATGGCAGCTGGAACTAAGGCAGGTTAGGCAGCTGGGAGAGTAGGGGCACATCATTGTAGAGTACCTTAACTGATTTGCTTGCCTACGCATTCGTAGGCCGTTAGCTAATCGCGTCGTCTCACAGTGGTCGACTGAAATCACGAAAAATCGTGTCACACAAGGCTAACCTGCATTTCTGCATCGCTATAGCTTCTTTCCGGTCGCAAAGTTCGGATTTTGTAGTCAGTAGAAAATAAATAAGTGTGCTGAAACACAGCAAAATAGCTTGTAATTGAACAAATCTACAGCGGTGCGAAAATGCTGATCAGCGGAATGCATCTTGCCAATGTTAGTGGTGGGATTCCTGTGGAGAGCGACGAATACTCCCTTAAGGTTGGGGTCGAAGTCGTCCGTTCAACCAACGGTTAAAGTTGGTGAGTGTGGTTTTGAGTCGAATTCCCTGTAAGGCAAATGGCACTAAACCACTCCTTATTTTGCGACATGTGCGGATCCAAAAGTAAAACTGCTGGAACGTACCCATCGTCAAGAATCACTCAAAATTCTTTCTCATATGGCCATTCTAGGGTCACTGTGCACTAAGCATATCTTTGGCGTGATATATGAACTTTGTGAATGTCTACAGATCTCTATTCTGTTCCTAGGTTACAGAAGGTACGAGCTAAGGTCATGGTCACCGATTTCGCCCAGACTCCCTAATCAACCGAACCTACCGTAATCACCGTAACTTCAAAAAACGATGCCAGATTTGTGACCAGCACCCTAAACCCCCACCCCACTCCTTCCCAATAGGAGAAGTTTGGTCGAAGAGGTGAAATCTCCCAACCCACGCCGAGTCTGCCGCGGTTGATCGCGCCGCGCCGCGCCCTTTCCCTCATCGGCGCGATTCGCCGAATACCGTAACCCAAAATTCCGTCAAGTGTGGTGTTTTGCGGCGCGAAAAAATCGATAGCCATGCCGACCATCACGCCACGCGGCGCGGCGTGACGGTCGAATACGAATGCTCGAAAAAACGCGATTTTCGAATGTATTCGAACTCGAATGCTCGAAAAAACGCGATTTTCGAATGTATTCGAATTCGAATGCTCGAAAAAATGCGATTTTCGAATGTATTCGAATTCGAGTGCTCGAAAAAATGCGATTTTCGAATGTATTCGAATTCGAATGCTCGAAACACTCGTGTTCGAATGCTCAAATTCGAATGCTCGAAAAAATGCGATTTTCGAATGTATTCGAATTCGAGTGCTCGAAAAAATGCGATTTTCGAATGTATTCGAATTCGAATGCTCGAAACATTCGAATTCGAACGTTCGATTTCTACGAAATCTGCGATCAAACAAAATAATCTATCTTTCCTGCTTCAATTATCCCAGAAGCAAATAATTTACGCTACAATCAGAAAAGTGCACGCCCTCATCGGGAAATCAGGAGCCGTATGTTCTTCGAGCGCAGAACCAGGCTAAGGAAGGGACACCAGGGTGGCTACCATCCAAGCTGCTCGTGTGGGAAGTGCTTTCGTCGCCCAGGGGAGTCCGCAGCTGGGTTCTGCGCTCTCGAGCGCGGAAACGCATACAGCTGAAAAATGCACAGAAAACGCCAGCGAATAATGTAGACGTCAAACACCTCAAATCTCAACCACTCCGTTGAAGCAAAAATCTCGCAACGCAAGAGATCTCCCTCGCATGAATCAACGCCACTGTGCCTCACAACCTGCCTAAACGTCTTCTATTCCGCAGGCACGTTATCAACATCGGCGGCGCGTCTCCAGGAGTGGTTTTTTTTTACCGCTGCGGTCGATTTTCTTTTATCGCTCAGAATGTGGAAACCAATGTTAAACTGGACACTTTTCAAATCAAAATGGACATATTTCATGATAAATTGGACACCCTTCTCAACAAGTGTAACTCTATTGGAATCAACTGAACATTTTCCAAATCAAAACGAGATTTTTCGCATTAAACTAAAGACTCTCCAAAGGGTTAGAATAATGATTAAATAAAAGAATAGTGCATTTAAAACGTTCATCAAGAGAAACGTCAGCTTCGATCCGCCTTGATCTTGTCGGCGTCTTTCTAAATTTTATTTCGTTCCTGATATATGTATGCATTGTATAATGTATCACTGGGTGTACAATGCATGCCTTATATAAATAAATAAATAATTTTTGTTCAAGGAAATTTAGCATAATTTTTTGAAATTTCACTTCACTACTCAACACGTTGACACATTGGTTGAAATTTTATAAAGCGGTTTTTTTGGGGAGGGAGAATAATGTTAGGCTGTCGCAAAATTAATCTCCGTTTCGAGGTAAGTATAGCTAAATAAGTTTTTTACCCCAAAGCATAAATCTCAGGGAAAGTCACATATACCGTTCGGTGGATTTTTTCCTGCTTCTTATTCAAAAAATATATGTAAATTTCGCTCTAATTTTTCTCCATAGCCCCGTAAAATCATGACCCAACGCGACTATCGAGTCATCATGCTTTACGAATTCAAATTGGGACATTCTGCGACAAAGGCATCCCGTAACCAGGAGACCAGATCCCGACGCCGATTCGCCTATGTACAGAAGCGGGATCGTTTGGATCCGCTCCCAAAAGATGCTTTGAAGAGTCGACTTTGACCGGTTTTGATGAATTTTTACTTACCAAGGAAGGATCTCAGGCGTAGGTCTGAACGGAGAAAATGGATAGTACTGCAAGAGTTTCCACCCTTCATGCAGTAGAACAACATGTTTCGTTCAGTTCCTGAACCAGAAGAGCTACGGGTCCTCGAAGGTGGGATACACTAACGCATCGTCAGTGAGTGCCCACGTGCATAGGTGTGCGCGCTGACGTATGGGTAGTAGCGGAAGGCTGTGCGGCGAGCGAGTCGGTGGCTCAGCAGGGTGCCACGCTGCTTCACAGGTGCTAGCCCAGATGCTCGACTCCGGTGCTGCGCACTAATTTTGCATTTTTTCATGACCGCTGCCTCCTTTACCTATTTGCTTCCTACACATCTCCTACACATTTATTTCACTATAAATTGTCAAATAAGATTACATTTTGAGCTCTGCTTCACTCACATCTCTAACTTTTTGAATTATGCAAGGTAATGTGATTTTCAGCGAATGTTAAACAGTGACCTCACAGCAGGTACGGGTGACTTGGACTGTCAATTCATAACCACCGATTTCGCCCAAACTTCTCCCAGGGGGGGGGGGGTTATTTGGGTGCTGATCACGAATCGTTTTTGGTATTACGCTGGAGTACGGGAAGTTACAGTAGGCATGGGTGACTAATGGTAAGGTCATGGTCACCGTTTTCGTCCAAACTTTGTCTATAGGGCTTATTTAGGGTGTGGATCACAAATCTGACCCTTTTGACAATTTAGGGTGAAATAAGTGTGTAGAAGATGTGTAGGAAGCAAATTGTTGAAGGAGGAAGCAGACATGGAAAAATGCAAAAATAGTGCATAGCATGGGAATCGATCATCTGGCCTAGCACCTGTGAGGCAGCGTCACACCCTGCTGAGCCACCAATTCGCTCGCTGCACCGCTTTTCGCCACTTCCCATACGTCGACGCGCGCACGTGTGCACGTGGGCACGCACTGACGGTGCATTACTGAACCCCACCTTCGAGGGTCCGTAGCTCTTTTGGTTCAAGGACTCAGCAATAAGGAAACATGTTTTTCTACTAAATGAAGGGTGGAGATTCTCGCAGTACTATCCATTTCTCCCGCTCAGACCTACGCCTGAGACCCTTCCCTGGTTAGTTGGTTTTGATGCATTATCACTTCCGAAAGAGGAGTTGAAGTTGAAAACTGAAAGGGATTTGTGCTTTTGACACCTTTTTCATTTCGAAAACAGATAACAGATAGATATATAACATACGCTGCGGTTAGTTTTCTTTTATCGCTCAGTATGTGGAAACGAACCTGATAAAACACATATGGGATTATAAGCGGTAAGGGTTATGGCAGGTCTTAACGCCCGTTAATTTTAAATAAGGGTTAGAGGGGTGGCGAAAGGCGAGGTGTGTTATTCCCTCAATGCTTCGTATAAGATTGCTCACCGAACTGTTAATTTACAGTATAAATGAGAGGAAAGCAAGAGGAGGGGAGATGCCATTTATGGAAAAGATCTGATGATGTGACGATCGCATTGAGAAGTCTATTTGCCCAAAGTTTGAAATTTGTGATCTTTACAACGGGTTCGAACGAACCCAAACCAAAAAGAACTTCATGGATTGCACGATCCAATTAGTGTAGGTGATCTTACCCACATATTAGCGAATAATTTATCCCAGTGTACGAATATGTTTATCTTATACATATATTAGCGACGGACATCAAGCTAGGCGAGCAAGTGCGTAGCCCACGTACAGATGGGTAGGGCACTTGTCGTCAATATACAGGGTGTCTGAAAAAATGTGTACACTGTTTGAAAGGTGATAACCTCGTTCACAGTGAAGGTACTCAAGAGATTAAGGACAAGAATGAATGCTTCAAAAATATAAATTTTCTCACATTTGAGTGGTGTGGATTGCGCCAAGCACTCATCTGATTTCTCCCATTTTACACTTGATTGATTGTGTTCCACTTAAATAATTGTAATTTCTCCTTAATGGGACCGTGTTGATTAATTTGTGCTTCTTTAAAGTTTAAAATTTAAAAACACACTACGGCTTCGAAAAATGGAACTGTTAGGTTGTACGGAAAGTTCTCAGCGGTTGAGTGCTTCACTTTGAAGTACCATGACTTTCTCAAATCTTATCGGATTTAGTCGAAATAAGCACCGTTCGAATCAGCACACCTTTGCCAACGGGTCACCTGTCGACTTATTCCATCAGCAAAAAAATGAGGTGATCAAGATCCGACAAAATCCAGGAAAGCTGTTTTGGCTTTGTCCTGATTGGTGAAGGTTTTACCAGCGAGAAAGTTCTGAAGGTGTTTGAACAAGTGGTAGTCGGCTGGTGAGAGGTCTGGAGAATGTGGCGGGTGAGGCAGAACTTCAACCCTTAATTCGTTCAATTTTCAAATAGTGATTCGCGAAACGTGTGGGCGGGCGTTATCGTGCAAAACAATCAGGCCTCTTCTGTTGGCCAATACTGGTTGAAGTTGACGCAATTTTCGGTGCATTTCGTCGACTTCCTTACAGTAGGTCTCTGCTGTGATCGTTTGGCCTGGGGCCAAAAAATTGTAATGGATCACTCCAGCTGCCAACCACCACACAGTGACCATTACCTTTTGTGTGGAGGTTCGCCTTTGGAAAATGCGTAGGGGGATCGTCGTCGTCCACCCACTGTCCGAAACGTTTCCTGTTATTACACAGGATCCATTTTTCATCACAAGCGATGACTCGATCCAAAAACGGAGCTCGAGCTCTTTCACCTTCCCGAGCCGTTTCAAAGCACCCGCAACAGCAGTTTTACCGACGTCTAGCTCTTCTACGATCCCGCGAACTGTTTGGGATGGTTCAGCTTCCAACAATTCCTTCAACTCGTCCTCCAGGATTGCTAAAGGTCGACCGCTACTAGGGTCATATACGAGGCTGAAACCTCCGATCCGAAATTTACTGAACCACTGGTACGCAGTGCTTTTAGGCTCCCACATTCGATTGAATTGTCGAGCTGTCTCTGCTACGGATTGTCTCAATTTGAAATCGAAATAAAATATCGTTCGGATTTGCTCCTTCGACCTACTTCATTAAGCACTTCAAGAACAGAAGTATAAAACAACGTTGAAACATAAATGAGATAGAAAAATTCTGTGCAGAAAGTAGCATTAATGCGCAATACAAGTTGAATTTTTAATTAACAATAGATGATTGAAAAATAGTATCACATAACGCTGGGAACTTTCCGAACAACCTTATATTATATTTTAAAGTTCTAACATTTCTGCTAGTGAAACATTCGAAGCTGTTTTATTGATTCCACAATTTTCCGTTCTCGCTATTGCTCTAATAACGCTTTCTACACGTCTGAGCCCATAACAAGAGTCATGTCATTTCTTTCGAGGAGAAAAAGTTTATCCTGAAGTGCTTCTGGAAAATCGAAAACATCGTCGGAGTGCAGAGGCGATTAACCGACTACTCCAAGCACCACCCACTCGTGTGACCCATACACAGTCAATCAAATCTGAAATGCAAGGTTTCTGGCAGGGTATGGAACAATATGACTATTTGACGCCACAGAAATCTCGTTACCCTGTGCTTTAGTATGAGTCTCAAACAGCTCCAAAAGCTTTACTAGAAGCAATGTTAGAACCTTTCAATTAGTACTTGCATTTTTAGGATACCCTGCATTTTTCGCAAGCCATAGTGTGTTTTAAAGTTTTAAACATTGAAAGAAGCCCAAATCAAATATCACGGTTCCCTTAAGGAGAAATTACAACAGGTATTCAAGTGAAACTCAATCAATCGATGTAAAATGATGAGAATTCAGATGAGTGCATTGCGCAGTCCACACCGCTTGTATGTCAAAATTTTTTTATTTTATTAAGCTTTCATATGAGCTCTTAACTTCTTCAGTACCCTTTCCTTGAGCAACGTTATCACCTTTCAGACAGTGTTTGCTTATTTGCTTTGGTGAAATGATCCTCTCTCCCAAAACCCTAGTTGAACCCGAATGATTATTCGAACATTCGAATTCGAATGCTCGAAAAAACGCGATTTTCGAATGTATTCGAATTCGAATGCTCGAAAAAACGCGATTTTCGAATGTATTCGAATTCGAATGCTCGAAAAAAGGCGATTTTCGAATGTTTTCAAATTCGAATGCTCGAAAAAACGCGATTTTCGAATGTATTCGAATTCGAATGCTCGAAAAAACGCGATTTTCGAATGTTATTCGAATTCGAATGCTCGAAAATCGTCGCTATTCGAATATATTTGGTTATTCGAAATTTTTGGGAGAGCACAACTATACCTGTGACTAACTAAACTAGCACTCAACTATTCCGCTCCCTGACAAAAGTACACAGAAATTTGACTTTGAAACCGGCCGTGGTGAAGCCACGGGCGACTGCAGGGATACGAAGAAGTGTGGAGGAATGCTATATAAAGCCCAGAATATGCTTAACAGTATTGGTCCGGCAGTGGAATATTGAACCCAAGTCAATAGTTCGCTGCAAGTTGACCACATTTGACCATTCTGGTCAGCACGTTCTTTGTGTGCGGTTGCGTTTACTTCAGCTCCGAGTATCTGCACTCGCTGTTACAGTGAAACTCTGACATCGCCTTGGTGGCAAGAAGGCAAGACATTTCTTTATTCTCTTGCACTCTAAAAGGTACTGCCTATTGTAATCGACACCAATTTTTCCATGCCGAGAAACGCAGCCAGTAGATCGATGAACTCTTTCTCTGGTCGTTGCTCTATTACAGAGACACCGAGAATATCGACCGCAATCGACGCGCCGGATCAAATCGGCCAGCTACAATTGTTAATGACCAGAGGCAAGATTTCGACCTATGTCAAGCAGATCGTCGAGCTAATTATAGAAACCAGGCAGGAGATGAAGGAGAAGAGCAAAAGGAATATGGAGCTCCTTGAAGAAATTTGTCTGCTGAGGGAGGAAAACCGTTCTTTGAAAAAGAAATTAGCTAACATTGAGGCTGCAGAGTAGACGCAGTAAATTCTGATCCTAAGCTCAAGTCCAACGCTGCTCCAGCAAATGTGGACGTCGAAATTAAAAGATCAATTGTAGTTTCGCATGTGCCAGAGTCTTCTTCATCTTAACCGTCAGAAAGATCAACTCATGACTTTGAGTTCGTTGTTGTTGAGGTTCTGAACCGCTTAGGTGTTGAATGTACTCCCTGCTTAGTTTACCGCATGGGTAGGTTTGATCAGAACAGGCCTCGATTGGCTAAAGTCGTACTCCCACCTAGCAGGTTTCAGCGACTAGCAATAAAACGTGCTTCACACATACGCTTCTCTCATCTTCTCAAGGGAGTATACTTACGCCCATCATTAACATGGGAGGAGAGAATGTGCAGGAGGGAACAGCGTGAGGTTAGTAGTAGATTGCAGCCAAATCAAGCTGCTCGGGGTTCCTCTTCGTCCCCAGTTTCTACTGCTAACGCAGTCGCTAGTTGCACAGTCGACACCGCGCAATGGTGATCCTGCGGGAAGCCAATGAGCGGTCGTCGGCATAAATGCTTAGGATTAGAAACAAATGTTAGATCTTTGGTTAGAAACTGTAGTAGCTTAGTACTGAACCTGTGTCTATATAATTTTGACTTGATCGTACATACTGAAACTGAAACTGAAACGTAGCTAAGAAATCTTAATGAGTTAAAACCATTTCTTGCTAGAGCTTCAAAGATCTGCGCCTTCGAAGAGATGCCTTTTTAGTAGATATTTAGAAAATGTTCATAAAATAGACTGCATGTAAAGTACCTGTTTTGGCTAATCTCATTATCTGCTAACTGACGAAGAGTGCTCATCAACTTCTCTTATTTTAACTTCAATTTTATTGTTTTCATGAACATATGCTCACTGTTTCGCGTGTATGCTGACTGTGTTTCTCCCAAAGAAAACTGTCAAGAGAGCCCTCGAAGAGGACGAGAAGGTTTAGCAAAATCATTGACATGCGCGGCGTGAAATAAATAAAAACGAAGCAATGACAATACTAGTAGCCATGCTCTATCACTTAGGCGGAGCTCAACGTTTCCTTAACCTAGTCCTACAATTGTCATCCGATCCTGCACGAAGAACCCCTCCTACTTTCCGGAAAATGCGGAGAAGAGTGAGGAGCATTTTTCTTCTCTTGCTTCGTTTCTTATCCTTGTTCATTATTTGGGTTTCAAAGCGATTTCTCCTCATTTTCTGTGTCTTTTCGACCCAACTTAGGAGACAAGTATAGCAAACAACTGCGAAAACTGAATGGTAAGTAGCAAGAACTAACATGTGGCAATCAAATGCGACTAGCGTCCTAGGAGTACAGAAGCGAAACTACGCCAGCGAAGAGCGGGCACGCACGCAAGTATGTATAATAAATTGGTCAGGGAGCACAAAAATGCAAATAATTTTTGAAATACAAGGACGATATCGATTGCCTATTTCCACTTGTAAGCGAGGGTTTCCTCGGTATCGCAATGATAATGCGAAAGATCAAGAAAATCGTCGAAATTCCTTTGCATGAAGGAGACAAAACTGGTGCGTAAAATGACGTTAATGCAGTTTAACGAAAATTGTTGTCGTAAAATTCCGTTTTAACTTCGATGAATCGCTAAATCGCTAATCGTTAAACGCACAACCCTGTACCGGACATGTCTAAGAAGGATAATACGTGATTTGACCATTCTCGGGATTTCTTCGATTCCTAGTTAATGAGGGCAAAAATCGAGCATGGAACGGAGCGCGAAAAATCTACAATGTCTACAGTGTTGAATGCACCATATTCTTTAGCTTTCAATACCTATTTCCTATATACAACAGCATGTTTAGATCATATGCAGGCTCAGCTCGGTGTCAAACGATTATTGATAACCACACATCGCGGTCTTTCAGTTTTAAGCTGTGAGGTATACTCAACGTTGTAGTCCCGTAATTGCCGTCAAGCAGGTAGCGCAGTATTATACCGCACGCGTCTTTTGAATAGACGCCACAAAAACCGCGATTTTGTGGTTTTTGCATCTTTTTGTTATAACTCGCCTAAAATTCATTCACTTCAAAAACATTCAAAAACTAGCGACATATTTGAGCTCAGGAGCTCGAGTTCTATTTTACGATATACATTGTTTATATGGAGCCATGAAAATGGTCGAAATCGAAAACTTGCGGCGGGGGAAAAGCTCAAATGTGAGTGAGTAAGGCGGAAGAAACTTCACCGCTGCCCTCCGCAGCTATAAAATGGCAGCTGGGGTAAGGCAGGTTAGGCAGCTGGAGAGTTATGGGCACTTCGTCGTATAGTACGTTAACTGGTTTGCTAGCCTACGCATTCGTAGGTCGCTAGCTGATCGCGTGTTCCTACGGTCGACTGAACTCGGAAAAAATCGTGTCACACAAGGCCAAACTGCATTTTCGCCCCGCTGGAGCTTTGTTCAGTCACAAGCTACGTCGCTGTGTTTCTGCGCATTTCTTGAACATTCTACTGCTTACAAAATCCTCAAGTTGCAGCCGGAAATATTCAGACGTGACAGAGTTATTGCGCTCAGAACGGGCTCGCGGTGCAATTTGCGAGCCGTCGCGCCCAGTCGAATGGTAGGTTCGATCTTATATACGTTGTGCACAGCGCACTCCAAAGTTTTGCGTGACAGAGTAAGCAATTCCTGAGTAGGAAAGCTGAGAATTTCTTTAAAACTACCCAAACGCTCATTCTACAGGCTGTAGCGCCCGCTCGATTGATAGGTTCTATCCTACATACATTGTGCATAGCGTACTCCAAAGTCCTGCCGGGACAAAGTGCAGCAGTTCCTGAGTAGGGCGGCTGAGAATTTCTTATAAAACTCTCTAAATGCTCACCCTACAAGCTGTCCCCCCTCGATTGATAGGTTCGACTCTATATGCATTGTGCATGGCGCACTCTCAGAGGATTCCTGGCATGACAGAAAACTTTACACCATGCTTGAGATATTCTGAAAACATGCAAGTCCTATAGTATACTCTAATCGCAAAAGTTCTGCCCCAGCCATTTTTGACCACCCACTGCGAAAACGGTGTTCTGACGAAGTTGCACACAAGTTTGTGTAGATCTCGAAGAGAAGAATCGAACGATACCCACCGTTCCCCAATAAACCCCAAACTAGAGGAATTGTGAGTCCACAACGGTTTTCGACGGCGAAGGGCGGTCACGGACAGCTCGTCCGTGACAGCCCTTCGCAATGGAGCGCAAGTTTTCAATTTCGGACATCGTCATGGCTCCATATGAACAATATATACCAGACGATAGAGCTCTAGCTCCTGAGCTCAAATATATTGTTAGTTTTGAAATAAATGAATTTTAGTTGAGTTATATCGAAAAGACGCAAAAACCGCAAAATCGTGTTTTTCTATTCAAAAGACGCGTCCGGTACTTAGTGCCGAGAATGTGTCTCTCCAAGATCGTTATACCAACATGTTCGCCTTACGATTCGGATTAACTGCTAAAGGCCGGTAACACAATGGAGACGGATATGTACAACAACCTTGTCACGACATCTTCATGGCATTCCACTCAACAGAGGTGCTATGAACTATGCTTACGACTTTTGTACAGCAGCCTTTCTCTTACCTTTCGAAAGCAAATAAAAACCATGAAGGATAGAAGGCTTTATTGGGATTGGAATAGTGGTCAGCCTACTCCTAAATTATCCCGGAACATTGATTTCTTCAACAAAAGAAAGCTGTAGACCACAAGTCGAAATAGACCACATTTGTCTGCCTGCGAAAACATCGCTTTTTGCTGCCACCCGTGCATTTTACTGCCATCCGTGCAATCTCGGCCAATGAAACGCTACTAGATTCACCTAAGAAAAACAAAACTTTGCCACCAACATAGGTACGGAACAGAAAATTACTGGAAAACCCGGCAATCCACAAGGTGACTCCCGATATTACGTGGAAGTACCACAGCCATTTCCGTTTCACCTTCTCCTATTCCTCATATTACCTTTTTTATTCGCAAAATTATTCCGCGGCCCATCTTTCTTATAAGCAAGCTAAGAGTTGATGGATGCGCGCGTTACTGCACGCATCCAAGTTATTCCTAACGCAAGAAGATTTGAAGCAAAGCTTTCGATCGTCAATAACAATGCCACGAAAGGCATGGCGCGAGATGGCTAATCCTGACAAACAAGTACGCATTAATATCAATGCTAAATCTCTTGAACAATTATAACTGCCACAGGCTGCACTCTAGCGTGTTTGTCCATTTCAACTCTAAACCACTAATATAAAACAGTAGTAATCAGAGAGTCAATCAAGAAATCGAAGTGTAGCCCAACAGTGAAAGAATCTTGACCAACACGAGAAACGACGCTTTCCAACACGCCGCGAGTGAGGACGCGTGCGTAACGTTTTAAACTAGTTAGGCTTGAAACATTAGCATGCACGAAAGTTTCTTTAAGGCTTGCAAGCAGTTAGTTATGTGCAAGCTTAACATTCCTCGGTGCAACCTTGCCAGTTAGTTAACCACGAGGTATAAGTCGCAAGTAGCTTGTTTTGGAGGCCTAAAGGCACAAGTAACTTATTTTGGAGCTCATAAGGCGCAAGTAACTTGTTCAAAATTTTCTGAGTAGGCGCCTTTTATACTCTCACCGCGGAGCGGCGCGCCAATTCGGGGCGCGGTGGGACTGGCCGCGCCACTCTTCGAATTTGACGTGCCGCTGCGCGATTGCAGTCACAAAGGGAGCGTCAGCGACGCTCGTCCACGAGCTTCTGCTTACTACAGCCCGTGAACCAAGGATGACGAAGGACGCGGTCCATGAGACACTGGAGAACCAAAACAGAAAAAATTCGTTTGGCTGATCAGCAGAATGCATTTTGCCAATGTTAGCGGTGGGAGTGGGACTCCTGTGGGGAACGACGAATCCTCTTTCAAGGCTGGGTCGAAGTCGTCCGCTAAACCTGCGGTTAAAACTGGTGAGTGTGGCATTGAGTTGAATCCCCTGCAATGCAAATGGCACTAAACAATCCTTTATTTTGCAACATTTGCGGGTCCAAAAGAAAATTGCTGGAAGGCTCATCGTTGAGAACCAGACAGAATTCTCCTTTATATGGCCATTCCGGGGTCACTGTGCACTAATCATACCGTTAGCGTAGTACGTGAAACTTCGGGAATGTCTGCAGATCTCCATTCGCTTCTTAGATTATGCCAGTTAGGGGTGACTAAGGTCATGGTCACCGAATTCGCCAAAGTTCCAGCGTAATAGAAAAGATGGATGTCGGAATCGTGATCAGCACCCTAAATACCGCCCATCCCCCCCGCCGATGTTAGATCGAAAAAGTTTTTTCGACATCTCCTCGAGCTCTGGAGTCCTGAAAGTACAATAGCGTCATCATTTTGCTACACACTTTTTGTTTTGTTGGTTGGTAAACCAAAACCAAACAGGCATAGAAAAATGATTCATTCCAGTGTGAAATCTCCCACTCCACACCGAGTCTGCCACAGCTGATCGCGCCTCGCCGCGCCTTTCCCTCCGTCGGCGCGAGTATATCGATAGCTGTGACAACCACGCCGAGTATAAAAGACGCCTTACAAGGGAGGTCAATGAACTTCCCTGGCAATTTTAAAAGTGACCTATATAGGGTTGTAGGGCGTTGTCTGAGAAGCACCGCAGTGGTTTCCAAATTTCCTGCGGACATCTGGGTAGGTCAAAAATTGCAAAAAACCATTTCACTTCAACACGGGCCGATAAAGCAGAACTGACGCCTGGAACTGCCATGCTGTGGTTAGAATCTAACCTGCAAAAGGTTGGGGCTGGAACAATAGCGGAATTACAGCGATTTCGCAATTTGCTTGTTAGCCGTACAGTGACCGAAGTGGAACATTGAGGTGCGCCGCTCACCATCATCAGTAGAGCGAACGGATGGCCGAGTGGCTATGGGGGCGGGCTTGCGGGGAAAGCGTCGGGGGTTCGAATCCGGAGGTGCTGCTCCTGAATTGCTGGTCTTGCTCCATCAGTTTTTGTCGATATAAAGTGTATCTTAACCGCGGTAGTGTACCATACTGACATTACAACTTTATTCTAACCTGGATATAAACACAAAAATAAACACCCAAAGCAACAGCGTTCATAACAGGGGTGTGCGTAATTACGATTTACGATTTACGATTTTACGATTTACGGTGATTTTTGGCAAATTTTTTACGATTTACGATTTACGACATTTTGGGTCGTAAATCGTAATTTTTCGTAAATGTGATCTTCGGTCCCAGGATGACAGACGTCCACACAACGTGATACAATTCGGATTATGACAATGTACCCACTTTTAAAGACTTCCCTAATAGCTCATGGCTACTTCCTAATTACTTTTTTATGTTCTGCTGTGACGCTGTGACAGAACAACGCAGCTTTGTGGACAGGCCGCTCGAGTTAATTCTTAGCAGTGGAACTGAGGTAGCTTTTTTTGGTCACACTCTAGCACAACATCTCACATTCGAGTGGCCTGAGTTCCAGTTTAGAGAAAGACATGAAGATTCTCCTTGCACTGGAATGAAATGACCTGCTGAACCATATTCTATGCTGCAACCACCGCCTAGTCAACCTGTGACTTTTTCACCACTTGGTCACCACATAGACGACTCTTTCCAATGCACACGAGTGGAACTCATGCAAAGCCATCAAGGAATATTGAACTTGATCGGGGGCTGTGGAATAACAGCTAAACTGTTGGAAAGAGTAAAAGAGTCATGTTTCAATCTGATTATCACTCATGGCGTGGTGTCTACTTACGTATGAGGTGCGCCTTAAGCAGAGCGTCTGACGTTTTCATGATGAAAGTGAAAAAGTTTGGTCCTTGGTCTCTTGGTCACTTTTGGTCTCGTTTTCAGTGGTCTGATTGGGGTGTTGTTGCGTTCGCCCTATGCGATCCGTCCAGAATCCTAAAGACTGGGCAAAAGATACGATGGCATTTGTTACAAAGGTAGTGGAGAGCAGGACTGGCGAATGCAAGCAGTCATTAATTATTAATGCAATATTTTGGAGTTTGCGAAATTTAGCACGTGCAAGCAAACCTGCGAGCAAAGTACATAAGTGCCGAAAGTAATTGCCTGGTATCGTCGAACGATGACCTTTCATTCCAGAAGTTGTGGTTGCCTTCAAAAATGATAAAGGACAAGGCATGACATGTCAGTCCCTGTTTGAAATGCACCATCCATTCTTTCTACCTCTGTGGGATACCACAGAGGTCATTTGGGTGTGGGTTTGCCCCAAAGAATGAACTGCGGTTGCCGCCGATGTAGAGGTCAGTGTTTTATCCTTCCCAGACAAATCAGGTACCAATTCACAACTCAGCAGGTATGGAAGACTTGATTGCTCGTGGTAAGATCCTAATCAAGAACTATTCTGGGGCACGCGATAGCCATCCTCCTTCGACTTCTCTGCCATGGGTTTCCCCTATACGTTTAAAATGCACCTTGTACGAGTCAGTTAAACCACTTTCAGTACAAGCTGCATCTTGCTTCTCCACTTTACTTCTAAAGAATCTCACAAAAATATCTTCTTTTATAATGCACAGTTAAAAATCCGACTGTGATGAGTGTTCAAAAACGTGATCATACTCCTTCAATCGTCACACAATTCCTTCCCGTCTGCTACAAAAATGCTGCTGGGTACAATTCACAATGTGGGAAGGCTTAGAACTTTAGGTGTGTCATACCATAGAAATGTAAAATGCGCTCACTCAGTAGGGATGCTTGTTGGAATATTTGTGCAAATACTGTTTTCGTCGAGTTGGCCAGCGATCAATTTTTTTTTGGTTTTGGATGGAACGGTTTTTGTTGGTTTATTCGGAGTTGTTGCGGTTGTTTCTACAAAGTCATAGTTTTATATACAACCCAATGGGCAGTAGAATGATAAACATTTGTGATCGTCCAAGCAGTGTAGGCTTTTTATTTGGGCACACTGTGTAGGCGCCTTTTAAGATAGCGTTTTTGAACAAGCACTTTATTTTGGTTCTCCAAAAACTTGTCCAGCTTAGAAAGGTGCTGGTTGATTTTAATGGCTTCCATCTTAATTAGAAAAGTGTCTAGCTCAAGCTGAAAACATCTCAATAAAACACACTGAGCTTCGATTAGCTTTAAAATGATAGAAAAAACAAGGAAATTGGATGAATTGTAAGCCAGGCGCTTCTTACGATTTACGATTTACGACGATTTTTTCGTAATTACGATTTACGATTTACGAAATTTCGGATTTCATTTACGCACACCCCTGGTTCATAATACCTAATTCGATTGGCTATTGAGGAGGAGCAGGCGACTTTTCTTTGCCTACAATTAGATAACTTCAGAACTCCAAAGATCGAGGAAAAAATATTATTTATTTATTTATTATTATTTATTATTTATTATTTATATTCTTATTTTAATTAATTAATTAACTATATTTATGTTTAATTTTTTTCGACCCACCTTCGACTTCTGGAGAGAAAGTATAACAGTACCAATCTGTCTTCTTCATCCTCAACCAACCATATTGCTAGTGATTTCACGGTCGTCACATACAGCAACCTCCTCCCTACTACAGGAAGGCGTAATACCACCCACGTCATTGCCATCGTCCGGCAACCGGTCTACATCCTGCGCTTCGTTCAAGTCAAGCTAACATCACGAACGAGAGAACGTCAATGCAATAAACATCAAACGAAAAAGGAGTGGAGTGTTTCCTCCTCATCAGCACAATCAGTATCCCATACATAGCATTTTGAGTTATGCCCCGAAAGGCATCTCTTACGGCGATCTTCCTACGAATAGGGCAGAGTAGTCGGGAGGAAGGCAGTTAGCAAGACAACCAATAACTCGGCGCGGAGAAAACATTGAATTATACAATATAGTGTGTCGAAGGACGATCACAACAGTCGATCAAATACGTATAAATATATACATCAATTAATTAATTGAAAATATAAATATAAATAAAAATCAATAATACGTAATTAGCACATAATAAATAAATAAATAAATAAATAATGAAAATAAAGATAAATCTTTTTTATGCATTTTTCCAATCTCTCTTTCTCTTTTGGAGTCATGAAGTAGTGCTAACAGACCCACTGTCAATGCCTAACGAAGACGGTCAAGATAAGATAATATTATCATAATAGATAATATTATCTGTTTTGTAGTTGGGACAGGCCCTTGAATGCTACCGAGGAACTGCGAAGAAAAGTCGCCTGTTCTCTCGTTCGTGATGTTAGCTTAACTTGGACGAAGCGCAGGATGTAGACTGGTCGCCGGACGATGACAGTGATGTGGGTTGTATTATGCCTTCCTGTAGTAGTGAGGAGGTTGCTGTATGTGACGACCGTGAAATCACTAGCAGAAATCACTATGGTTGGTTGAGAATGAAGAAGACAGATTGGTACTGATATCTCGCTGTAATTCCGCTACTGTTCCAGCCCCAAACCTTTTGCAGGTTAGATTCTAACCACAGCATGGCAGTTCCAGGCGTCAGTTCTGCTTTATCGGCCCGTATTGAAGTAAAATGGTTTTTTGCAATTTTTGACCTACCCAGATGTCCGCGGGAAATTTGGAAACCACTGCGGTGCTTCTCAGACAACGCCCTACGACCCTATATAGGTCACTTCTAAAATTGCCACGGGAAGTTCATCGACCTCCCTTGTTAGGCGTGTCGGAGCACTTGTATATTTATAAAAGAGTTTTCCGTCGATTACGTTTAAGTAATGTATAAACTCCTCAGCGTATCTCTTGCGGCAGGGGCGCGCGTGCGATGAGCGCTCGCAGCTTGGAGGAGGAAGGAAACCGCGATCGTTCAACACACATGCAGCAGGTCGATCGGACGATCAATGTTATCGAATTTCTGTGAGATTTAATAGATCGTGGTGGAAGTTAAGTGTCGACAGAATTTCTCCCAGATTTATCGAGCGGGTTGGGAGACACACGGGTACTATGGGCGGTGAAAGGGCTTCACAGCAGGTGGAAAAATTCAATCACAAAGCCAATATCGATTAATGTTTTAGCCTCAAATTGACGTTCCTTTGTTCGTTTGTAGATGACGGTTAGGAAGTCCGTCTCTGCTTTAGCCGTCCCACATGAAAAAATTTTCTGTTACGATGTTACGTGCGGTCAAACAGCGCCGGTGGTGTAAGGCGAACATCGCTGCCCGGAAAGCAGAAGATGCGGGTTCGAGTCCCGCCTGGCGCAAGAGTTTTGATCGTAACAAAACATCCTGTAACAACTTATAGCCTCTATATCAGCCGCTCCAGGCTTAAACTAATGTGTTCAAGCATTGTTATAGTAAGGTCCTCAGCTTAACCGGTTCCATGCTGATATCAGCGGCCGGCCCAACCCCGTATCACGGGTGGGTGCTGACGGACCTCGAGGATATCGCGGATGTTACGTGCGGTCAAACAGCGCCGGTGGTGTAAGGCGAACATCGCTGCCCGGAAAGCAGAAGATGCGGGTTCGAGTCCCGCCTGGCGCAAGAGTTTTGATCGTAACAAAACATCCTGTAACAACTTATAGCCTCTATATCAGCCGCTCCAGGCTTAAACTTATGTGTTCAAAAAATTTTCTGTTCAGCATAATATTAGAAGGGGTGGGAACCCTCTATTCTGATAAAAGGGCTCTTCTTCGTGTGACCAAAGTCGTTCATACCTGTCGAGAACGTCGAATTTTTTCTGAGATTGATCAACTGAGGACGAGAAGTGTAGGTGCCTGCAGTCAATTTGACGCTAGAGTGATGTCGAGCTCCGTGATGTTAGGCATTAGAAGGGTTGTCGAACAACCTAAGGGAAGAAGGAAATGAATAGCACAAACAACGTCGTGAATAAAATAATATAATGTAATAATATAATAAAACATGACAAACCCCTCAATTATGAAGCTCCTGGCTTGACTGTTTGTATGGTGATTCTCGTTTCACCACCTCACAAACAAAAAGAATCGTAACTCGCAACAGAAAATCTCGTTACTCCAATGCTCACCTGTTTCTTAAGCTAATAATAACAATGTACTGTTTCAGATATTTATTTATTTATTTAATGCGCTGCAAGACGGCGTGCACCACTAGACAGTCAACCATAAAGGAAGCACTCCAAGGTACCGAACACAAAAACCCAATAGTGGTGAATAAAAGGTTTCAGTAGGAGAAAGGAAACAGACAAAAATAACATCAGAAAAGGAAGAGAGCACAATTAGATAGGGTCCATTAAATCGGCTAGATAGAGGAAAGAGCGAAATGACAGAATCCTTCGTGACCAACAAAACAATAAGAAAGGCAGATTTCATAGCAGATGTTTCAATCCCCCAGCACAGACTTGAAACCAGCTGAGAGGAGCTTTAATAGAAGAGCATTTTTCAATAGAAGGAATAACTATAGAGCAATATTAATATTTAAATCAATTATTTATTTGAGAAAAATATTGGTATGGTATGGTATCGGCACTGAAGCATTAACAGGTTACAACTTCATCATCCTTATCTCAATATCATTATCATAATCTCTCCTTCATAGTCTCCGCATTCCATTTTTGCAGTTGAGAGCTTGTTTTGCTGCAACGTTCATTGAATTTTACATCAGAAACAAACATAGAGTCGAGAAACACTCAAATCTGTTATGTTTTTCTTCGATAACGTTCCTTTTCTTGTATAGCACACAAACATGCGCAATCAATCAATCAATAAACCGTCTTGATATGATATCGATGCTGCACGTAGAAGTGGTGTAGGTCTGGAAGGCTGCATACCACAAAACTACTCACTTGATTTTAAAGAATGTAGCGAAAGGTTGTAACCTACTAAGTTTTTCAAATATGGCCTTTCGTACTGCTAGAGAAGAGAAAACTACACGAAGAGATGCCAGGTTGGAATGACTTCAGCTTAGTGATACCACAACATCGCGCGAACCGCGGAAGTACGAGACACGCCAACAGGCGTGGCAGAACACTTATCATACTCTATAATAAAGCGCTAGGCGGCGAGTCATACTATAGATCGGCGACGCCGCAGAAATTATAAAATAGGAAGGAAAAATGGGGGAAAATTACGACACGAAATTGCGAAAAACACCTAGACGTCTTCTCCTTGCCTGGGAACATCGGCCCTGGGGCAATAGAGGTCGCCAACACAAGTCTGAAGTTTGTTTTTGAAGTATCGATCGCCATCAGACTATCGATTTTTTGTGAATGTCGTTCTGGCAGTCCGAAACTTTACCCCTGTGGTAGTCGAGGTCGCTCAACATGAAGCCGAAGTCCGTTTTTGAAGCATCGATGGCCGTCAAATTATCATCACACTATATAATAACGCGCTAAGCGATACCATCGATCGGCGCCGCCGCAGAAATTTCATACTCTATAATAACGCGCAAAGCGATGAGCCATACTATCGATCGGCGCTGCCGCAGAAATTATAAAATAGGGGAGGGGAGAAAAATTCGGGGGTGGGGAGGGAGAAATGGGGTGAAAATTACGACAAAACAGGGAGAAATACCCAGACGCCTTCTCCCTGTCGAAAACAGCGAGAAATACCCAGACACCTTCTCCCTGCCTGAGAACTTCGGCCCGGCAATCGACGTCGCTGAACACGAATCTGAAATTTGTTTTTGCAGTATCGATCACCGTCAATCGATACTGATCAAATGACGGTGCGGGAAAATAGTGGAAAATAGGTAGCCGTCTTCTACCTGCCTGAAAACATCAGCCCTGCGGGTAGTCGAGGTCGCACAATAGGGATCTGAAGTTCGTTTTTGCAGTATCGATCACCGTCAATCGATACAGATGAAATTAGGTGGCGCAAAAAATACCAAGACGTCTTCTACGTGCCAGGGAATTCGGAGGACGCTAGTGCGGAATTCGTAGCATGACATGCCTGGGACTCAGAAGACGTGCCAAAGACGTCGTCCAATGTGCCTGGGGATTCAGAAGGTGCGCCGAAGACGTTACCTGCTAAGGGTGGATCATTGAAGGGAACCATTTCACTAAGGTAGGACTAGTAGTGGGCAAACAATAGACCGCCCCATCATACTAAACACTGTACGTACTGCGAGCCTTTTGTACTCTTTGGTATGGGAAAAAGCTGTACAAGTAGAGCAGCTAGCTCGATGTGATTGTCCTTAGCTTAGTGATACTGCAACATCGCGCGAGGTGCGCAAGTGCGAGACACGCTGATAGGCGTGACGGGGCACTTGCCCTACTATATATAAAGGAGCAAGCGTGTGTGTGTGTGCGTGTGTGCGTGTGTGTGTGTGTGTGTTTGTTTCCGTCACAACTGGAATGGAGGCACTGAGTCGGCAACTATGCATGGCGAGCCCTAGACGTGCCGAACACGTCGACGCCTCGCCATGCACGGTTACCGACGTGTTCGGCACGTCGACGCCTCGCCATGCACGGATGCCGACGTGATCGGCACGTCTACGGCTCGCCATGCACGGTCGCCGACGTGTTCGACACGTCTACGGCTCGCCATGCGCGGTCGCCGACGCTTAACGAAGCTCCGCCTCAAGGGGGCGGAGCACAATCTCGGCTAGCAGCATATAAGCGGCCGATATCTGTACATTGACGCCATTTGAAGTGAGGTGCTAGCCTTGAGCGTTCGTTGTACGTCCAAAGTCCGAACGAGTTTGAATTGCTGTTCCTGCAGTGTTTGGCGGCTCTGCAGCTTCTTGAAGATCATGAATCCATAGTATCCCCGCCTCAAAGGGGCGGAGCACAATCTCGGCCAGCAGCACATAAGCGTCGATATCTGTACATCGACGCCATTTGAAGTCAGGTGTTAGCCTTGAGCGTTCGTTGTACGTCCAAAGTCCGAACGAATTTGAATTGCAGTGTTTGGCGGCTTGCAGTGTTTGGCGGCTCTGCAGTCTCTTAAAGTTTACGAATCGATAGCAACATCAAATCGTTTGCTAGGAATGGACAGGAGCTTCGGCTGTGCTCAACTCCTCCTGAGCAAGAAAGTCGTGCCGGAGCAAACCAATACGAACATTACGAACACGGCTTTGCACCCCGTCGTGCAAGCCACTCCACTGCTCCTGAGCAAGAAAGTCGTGCCGGAGCAAAACAATACGAACATTACGAACATGGCTTTGCACCCCTTCGTGCAAGCAGTGCTGAACGCCGTGCTGCCAATGCGGAACGAAAGAGGCGGTCACGAGAACAGATGAGCGGCGAAGAGATTGAAGCACGCCGTGTTGCCGATGCTGATAGAAAGAGACGGTCTCAAGATCAGATGAACGACGCAGAGATTGGGGCACTACGTGCTGCTAATGCTGAGCGGCAGCGGCGTTATAGAGAACAAATGAACGACACCGAGATTGAGGCCCTACGTGCTGCTAATGCTGAGCGGCAGCGGCGTTATAGAGAACAAATGAACGAAGCAGAGATTGACGCACTACGTGCTGCCCATGCCGAAAGGCAGCGACGTTCGCGTGAGCAAATGAACGACACTGAGATTGAGGCACTACGTCTTGCCCATGCTGAAAGGCAGCGACGTTCGCGTGAACAAATGAACGAAGCAGAGATTGAAACACGTCGAGCTGCCAATGCTGAGAGACAGCGGCGTTCGCGTGAACAAATGAACGACACTGAGATTGAGGCACTACGTGCTGCCCATGCTGAAAGGCAGCGACGTTCGCGTGAACAAATGAACGAAGCAGAGATTGAAACACGTCGTGCTGCCAATGCTGAAAGGCAGCGACGTTCTCGTGAACAAATGAACGAAACAGAGATTGAAGCGCGTCGCGCCGCAAATGCTGAACGGCAACGACGGGCGCGTTCAAATATTAGTCGAGAGGAATCAGGGACGCGCTCTGCTGTTGATTCTGAATGGCAGCGACGGCTACGACCACGCCTAGATAGGGCAGGAACTGCTTCACGTGGAAGTAATGCTGGGCGACATCGTCGCACTGTCCCACAAAACGCTACTGGCCTTGCACGTTCCCTACGCGAAAGGCCCTTATCCAATACGCTGGGAAACATGGACCAGGTTTGCAGCGGTTGTGGGGCATTACATTTCTCTGGCGAAAAAACCACGCCTAACAGCACCGTATGCAATATGTGTTGCAATCTTGGGAAAGTGTCGGTGAATGTATTTGAAAACTTTCCAGTTCTTCTGCAACAGTTATACACCGGAACAGGCTCCGAAAGCATCCAGTTCCTTAGGCACATCCGGAACTACAACAACAGCCTAGCCATGGCATCAACAACAGCCCAGTTAGACAGTCCACGTGGCGGAGGACCTTACTGCTTTAGAGTGCATGGCCAAATATACCATCGTATTGGAGCGCTTCGTCCATTGGCTGGAAATGCTCCTCAATGCGCTCAAGTGTTGATTATGGACACTGAGGAGGCGGCTGCTGAGTTGGGAGGAAGAGATGTAAACAGGGAGTGTGATCGCGCCACATTTGCCGTATTGCACCAACTGCTGCAAACGGTTAATCACTACGTGCAAGCGTACCAGCTAATGGATGAAGTGGCACGAGAAGAAGAGCAGAGGGCAGTTGAAGCACCACGTACACAGAGGCCAGTACGCATGGTTTTTTGCCAACTTAATACCGACGATCATCGACGGTATAACATTGCAACAGCTAACGAGGTAGCTGTAGTTTACGTCGGTAACGATGAGGAGATACCCGGACAAAGATATGTGGTCGTTTATGAACGTGGCCAAGGGTTGCGTACCATCAGCTACTTAGATAGGCTGTGCGACCCTCTATCCTATCCGCTGTTGTTTCCGCGAGGAGAAGACGGTTGGCATCCAGGCATGGAAAAGACCGTTACTGGAAATAACAGACGAACAAGAGTAACGCAGAAAGAGTTTTACTCATACCTATTGTTCGCCAGAACCGGTAGATTCAATCCTCTGCTTCATGCTGGAAAGCTATTTCAGCAATACGTTGTAGACAGTTGGTTGAAAATTGATATGAATCGTCTCAATTTTCTCCGTAAGAATCAGAAGGAGCTCAGGTTGGATACAGTGCGGGGCCTACACGACTATATGATCGGAGACGATACTTATGACGGCCCACCAGGAAGAAGGATAATTCTAGCAGGAAGTTTTACAGGTGGTCCACGCCATATGATTGGGCAATATCAAGAGGCAATGTCAATTGTATCAAAGTACGGGAAGCCTGATATATTCCTTACATTCACTTCCAATCCGAACTGGCGCGAGATTCAAAACAACTTGGCAAGTGGGCAGTCCGCATCTGACAGGCCAGATTTGGTTGCCCGCGTTTTCAACCTCAAGCTGAAGGCTCTATGCCATGAACTTTTTAAAAGGAATGTGCTAGGCGAAGTGGCTGCGTACATTTATGTTGTTGAGTTTCAAAAACGCGGGCTTCCTCACGCGCATATGCTCATTACGTTAAAGCAGGAGTGGAAACTGAACAATGCGGATCAAATTGATCAGCTAATCAGTGCGGAACTTCCCGATCCCGATTCAGATCCCGAACTGTTTGAAATAGTATCTAAGAACATGATACACCGTCCCTGTGGGAATCTAAACCCTACCTCACCTTGCATGCGAGACGGTGTGTGCACAAAGAAGTTTTCCAAAAACTTCCGCAGTGAGACGTCTCTTCATGTGGATGGCTACCCTGAGTACAGAAGGCGTGATGGCGGACGTTATGTAATGTGTCGTGGAGTTCGAATGGATAACCGGTCAGTAGTTCCCTATTGCCCCTACTTAACTCGGATGTTTGAAGCACATATTAACGTAGAAATATGAGCTTTAATTCATGCAGTTAAATATCTGTTCAAGTACGTGTACAAGGGACCTGACCGTGCTAGAGTCCACATCTACCAGCATAACAATGACGCAGCTCAAACTGATCACGACGAAATTGAAGCATACATCGACGCGAGATATGTGTGCGCTCCTGAAGCTGTCCATCGCATATTCGGTTTTAAGATGCAGTGCCGAAGTGATGCAGTTCAACGGTTACAAGTTCGAAGACGTCACGCTCTTCCCATTCCTTATATTCCCTCATTTTCTCGTCGCGGTCAGCTCGCTCACGGGCTTGCTGATTCAGCTGCGCAACATTCACATTGCGGTAGCTGGCGATTGCAGATGAAGACCTGCTTCGCACGGTGTTGGGAGGAGAGGAAGTCGCCATGCCGCCTGGAGCCGCACTGCCACCAACAGCGGACGGTGGAGGGCCAGGTGCCGCAGTCGACAGTGTGTAGCTGGACGGACTATGCCCCGTCGATGACGGGTACGAACGCGCACCAGCTACAGTTACATGTGCAGCACCTCCTGAGCCAAGCGAGAACGTGGAAGGAGAGAACGCCGAACTGCGAGATGCTGCCGGCGTTGTGTACTGCGCTCGTTGGTAACCTGGTGAGACTGAAGACGACCTTGTTAGAGCGCTCCCGTTTGCTGGCGTTGTCGTACTAGACCTTGTTAACGTCGAGCTTCCCCTAGTCGACTATGATGCTGACGATGTTGTAGTTGGGCGCGTAGAAGGCGTGTATGACGTGGCCGAGTAGCGATAGGAGCTCAGACTGGAACCATAATTACGAGGAGCGGTGTAATTGCTAGCGCGAATCGCTGTCGTTGAGCTGCTCAGTCGACCCCATTGTCTAGCTTCTTGCTTGCGCATCACAAACTCTCGTCCTTCCGAACAGATCTCTAATGAATCCGTCTCTACAGCGCCTGCAAGTTGAACACGCCATGCAAAAGTGGTACCTCGAACGTCTCCGTATCTACTCAGGAGCTTGTCATCCGGATCACTGGAAGTAAATCGAATCTCAATAACCTCAGGTTCTAGTATAACGTCTTGAATGTGAATAGAGCGGTGAGTTACTCGCAGTACACCTGTACTCTCTGTCTCGAAGAACCCAAATTTCAACGAATCCATGGATATAAGGACAAAGTCCTCCGGGTAACTACTACACGATGCCACATCGATATCATCATCACTATGAACGTCGCGAATGCCCTCGTCTTCGGAACAGTTGTTAGAGTTTGGCGGGACATGACCAATGTCATCAAAGTATTCACCCATTCTGGCGGAGTCATCCAGCTCGTAGTCGGACTCGGAACCGGAGGTTGACATGCCACGGCCCACTAGCAGCCAGTCATTCGTTGAAAACCGCGGATGCCCGAACCGAAGGTTACAAGTTCACTTGCCGGGTTTTGAAGCAGTAACATTCGAAGCTGGCGCAGAAAAACAAGCACTTAATGCTGCTCAAAATCGGCTAAGCACTTTGACTGGCTACTTCGCCATAAACAAAACCTGCAATGATCTTGCTCAGCAGTACGGGCGTTTACCTGAAGGAATGGTAGATTCCCGCAGTCTTCACTACTATGAAATGCCTCAGGCTTTCGAGTTTAACAAGGGATGGAGACAAAGGAAGAAGTACGCACGAACGATCGGAAGAATGTATTTTGTAGGGCCACAGGAGCAAGAACGATTCCCACTCCGGCTCCTTCTTTTGTATGGAAAAGAATTTACATCGTTTGAAGATGTGCGAACAGTCGAAGGAGTTCTTCACACTACGTTTGTGTCTGCGGCAAGGGCTGCAGGGTACTTCACAGACGACACATTTTTTGTGCAATCACTTCGTGAAGCCGCAAGCTTCCATTTGCCTGCACAACTTCGCAGCTATTTTGTTTCACTAATTGTATATGGTAACCTGAAAGACCCTCTTCCCGTGACACTTTGGAATGCACACAAGGAAGACTTTATGGAAGACTTTGTACTTAATGGCGACCCAACTGATGTTGCTGAATCCAAAGCCTTCTACGATATCGCTGATCGCATTTCCACTCTTGGTAAAGATTACCGAGAATACCTGAATATTGATATCCAGCAGTTGTTCGTAGACGATCTCCAAGTCGACGTTGATCAACACAATCGTATTGGAGAAGGTAACTACGCTCTTCTCAATAGCGAGCAAAAGTCAGTAGTTGACGACGTGCTTCTTGCTATTGAACGCCAACAAGGGCAGTGCTTTTTCGTTGACGGACCGGGTGGGAGCGGTAAGACATTTGTGTATACGACAATCTATCGTTTGGCCACAGCAAGGAGAAAACGCATCCTAAATGTGGCGTGGACCGGAATAGCTGCAAATTTGCTCCCAAACGGTCGTACCGTCACATCAGCATTTCGCCTATTAGTTGATGACAGAAGTCGCTCATCGGGCATGAAGCGGCAGTCAAAGGAAGCCAATATGTTGCGTGAAGTCGGTGCTATCATTTGGGATGAGGCGCCTATGGCACCTAAGCAAGCACTCGAAGCCGTGAATTCCCTTTTGCAGGATATTATGCAGAAGAACGAGCCTTTTGGAGGCAAAATTATGTTACTTGGCGGTGATTTTCGCCAGGTGTTACCTGTAGTAGAGAAAGGAGGCCGCCGAGACTTCGTGGAAGTGTGCCTCAAAATGTCTGTTCTATGGCCACTTTTCAAGATACATAAATTGACAACCAGCATGCGACTGAATGACAATGACTACTGCCATAGAGAATGGCTTCTCAAAATTGGTAACGGAGAAGTGCCTTCAGACGAGAACGGGGACATCAAAGTTCCCGATGATTTAATTTGTGAAGGCGATATTGCAGAAGCAATTTTTGGGGAAGCACTTAATGGAGGGAATAGCGATTTTTTGGAATTGGCTATACTCACTCCGAGAAACGTTGATGCTCTACGCATTAACGACTATGTTCTTGATCGCCTATCAGGCGACAAGGTCGTTTTCTTGAGTGAAGATGAGGCCATCGTAGAGGATCCCAGCGATGCGTTAAACTTCCCAACAAAATTTCTTAACAAAATGACACCAACTGGGATGCCCCCACATGTATTGAACCTAAAAGTTGGTTGCATGGTGCTGCTACTCAGAAATCCTTACGTAGCGAATGGTCTATGCAATGGAACACGCCTTATCGTCAGAAGTATAGGTCGAAGAGTTTTGGTTTGCGAACATGCAGTCCGTAGCCGCAAGGGTTCTCAGGTACTACTTCCGAGAATCGATTGCTACTTCTCTCAGAACCTACCATTCCGACTTCGACGGAGACAATTCCCTATCAGGCTATCATTTGCTATGACAATAAACAAGTCACAGGGACAATTTCTAAAGTTGGCATTGCGCTTTCCGATCCAATCTTCGCCCATGGCCAACTATATGTTGCCCTTTCTCGGGCACGAAGCCGCAACGGCATTGTTGTAAAAGCACCTGAACGTTTGATGCGCAACATTGTTTACAGTGAAGTGTTATCATGAATGTTCTGTATTTGTAGCCCCTACTAGCATTTTGCTTTAGTAAGACAGGCCGCACTGACGGCTGATTAATTTCAATTATGCTTCTGCCGATTAAGGACTTCAGATTGGGGCTCTTATGATCCGTTCCTCGCCACGTACAGAACGCTACTTCAGAGAATAGATCCATACCACAATACGCAATCAACTCTCACGGCTTTGCACGCGCAATTAATTTTGAATTTTAGTTTCACTACGTACTGAATGAGGTGCCTCAATCTGCGTCGTTCATACCATATCCCGCTGCACTACGCTCTATATAGTGAAACCATTTTTTTACTATAATAAAAGTAAGAAGGCAAGAAGAAAGGAGGAAGATTGGAGTTGTTCTATTTTCGGGGTTTGGGGGCGAAGCCCCCAACCGGAGGTTTGGCGGCCGATAGGCCGCTGAACGTCTGGTAAAATATTATTTAAAACGCTAATACCATATTTATTTCAGTTAGATGAATTTTCAAATAACTATTCAACGTCTTGAACGATCTTGACTTGCATCTGAAGGCGTTGAGCGCTTCTTCTTCGCAGTGCTTCTGCTCGTGGGTTTCTGCAAATCATCGCGTCTTCTGCTCGTTCTCATATTCGAGAGGAAGGATACGACATATCGTACTGGACATATATCCTACTGGATGTAAACAGTTTATCAGTCTGCATGCCCTCGTGTGGTATCACTAACCACCCCTTCTTGGTTGCACATGCCAAAAGATTCTCTTTCGGAAGGTGGAACATTTGGGCGGATTGACTACTGGCTATCATAACCGACATGGTGCACTTGATGTGAAGCCTAATAACAAGGCAGCATGTTGGCGGGATTTCTAATGGTCAAGCCCGGACTAAAATTGATGAGACCGGTAATGCAAAACTAGTTAACTGGTAGATACTGTTTACTTGCTGTGAAGCAGGGGTGTGCATAATTATTAAACGATTTACGATTCTACGGTTCACAGCGATTTTTGACAAATTTCTACAATTTACGACTTTCTGTGTCGCAAGTCGTACCACTATTGTACTTTCAGGACTCCAGAAGTCGGAAAAATATTTTCGCTCAAACTTCGCCCAGGGAGTTATTTAAGGTTCTCATCACGAATCTGACATCCGTTTTTGAAATTTTGGCCGATTACGGTAGGTACGGGTGACTACGACTGTCGAGCTCATCATCATCCGATTTCGTCCAAACATCGGCTGGGGGAGGGATATTTGGGGTGCTAATCACGAATCTGACATTCATTCTTCTTACTACGCTGGAGTTTGTGCGAAATCGGACCATGACCCTAGTCACCCGTACCTACCGTAACCTATCGTACTCCGGCGTAATACGAAAAATGAATGTCACCCGTAGTACGGAAAATGAATGTCTGACGCCGGAATACGATAGGTTACGGTAGGTACGGATGACTAGGGTCATGATCCGATTTCGCCCAAACTCCAGCGTAGTAAGAAAAATGAATGTCAGATTCGTGATCAGCACCACAAATATCTCCCACCCCCACAGCCGAAGTTTGGACAAAATCGGAGATGATGAGCTCGACAGCCTTAGTCACCCGTACATTCCGTAACCTACCACCTTCTTCTTTTTCATCTGCGTTAGTCCCGCTTAGCGACTGGGTCCGCTCTTTAGGTATGGTGACGCCAGTTCGCACGATTAAACGCGTGATCGGTTTGGATACTAGCATCCTTTAAGTCCATGTGCAACGTTTCAAGCTAGCGCTGCCTAGTTCGTCCTGGGCCCTTTTCCGGGCACATCTATTTTGAGGACAATCTTCCCTACGATGTTGCCATTCGCACCAAGAACATGGCCATACCACCGTAGGCAAGTTTCACGTACCTTATCGGCAATTGGAGAGACGCAAACCCTTTGACGTATGGAGACATTGCGAACATGAACCATCCGTCACACCATCCGTCCAACGCAGCGTCTTCGTCTCCATTACGCTGAGGCGGCTCTCAAGCTCCTTCGTTGCTAGTTAGCACTCAACCGCACAGCGCTACTGGTTGGAAGACGGTTCTGTAGGTCTTTGATTTAAAGCGCTCTGGTATCTTCCTGTCGCATAGAACGCCTGTCATTGAGCGTCATTTGGACCACGCTGCGCTCACGCACGAGTTCACCTTGAACGTCAGACTAGCTTCAGACGCAGTTGCAGATCCAAGGTACATGAAATGTGTCGCTCGTACGAACTCAGCGTCGCTGATCTCATTAGATCCAGATCGTTTACGTCTGTCGTCAAGTACTCAGATTTTTTGACGTTCAGCTTAAGCCGGAACGCCGCCAAGCGGTGACATCAAGCTTGCACTTCTCGCTCAAATTCGGCCTTATCTTCACTGGCAAGCATTATAACATCTGTATATAGTAGCGTCCATTGAGTAGGCTTCTGAAGGCCTCGCGAAATGGCATCCATTACGACAATGAAAAGGAGTGGGGAAGCGAGGGACCTTGGTGAACACCGACAGAGATTGGAAACTCCGCCAATGTGCCGGCCGGCACCAGCACTTGACTCTGAGGAACAGGAAAAAGAATATCACCCACTCAATAAGTTCTTCGGGAACACCGCGCTGTTGTAAGAACGCGTATGGTCTCACTCGGTACACGATCGAATCCTTCCTTCAGGTCGAGAAAACCAAGATGCAGCGGTTTTTGTTTCTCGCGACGTCTTTCTACAAGAAGGCGAGCAGCATGAATGTGTCGATGGTGCCGCAGCCGGCTACAAAGCCAAACTGGTTCGTGGAAAGCCGGACGATCTAGCGAATACGTCCATACATAATTCGCTCAAATATTTTTATAGTGTGCGAGAGCAATCGGATTGGGCGGTAACTCGTACAGTCCGCGGGATTGCCCTTCTTCTTCAGGATTGGGATCGTCGTGCTTTGCTGCCAACTACCAAGAACCTTCTTCTCCGCAACAGCCTGGTTGAAAAACTTCGTTAGCCACTTAGCAGGATTCCAACACCTCAACTTCCATAGGTCGATCGCAATGTTGCCAGGCCTGTTGCTTTGCCTGGCTTCATCTTCTTCAAAACCGTTTCCGTCTCCTCCACAGTGATTTTCTGCACATAACCGTGTATAGGAGAGACGCAACGGATAGGTGGATAGACAAACTCTACTGTTGAAATTCTCTCGAAGTAGTCATGGCATCGTTCCATAGCCCTTTTGCGGTTCATCAGTAGATGGCCGCTCTCATCGTCGATGCCGAAGAACTTCTTGACATTGGCGCTACGACGATGGCCTGCTTTGGCAAGACGATAAAGCTTTTCACCATTGCGCGTCTCGACTTTTTTGTTGACCCCATCATAAGGAGAAGCTTTTGCAAGAGCTACAGCCTTCTTAGCCGCGTTCTTCGCTTCTTGGTATTCGTCAATTGTCGGCTGTATTGTCGCTGAGAAAAGCGTGATATAGTCCTTTCTACTCTTGAATTTTTCCTTGACGTCGTCAGTTCACAGCCAAGTCTGCTTCTCGATCTTACGCCGTCCAGGCTTAGTCATCCCTAATTAAGAACATGCAGCTTGTAAAATGGTATCGGTGCCATCTTTCCACGTTTCATCGATGGTTGTTACCGTCGGTAACTGAATACGAGAAACAAAAGCTGCAGCCTTTTCTTTCAACCGCCACCACTTGATTCTCGGTGGACCGCACCGCTCGACATGCCCCAGCATCGGATAGGTGAAATTAAATGTGCAGATCAGCAGACGGTACTGCGCGATGACAGTCTCGTATGACACAACCTCCGCACCTGCGACCAGCCTTCGATCGCGATGCGTGACAATGGTAAAGTCAATCTGTGTCTTGGTATTCCCGCTACAGAAAGACAAGAGATGGGAGTCACGCTTTCGAAACATTGTGTTCGCGATGGTGAATTATGCGAGTCCGCATACTCAGGAATTCTTTCACCGTCAGTGTTACGTGCCCATAATCGAAACAGCTATGACAGCTGTAACCATCTTTAGCAGTCCTAACGTGGCCGAGGGGTCATCTGCGACAACTACAGCGTCTTCTGGCGGCACCTCTGCTGTCTTCTCATCAAGCAGAGTCCACAACTTGTCCTTGGATCGCGGCTTGCTCGGAGCAGCCTGTCTGCAGAGCGTGTGCAGGGAAGAAATGATTCTCTGTGCAGCAGCGACAACGACCTTCATCAAACGGTCACTGAAAAGTTCCACGCTTGCAGTCACATCTCGGAAACGTTCGCAGACGATCACACGAACAACGCTGGTGGTCCCGGGACTGCCGCACAGAATGACCTTAAAGCCTCGGCCTATATTCCTCGACTTGCAACAGGACCACCTTGTCTTCTGTACCGCACATAAGTCGATTCGTCTTCGCTCCAGTGCTTCTACCAACTCGCATGAGTGGCCCGTCAACGTACCCACATGCAGCGTAGCAGCGCAGGTCCTGCTTACGTTATGGGACTTTTAGGCTAGCTCTGTTGCCCCCGATGTCGTCCTCGCATTAGGAACCCTCGCATACTTCTCACACTCGTCGGAACTTGTGAGTGCACGTCGGCTCCCGGGGAAGCCGCAGCATTATCTCGACAAACAAATCAGCACCTCAAATCACGTCATTAACCATGTGATGTGACATGCAGGGGTGTGCGTTTAACGATTAACGATTTACCGATTTACCGGATTTACCGGCATTTTTCGTTAAAACTTTTTAACGAAATTTAAAGAGGAAAATTTCCGTTAAATTGCATTAACGACATCATACACTCCAATTTTTGAAATTCTGCTTTTCTTTCATGCAAATGCACTTTGGACGATTTTTGGTATAGTTTTTGAAGTATCGTTTTGATTAGCGAGAAAACACTCTGCTTACTTAAGTCAGTGGAAATAGGCAGTCAATATCGTCCTCGTATTAGGTTGTAACGAAATAAATGGCACTGAGCCACTGTAAATTTAAACAGTTAATATCTCGGCTTGTTAATCGAAATCGAAATAAAAACCATCTGATTCTACACATCTTTGCCAACGTGACGCAAGCTTTTTTATCCCAGTAGCATAAAAATCAGAAGTTCTGGAATTGACGAAATCTTCGAAGGCACTTTCGGCATCCTGTTGGTATTTGAATATTTTCCCTACCAAGAAGTCGCCAAGATGCTTGAAGAAATGGTAGTCTGTTGGGGAGAGATCGGGAGAAAACGGAGGATGTGGTAGAGTTTCAATGCTCAGCTCATTCAATTTCTGCAACGTCATTCGTGCTACATGGGGGCGAGCATTGTCGTGCAGAAGGAGAACTCGCCTTTGGTTTACCAAGGCCGGCCGGATATCCTTCAACTTTTTCATCATTTCTTCAATTTCAGTGCAGTACTTTTCTGCCGTGATGGATTCACCGGGAGGGAGGAAGCTGTGGTGAATAATTCCCAGCGAACACCACCATACTGTCACCATTACTTTCTTTTGGTGCAATTCCGGCTTCGCAAAAACCTTGGGGCTCTCATCGCTGTCCACCCACTGTGTCGATCGTCGCCTGTTGTCGTACATTATCCATTTCTCGTCACAGGTTACGATGCGATCAAGGAGTGGGTCCGTTTCGTTCCGTAGAAGCAGTGCGGACGAGATCTCATATCGTCGGTTTCTTTGCTCCTCAGGCAGCTCCTGAGGCACCGATCTTTCCAGCTTTTTGGTCTTTCCAATTTCCTTCAGATGCCGGGCAGCTGTGTTGTGACTGACGCCAAGAACCTTCGCTATCTCCCTGGTACCTTTGTGTGGATCCTCCTCTACCACATTTCTCAGCTTGTCCTTATCAACATCACTATGCCTCCCACGACCTCCCACGTTCTTCCAAGCTCTCACCTCCATTCCGGAACTTCTGATACCAACGATACGCCGTCCGAATTGTAGAACATCCTTGACCGAATGCGGCGTTGATCTTCTCGTCCGCCTCCTTAGCTGTAGTGCCCAGCTTGAATTCATACAAGTAAATGCCTTGGATTACCCTTTTGTCCATCTGCAAAAAAATCAATAAAGTTCTAAAGTTTTCCCACTTTTACATAGAAAATTTGGTACTGCTCGGTAGAGCAAAGTTTGTGCTTCTAAATGATATGTCACATGTTAAGGTTTGTTCTTGATCAAACGCGTAAAGACGCGCCAAAAAATGGCGCGAGCCAGTGCCATTTAATTCGTTACAACCTAATATTTCAAGAATTTTTGGCATTTTTCTTGCTCCTGACCAATTTATTTGCCTGCGCCCCCTGTTTTTCTCTGCTGTAGTTTCGCGTTTTTGGATTTCCATGGTCATTTTTGGCGTCTGGTTGCTACTTATTAGTTCTTTGTAATTAACAACCAGTCAATTTTTTACAGTATTTTGTGATACTTGCTTTAAAAGTGATTTTGAAAGAGCATAGAAAACGCGATGAAAACGTTTCGAAACACAAATGCGTAACAACAAGAATAGAAAGCGAAACAATGGATGAAAAAGGCTCTTTCCTCTTCTTCGCAAGTTTTCTGAAGATGGGACCGGTTCTTCGTGCAGAATCAAGCGATGATTTTTGGGGATTACATCAAGGCAACATTGGACACCGCCTATAGATAGAGCATGGCTACTGGTACTGTCATTGATCCGTTTTTATTGAATTTCATGCCGTGCGTGTCAACGATTTTGCTCAACCTTTTCGTCTCTTCGAGGGTTGTCATGGCAGTTTTCTTTTGGAGACGCATAGTGAGTGTGCACATGAAATAGTGAACAAATTTACATGAAAAGAATAAAATTAAATAAAAAAGAGAAAGATATGACTACTCTTCGTCAAGTATTATATATGAGGTTTTATTAGGTTGTTGCATAAGTTCCCAGACATTTGTAGCATGAAATATATATTATCACAACATACGAACTACAATGTCAAATCATTTGAAGTAACCACCCTTTACATCAGTTGTCTTTCGCCAACGTGCTGGTAAGTCATGGATACCTTTTCTCCAAACGTGGCCGGTTGTGATTCGAATAATGTGAGCAGTGCCTCCTTGACATCCTCTCGGTTCCTAAATTGCTGGCCGTCCAAATAGCGTTGAAGGCTTGAAAACAAATAATAAGCAGAAGGAGCGAGATCTGGTGAGTAAGGTGGATGTAGGAGAACGGTCCATCCGTAGTCCGCCAACTCAGCCGCCGTCGCTCTAGCAATATGCGGTCTAGCGTTGTCGGGTTGAAAATACACCTTCACTTGCTCTCCTCGTGTGGTTTAAAGGTGGGCCCTCAACTTCCTCAGTTGGTTGACGTAAGCCTCTGCCATCACTGTTATCCCTTCGTCAAGCAGCTCCCAGTATTCTACGCCAAGAATGCTCCAGAAAATGCATAGCATCACCTTTTTACGAGAAGGTCGGGTCTCGGAACGTCCTCTGCCTCTCCAGTTGCGTCAACCCACTGTGCACGTCGGTGATAATCAGAGTAGAGTATCCACTTCTCATCCCCGGTGACAAGGACGTCCAGCCGTCCGTGGATACGTCTGAGGGTAAGGAGAGACAGAGCGACATCGGCTCTGCGATCCATGTCATGTTGTGTCACGTTGTGAGGTACCAAGCGACCCAATTTTTGCACCTTGCCAATCGACTTCAATCCTCGAACGACTGTTGAGTGACTAACACCAAGAGTGCTTGACAGTTCGCGAGTGGTTTGATATGGGTCCGCTTCCACTCTACTTCGGAGGCCATCCATATCAGTGTCATCGGGTGCCCTTCTCGTTCATTATCTTCAACGGAGAATTCACCAACTGCAAACTTCGACAACCACTGGTACACAGTACTTTGAGCAGTAGCACTCTCGTTGTAAACATCCTTCAGGCGACGATACGATTCGTTGGCACTGAGGCCAGATTGATGCAGGAATAACATGACGTGCCGAATATGCATCTCAGTTGGGATGAATTGCTTAGCCATAATAGATGATGTTAACAACGCAGAAGTAAATGTTAGGAATAGTTTTGTAGCCCTTTCCTTTCTCTATCGATCGACCATTTACGCGTTGACACATGTGAGAAATTTGGCGGGAAAATGCGCTTTCAATTCAGGAGGGATCAAATGTCCGAGAACTTATGCACCAACCTAATATACAAACTGCTACTTTAAGTGGTCTATTGCATTAGGATTTTTTCAGTTTTTCGAAAAAGGTATATATTTGCAGGTGCAGGCTTGGCTGCAGCAAGTCCCCTTGTGTCTGCGGATTCCCTCGCCTAATTTGCGGACTTATTATAACACTTCTTCAACACCAAATGTGCTCTTCAAAAAAAAGATGAAATTGAGAAAATCAAAGCACTTCGAACCTCAAGCAAATTTGCAGTACAGTACAGTACAGTATGGCACCAGGTGCTTCAATAAGACAATCAGATTAGTCAATTTCTGGAAAGTTGCAAAAGAGTGGTGGATAGTGGCGAATTCTATTTAGAGAAAGAGGGAAAAGGGGAAGGTAGAACACTGCCAATATAGGGCAAGAAACTTTCTTATAGATACGCGTGCTCCATATGTATTTCCTTCAGAAGGCAGAGGAGAAAAGGCTTAACAATTGGAAAGCGTTACTTGGGTGGCAAAGAAAAAAATGCTCAATGCAATAGAATTCGATTCGATTAAAATTTGGCCAACGGTCCATAGCCGTTTATTTGATTCTCTGCTGTCGGCTGCAGTAAGAACAGAACCTTTTGGGACAAACGGACCATTATGTAAAACAGGGGATTTATGGACGTCGTAAATATCTTCCAAAAACGAATTGAACCAAAGAATTCGGGATCTATCCTAGTCGGAGGGGGCATACACAGTTTTTACGTTTCTATTCCCTACGTAGCGGTTCTACGAGAGCTTCAGTCCCACAATGCGAGGGTTTTTGCTTAATTTCAGTGGATATGATTGTGTGGCATAGGATGCCCTAGGAAATTGGCACTTTGGTGTTGCCCCCATTCCGACTAGGATAGATCCATAAGTCGCTGTAAACATGTCATATTGCCAGGTATATGAAGTCGAAAAAATCAATAAAGTAAAAGATCGCGCTTTTTACATACCAAAATACAGCCTACTAACTGCAGATAAAGGAAAATGCAATTAACGAATTTACCGAATTTACCGATTTTAACGCAAAATTTTTTCGTTAAAAATGGTCGTTAAAAATTTACCGAAAAAAATGTAGCACACACCCTAGCATGGAATCTCCATAGGCCGGCCTGCCACAAGGGTCTGTCGTCTATAATCAAGTACCCGTGCTTAGCTTAGCTCGCATAGCGAGCAGTTTCCAGTGGCACCACGTGGAGGAACAGACATCGCCATCACCTACCGTGACCTACTAAGGATAAAGGCTAAAGGACGGCGTTACTCAATCCCTTCTGGGATGCGCCAGCGCATTCTACTTCTACGGAATGTCGTGGAGGCGACATGAATGCGTATTTGGCCATACAATCACTTGCGTTGGCCGGCCGATGAACAAGTCAGCGCTCTATCCTTTCCAGACAAGTCTGGTACCAATTCACCGACCCCGGAGGGATGGAAGGCTTGGTTGGCCTGTGCGGGAAATCCGAACCAGGAACCTGGTATCCGGTGCACGCGACAGTCGCGCCTCCTCCTACTGCGCTACACGCGTCCCGTGACCTACATACTCGGCCGAAATTTCAAAAATGGATTTCCGGCTCGTGATCAGCACCTAAAACAACTCCCCGCCGAAGTTTAGGCAAAATCGGAGATTACGGCCTTAGCAGCCTTAGTCACCAGTACCTGTTTGAAATTTCCCGGAAAATTGGTATTAATAGAGAACATCCACATCAGGTAAGATTCGCTTAACCAAATACGACTCAGTACAAAAACTCGTTCTTCGTACGTAGCGCCACTATATGGATCAACTTGAACAACGACCTATTCATATGCAGAAACTCCAATGCTTTCCAGACTCATCTTGCCCAGATATTAAGAAAAATTTTGAAGTTAGCATAGCAATTCCTTTCACAACCACTGTCGTAAGCAATTCCTAACTCACATGCCTTCACAACTGTAATACACGACTTTTGTTATATCGAAGTGTTGGTTACTGTAATCATAACATTGAAGCTTCTCTGTGCGTGTTCTGATATATCTATATTGAACTGATGAAGATCGACACCTTATGTATATATTGTCTTATCACAAGGCAAAAACTACGTCTTACTTCGTCAACATCTGTCAAATGTGATTGGCACAATATATGCAGATGTACCTACGGTAACCTACCGTACTCTACGTAAAAAGAAAAGCGGATGTCAGATTCACGATCAGCATCCCAAATAACCCCTAGGCAAAGTTTGAGCGAAATCACTGATCTCACTGATTTCGCTCAAACTTTGCCTAAGGGGTTATTTGGGATGCTGATCATGAATCTGAAATCCGCTTTTTGTTTTACATAGAGTACGGTAGGTTACCGTAGGTACATCTGCATTTATTGTGCCAATTACATGTAACAGTATAGATGTTGACGAAGTAAGACGTAGTTTTTGGGTTGTGATAAGAGATCCACATAATATAACTATAGTTGTTGAGGAGATATGGCGCGTAGTTTTTGGCTTGCGGTAAGAGATCCAGCAATATATACATAAGGTGTCGATCTTCATCCATTCGACATGGAGATACACTGCGTTCAAAAAAGATAGGTTCACCCTTGATTTTCTTGCTTCTGCATGAAACTCGGTTGCAGTCGATTCCAAAACTGTATCAGTGAATTGAGCATAGCAAAAAATATAAGAGCAAAAAACTTGAGCGAAATCTGCAATGACAGCAAGAAATGAGGAAGGATTGCATGAAAGCATTCAACTCGAGGTTGTTCAAAAAAGATAGGTTCACCAGGAAAGAACAGCTTTATTGAAAAGACAGAAAACAATCAGTGATCACTAGTAATCAATTGGTCCTCCGCAATTCATTGCTACATCAATGAGTCGTGCTGGCATCGAGGCAACATGATTTTCCAGAGTTTGAATGGGGAGGTCGTTCCAGGCTCGAAGAATCGCCATCCTAAGACTTTCGACAGACGACTACGTTCTGTTCTCCTCGTATATTCTTCTTACAAGGTGCCCCCAAATGTTCTCCATCGGATTGAGGTCCGGAGAACATGCCGGCCAGTCGAGAACTTCAATTGAATGGGCCCTGAAGAAATCCTTTGTAGACCTGCTAGCGTGTACAGAGGCGTTGTCTTGCTGGAAGATCCAATTCTGGTCGGCATTTTCCTGAAGGAATGGAAGCAGGTGGTTTTGCAGCACTTGTTGGTATTCCTGGGAGTCCATCCTTGCCGACGTAAATGCAATAGCGACTTTCCCTCCTGCGTGAAATGCTGCCCACACCATCACTGTACCGCCTCCAAAATTCCTGCTTGGAAAAAACAACTTCTCTTTGCGCAAATCGCGCCAATAGTACCGCCTTCCATCGGGCCCATCGAGGTTGAAGCGCTTTTCGTCAGAAAAAATTACTTGAATGACAAAAAATCGAAATAGTTGACGTAACATCTAACGAGGAGAAAAATTTGCCTTAGTCCAAATACGGCTTTTGTTGTTGGAGACGAATTCCAGCCTATTCTTTGTGTGTGCTGCAGTCAAACGTGGGGCGGAATTGAGTTGAGTGTGTAGAATGTTGCCGTTTCGTATTAGGCAATTTCGAACAGTTCCTCTCGCGACTTTCTTAGTAAGGCTCTTGCGCACCCGCTCCAGGCTGACCGATGCATTGGACATCATACGCACGATTTGTCTCTCATCTCGAGAGGAAAGGAACCTGGGACGTCCTGAAGGCTTCTTCATCCCATCTTGATCAGGATTCCTTAAGAATTTGCTGATCACATTCTGCGATCGCTTCAGCTGCGTCGAAATTCGGCGGTGGCTTAGCCCTGCTTCACTGAGTGCCTTGATTTGAGCTTGTTCTTCAGTTGAAAGCATCGAACCGCGGCCCATTTTACTGTGAACACTTTGCTAGGAGGAGTATTGACTAACAAAGTAATTGCAACTGACCTGCCTTTCTAGCCGGTCTTCTTAGACGGTGAACCCATCTTTTTTGAACAACCTCGAGTTGAGTGCTTTCACGCAATCCTTTCTCATTTCTTGCAGTTATCGCAGATTTCTCTCAAGTCTCTTACTCCTACGTTTTTTGCTATGCCTAATTCACTGATACAGTTTTGGAATCGACTGCAACCGAATTTCGTGCAGAAACAAGAAAATCAAGGGTGAACCTATCTTTTTTGAACGCAGTGTATAACAGAACCCGCAAAGAGAAGCCTCAATGTTATGATTACAGTAACCAACACTTCGATATAACAAAGTCAAACAAGTCGTGTAGGCAGTTGTGAAGGCATGTGAGTTAGGAATTGTTTACGACAGTGGTTGTGAAAGGAATTGCTATGCTAACTTCAAAATTTTTTAGAAGTAATGTATTCGCCCCATACATTTCGTTCAGAATGTTGTGCCTTGGCGGAAAGCGGACGTTTGTTTCAAAATTACCCTGGAGGGGGTGGTGGTAACCCAAGCTAGCACAAAGATAGCAGCAGGAACAGTAGTAATAGCAATATTTTGAAGTTTTGAGAAGCAAACAATGCAATTCCTGCATCCCGTACAGTTGGCTGATATTGCCACACGGCAATATTTTATTTCAGAAACTGAACGCCTTTAAAGTTATGTATGTTTTTGTTACAAGCTCTTTCCAATTAACAGGGCGCGAAACGAGATGCATTGCGCCGAGCGGTTATTGCTACGTGCTAACTATAATAATTAACCAATAAACATTTATCTACCTTCATGTGACAGTTTATATACCATTTTCCCTATACACGTTTCAACCGGACTTTTTCGATTCAAATCAAAACTCAAACTGCAGCTATGCTAGCTCAACTGCAGCTCGTTAGGGCGCGGCACCCTCAACTTCTGTACGTTAGGCTGATGCAAGGAGCCTAAAACTGCTGCTAAGCGCGCGCTGTGAACAATGCATATATTCCCGGCAGAATCAATCGAGTGGGCGCGACCGCCCGCAGAATGACGTTAGGCTGATGGGCTGATGGAAGGAGCCTATCCACGCATTTGAGCGAGCAGCAGCAAAATCTTGATCCTGACCCGACGACTCTTAGTCATCCAAAAGAAAATTCAAAATCTGAAATCGGAGGAGTTTTTAAAAATGGACTTCGGATTCGTAATTAGCGTCCCAAAAACCCTCTAGATGATTTTGGACGAGAAAATTTGGCCAATTTCGAAAATATTGATTTTCGATGACGTCATCGTCCGTCCGTTGCGGACTTGTCCTCGATGCGAAATTGTCATAAAATCGGCTCCACATTCGATGACATCATCATTAGCCTCAAGTGTTCTAGAGCCTAGTATTCAGAGATCGTAATGCTATGCGCGTTCCAAATCCTTCGTGGGCCCGGCATGGCCTGGCAGCGATTTCCACGCTTCCACTGAGGCTCCAGGATACTGCCAAATTGAACGCGCTGACGTGTTTGGAGCGCAATAACTATATCACGTTTCTTTCTGGCTGCATCTCGACAATTTTGTAGGCAGCATAAGTTTCTTGATAAACGCTAAAGTACAACGGTGTAGCTCGTTACTCGGTTTACCTGTTAGATGGTCTCCTTCAGGAAGAAAATTAATTTTTATGAAAAATTAGAATTTGGAATATGATCCGCCCTAATCGTAAGATCGATGCGAAGAAGACAATTTTTACTGTATAATCATCAGCTAAAATTTTATGGAGCACAATTTCGCTCTCTCGTGTTCTTTCCTTCAGAAGGTAGAAAATTTTTCCAGGAGAAGACCCTGCTCATATAGTGGATCGTTCCAGAAAAACAAGGATTCATTTCCGTGTGTCAAACTGTGGCATAAAATTTTACAGGGTACAGTTTCATTTTCTGATGCTATTTCCTGCAGAGGAGAGAAAATTACTTCCGTGACAAGTCCATCCTTCAGTTGCTATTGCGTCATCCATTTGAACAGCGCTTCAAAAATCTATAGTGCCTGCTATGCTGCTTCGCCCAACAAGCATAAGCGGCGCGAAAGATGAAGAGCGGCGCCTATCCGCGCATTTGGGCGAGCATGGCCTAATGTTTGGAACTAACTACGGGCATGAGGCGCGCTGTGAACAATGCATATGGACTCTGCAGAATCAACCGAGTGGACGGAAACGTCCGCAGAGTGACATTAGGCTGACGAAGGGAGCTTATCCACGCGTTTGGACGAGCATGTCCTACAGTTCGCTCTTCATACGATCTTCGATACGATTAGGGCGGATTCCAAATTCTAATTTTTCATAAAAATTAATTTTCTTCCTGAAGGAGACCATCTACAAAGTTGAAATTTTGCCACGAAAAATATCACTCTTGACACTTGCTCAGTGTAAAAATCATGGTTTTCTGAGACGAACAGATTGGATCGACCCCTGGTCGATATAGCACTGACGTCATTGGATCGACGAAATTCAATTTGTTAATTTGTTTATTGTGCTTGCCAATAAAAACACTCAGCCAAGTAGAAAAAAAGGAATACGCGTAGGATTAGCTATGTAGCCAAAATATAAAATAGCTAATATCCACTTAGAAAATGGAACAGAAACGAATGGTATGGAGCTTACTCGTATAGGAGGAGCCACTTATGTAGGACGAAAATAAAGTCACTGAAAAAATAAATAACAGATAGCAAAAAAATAGACAGATGATAAATAATTGGGCACAAAAAAGTTCATTTACTGAATTTGCCGCCGGAACGCTAGAACTACGACCCTCCCAGCACGCAACTGGCAGAGCCATACCGGGGCAGGCGCTGTGTTTCAAGTACCTCTTTGAACTAGTACGTACCCCAGGCGATGGCTTGCGATTTTTAAGGGTATCAATTATATTTGTGTTTTGTTATAATAATTACTTAACAACTTTCTTTTTAAGTCTTATAAATTTTTGGTAGTCCTCAGCAGCAACCCCCAGCTAAAAAGTATCCATACGTCTGCAGCACTATAAAAGTGTAACAATGAGGAGAAAGGGAAAAAAGAATAATGTAAAGATTGTCAAGAACAGCTTTATTGAAAAGACAGAAAACAATCAGTGATCACTAGTAATCAATTGGTCCTCCGCAATTCATTGCTACATCAATGAGTCGTGCTGGCATCGAGGCAACATGATTTTCCAGAGTTTGAATGGGGAGGTCGTTCCAGGCTCGAAGAATCGCCATCCTAAGACTTTCGACAGACGACTACGTTCTGTTCTCCTCGTATATTCTTCTTACAAGGTGCCCCCAAATGTTCTCCATCGGATTGAGGTCCGGAGAACATGCCGGCCAGTCGAGAACTTCAATTGAATGGGCCCTGAAGAAATCCTTTGTAGACCTGCTAGCGTGTACAGAGGCGTTGTCTTGCTGGAAGATCCAATTCTGGTCGGCATTTTCCTGAAGGAATGGAAGCAGGTGGTTTTGCAGCACTTGTTGGTATTCCTGGGAGTCCATCCTTGCCGACGTAAATGCAATAGCGACTTTCCCTCCTGCGTGAAATGCTGCCCACACCATCACTGTACCGCCTCCAAAATTCCTGCTTGGAAAAAACAACTTCTCTTTGCGCAAATCGCGCCAATAGTACCGCCTTCCATCGGGCCCATCGAGGTTGAAGCGCTTTTCGTCAGAAAAAATTACTTGAATGACAAAAAATCGAAATAGTTGACGTAACATCTAACGAGGAGAAAAATTTGCCTTAGTCCAAATACGGCTTTTGTTGTTGGAGACGAATTCCAGCCTATTCTTTGTGTGTGCTGCAGTCAAACGTGGGGCGGAATTGAGTTGAGTGTGTAGAATGTTGCCGTTTCGTATTAGGCAATTTCGAACAGTTCCTCTCGCGACTTTCTTAGTAAGGCTCTTGCGCACCCGCTCCAGGCTGACCGATGCATTGGACATCATACGCACGATTTGTCTCTCATCTCGAGAGGAAAGGAACCTGGGACGTCCTGAAGGCTTCTTCATCCCATCTTGATCAGGATTCCTTAAGAATTTGCTGATCACATTCTGCGATCGCTTCAGCTGCGTCGAAATTCGGCGGTGGCTTAGCCCTGCTTCACTGAGTGCCTTGATTTGAGCTTGTTCTTCAGTTGAAAGCATCGAACCGCGGCCCATTTTACTGTGAGTCCTCAGCAGCAACCCCCAGCTAAAAAGTATCCATACGTCTGCAGCACTATAAAAGTGTAACAATGAGGAGAAAGGGAAAAAAGAATAATGTAAAGATTGTCAAGAACACAGAGTGAAGTAGACATTTAGGTCAACACATTTAGGTTTAGCTAAAGGACATCTAAAAACTTCTAGAAACAACTGCAGGAAGGCCAAAAGAACAATAGCGTTAACAAGAGAAGAAGGGTCGTAGAGGCAGCTAGTAGGCGAGGCGGGCGAGCAGGCGAGAACAGTGCGCAGGAAGAGGAACCACATTGAACAGCTTTAAAAGGCAACGTTACTCTCCAGTAAGAAGCATAGGACTGAAAATATTGTAATTTTGTTCGACATTTTTTAAAAGAGGACTTCCCTGCAATTTCGCCTGACACAACCCAATCCGATGTGTGATACCACGGAGCAAACAGCAGAGGCTAACATGGCTGATATCAAGGAAGGGAGTCGTAGAAGAAGCCTATCAATACTGATCTCACTTAAGAATACGGCTAATTGAGCATTGAATACTGGAATATAATGAATGCCAATTAGCACTCTAATTTTGTGCCTGGAAATTTGTCAATTGGATTTGAAAAAAGAAGATTTTCTTCACTGAAAAAGAAGTTTAGTAAAAAAAAAGTTTAGTCTAGACAGTTCCACAGTGGGACAACTCTAACCAGGAAACTTTCTTGAAAAGACCGAATGTTGGTTTTTTCTGGCCTGATTCGGATTACATGACCACGAGTGGTACCAATAGCTTCGGATAATTCAAAGAGATCGGTCAAGTTAATAGATGTTTTCTTGAGATAAATTTGTACATAAAGCCAAAATCAGCTACTATTCGTCGGTGTTCAAGAGTGGGTGCGCCTAACTTTTTGAGACGACACTTATAAAAAATTCTAATATTTCCGATGCGATTTACACAAGGGGTGTCGTACCAGATCGATCTGGGAGTGAGTCGTAAATTTTCGGCAAAAATCGAGCCCCACGTTTAACCCTGTTCCCACCCTAAAAGTTTTTTGTTTGTAGCACGGTTCCGCCTACTGTGTTTAACGAATGAGTATAAGCGCCCACAAACCTACTACTCTAAAATTACAGCTTTCCTAAGCCAAGGAATTTTCCTAAAAACGGAGGCGCTGAAAGTGGAGGATCTTTCTAACAATTATGCCATTGTGATCATCAACAAGAGATAAGAAATAGAAAAGTATTTGTGATTCCAAATGTATAGCAGATAATAGGTCCCGAATTGAAGCGAATCGTATACCACTTGGAAGCACATAAGTTTCGGTTATAATTGGTTCCCGCGAAGAAAGGGGTGCCGAGCAGAACGTAGATCAATGAACTAATTTTTAGCAATCACTGCGCATTTTTCGACCCTACGGTAGGACAGCTCGATACAGATTCCGAATATCCTATTCATTTTCCAAAACACTCAGCACTTGGAACATTGCTTTTGAAAAGCGGCGGGAAAAGCGTTCAGTTGCCCTTCTTCAGCCCAAAGACGAGAAAAACGGCATTGCATTCAGTTGTCACAAGTAATGCAGTCATTAATTACCCAAGATTGAGACTTTTGCCTACCACATTCTGTGGAACCGTTGCTTTCTTTGGATTCTTTGCTCATCTCTGAGCGGCTGCGTCCACCATTGTCCTGAGCCTCGCCCTCACTGTGCTGGTCTACTCGTCGTCCATCACTGTCAGCGGTTCGCTAACGTCGCCTTGTGTGGCAAGGAGGCAGTACTTTTAAGAACACTTGCCACTGTAGAAGGTATTCTGTTGGTTTCTTCGGTTGTGAGTTATAATGATGGCCAGTGGCGCAGCATATCGATCGATGGATTCGCCCGCTCGTGGCTCTTCTATTGCAGAGCACACAAGATCAACGACTGCGGGCGGTGCAGCGGATCCTGTCGGTCTGCTTCGGTCCACGATGGCTAAAGGGAAGGCGCCGGCTTACGTGAAGCAGGTCGTGGAGCTGCTCTTGGAAACCAGAGCGGAGGTGGCAGAACTCAGCAGGAGGAACGCGGAACTGCTGGATGAGCTTCGACTTCTGAGGGAAGAAAACGCTTCGTTGAAAAACAAGCTAGCTACTCTAGAATCCTCTAGCGGTACAGCCACAGCCACTCGACCCAGGCCTGAGCATGAGTCCTGTTGTGCACCTGCAGGGGAAGACGTTGAACTTAGAAGATCCATTGTACTTTTACATGTACCTGAATCTTCTTCAAACGTAGCGTCAGAGAGGTTAGCTCACGATCGTGCGTATGTTGTTGAGTTACTAAATTTCCTTAATGTCGAGTGCTCACCCGTGTCGGTTTATCGAATGGGAAGGTTCGCGCATAACAAGCCTCGCCTGATCAAATTAGTCTTACCGGCCAGCAAATTTCAGCGGTTAGCGGTTAGGCGTGCTCCGCACCTACGTTTCTCTACGGCTCAAAAGGGTGTTTATTTGCACCCTTCACTAACTTGGGAGGAGAGGGTGCGTAGGCGGGAGCAACGCACAACCAGAGGAGCGCTGGGAAATGAGAGCTCCATGCGAGCAACTCAACCTCGCGGGGGCTTTCAGTCCCCAGTGCCTTCCACAAACCTCACCGCAATGCCGACGCAGTGCAACAGTAGCCCTAAGGGAAACTGTTGAGCGGTCGCCGGTGTAGACCCTATTGTGGCTTAGTAGCGAATGTAAGATCACTTATGAGAAACTGTAATGCGTTTGTTATGAATTTGTGCCCACATAACTATGATTTGGTCGCGCTAACAGAAGCATGGCTAAGCGACGAAAATGATCTGAAACCTCTTTTGGGTAATGCAGGCACCCAGTACTTGGGGTTAGGTGCGATCGCCGATCGAAAAAAGGAGGAGGTATTCTGCTTTTGCTGAAGGAGTCGTTCTCTTACAATGAAGTGTTCAAAGAGTCAGTAGCTAACTGCTATGAGATCCTAGTATGTGACCTAAAAACAGATCTTACTGAGTTTCGCGTTATATGTGTGTACAGAACCCAGGATTGCAGCACCTCAGGTTCATATCAGTTGGCCAAAGCTATAAGTGACTTTTCAACCACTAGTTTGACCAGTGTTTTGCTTGGGGACTTTAAATTGCCTGATCTTATGTCTCAGCGTCCTAGCGGGACATCTAAGAGTTTTTGAGGTTGTTGGAACCCACGGTTTTCACCAGCTGGTGAATTCTCCAACTAGGCGAAACTCAACACTGGATCTCGTTCTGTGCAATAATGCTGGCTTCATCAGTAACGTAGTCACTAGTCCTCCTATTGGTGGCAGTGACCATGCTACAGTCATGTTTCAGTTGGGTGAAATGCCTAAAAGAGAACAATTTAAATGGGTTCGTGATTTCAGAAGAGCCGATTATAATGAAATTGGAAATTACCTAACTAGCATAGATTGCATAGGTATATTGAATTCATCGAGCACAGTATGAGACGTTTCTTGCAATTTTACATCATACAATGGAAATGTACGTTCCTATGCGAAAAATTGGAGATGATGTAAGGGGGCTTCCTGAGTATCTCATGAGAGTGGATCGTCGTTGCGTTTACTTATGGAAAAAGGCATGCGTCAATGGTCGAGGAGAAGACTGGGCTTCGTACGAGGCACTGTCTAGAAAGCTTAATAAAGCTCTTTATCGCTACAATGTGTTCCAAGAAAGTAAGATAGCTAAGTCTAGAGATAAGGCAGCATTCTACAGATACATAAGCTCTCGCATTGGATAGGACAATGGGGTCCCTAGCTTGATAAAGGATGATGGTGCGCTGGCCTCTATGGAAAGCGAGAAAGCTGACTTGTTGGGCGAGGTATTTCTCAAGGCATACAACAGGGATCACGTGTGTGAAAATGATCGTTGAGAGAGATAAGTGAGGGCCTGCCCCATTTTCCTCAGATGAATAATACAGTGTGGTTCCCGAAGGAAGAGATTATTGATGTGTTGACTAAGTTGCCCAAATCCTTGTCATTAACCCCAGATTTGGTTCCTTTGTGCTTTATAAAAAATGTTGTCCACTATATAGCCTTTCCTCTGGAACACATATTTAATCTGAGTTTCATGAGAGCTGAGGTGCCCGGCAGGTGGAAACTCGCTTTTGTAACACCCATTTATAAAAAGGGATCTCGCAATGATGCAAAAAATTACAGGCCAGTTAGCATCACTTCAATATTCGCAAGAACTTTTGAAAAGATTCTCAAGAAGCACGTTCTAGCACATCTAGGAAACCACAAAATAATTTCTGATAACCAATATAGTTTCCTCAAAGGCAGATCGGTAGAAACCGCGCTTCTCACCTCTCTCAATGACTGGTCTAAGGCTATTGAAGAGAAGAAGTGCACGGATGTGGTATACTTTGACTTCTCCAAAGCCTTTGACAAAGTCCCTCTTAAGAAGTTGTTTATAAAAATGAGAGCCGTGGGAATCCATCCTATGATAATGAATTGGACTCTTCAGTTCCTGACCGGTAGAACGTATCAAGTGAAGATCAAGCGCGAGTTCTCTAATGTTTTCCCCGCCTTAAGTGATGTTCCGCAAGGCGGACTGCTTTCTCCACTCCTGTTCTTGTTGTGCACCTATGAACTCCCAGGTTTCATCAATAATTTGAGCGCTAAGTGCAATATGTATGCTGACGACGTTAAAATCTACAAACGAATTGACGGGCCTGAAGACTTTATTTCCCTTCAGTTAGCGATTGACTTCATTAGTCGTTGGGCTGAATTATGGGAATTGCCACTTTCAGCGGAAAAAACTCGTCTTTTGGTGATTGGACCCAGAAACCAAACTCGGATGCCGACATTCAGAATTAAAGGTGAGCCACTCAACAGAGTGAACGAAGCTCGAGATTTAGGATACAATATTACAACTGATCTATGTTTTTCTCAACACTGCAGAGTCTTGGTGAAAAAGGCCATTTATCGAATTTACAATCTCTTCAAGGTTTTGAAATCCAAACTCCCTGAAGTCTATATACGTGCCTATAAAACATATGTGCGACCGATCGTGGAATCAGGGACTACAGTGTTCAATCTAACGAAGAAGAAGGATGCCGACCTTTTGGAAAGCGTTCAAAACAACTTCACTAGGAAACTTATGATGAGATGTTATTCGATGGACTACAACCAAATACCCCACGGCCCTCAACGATCGTTGCTTTTTGAACTTCCGTCACTGAAAAATAGAAGGAGAACCGCTGACCTTCTGATGATGTACAAAATCCTTGCCAATAAGCTTAACATCAACGCACTAGAATTCGTTGATGGGATGTTAACGAGATCCATAAGAGGGAAGCTCAAACATAGAATCTCAATAGCAAGGACGCGAGTTAGGTCAGACTTTTTGACGTATAGGATCCTGAAGGATTTTAATTTGCTGATTGGGAGGTACGATGATCTGGCGAGCCTGTCTGCGCGTACCTTTAGAACGTATCATGCTGGTTAAATTTTTCGATGCTGTGGAATACGACATGCGGTGAAAACGTAGCATAAGAACAAGAATTGATGTCTAACTGATTTGTTTACGTATTTGCTTGTTTTCGTTCTGTTCTTTTGTTGTGTATTTGTAACGCGAAGACTCATGTCTACGCCTCGAATAAATAAATAAATAAATAAATAAATTAGTGTTATGGCTGGACGATCACAGTGGTGATCTAGTGTAGCCGCCCGTTGTCGGCTAGTAGAAATTCGATGACCACCGACGTAGGTGAGGAGCTAACTCCCTAAGGCAGGTAAGAGTAAGGACCGGGGGAAACGGGGCGCACATAAGCCGCTACGAAGACTCATAGGGGTCGTCGAGGTCACTGAGGGTCGCCGAGTTTCCGGAGTTCATGCCGCCAGCATACCTCACCTCGTCTGTCGTCATTCGTGTGGACAGTATATTCGATTAATAAATCTGCTGCCTCCTCACACGCGGACGTGAAGCTCTGCGTTAAATGAAGCAGTAAGAAGAGACCACACAAGGAAGGTTCCCAACTCAAGGTGAGCTTTTGCGATGCTATTTTGACAGGATGTAGGGCCCTGTGAATGGAGTCCAGAACCACAGTTAGTTTTGTCTGCACGCTTTTTTGAAGACCTGAAAAGGAAGTCTGAGGGCGTGCGCGCTACTATGATCAACCCTACGACACCTCCACAACGTGCGCCTCGGCGGCGCAGTCGGTAGGACGGACGCCTCACAGGAGCGCGCCGGAGGAGTTTTAAGCTCAAGTCCGCGTACTGCCTCCTGCCTCCGAAGTTTTTGCAATATTAATTTGTTGTTATTACGCTTTCATGCTCATGCTCACAGGAGTCAATTTTGGACCATCAATGCTTACAACAAACCAAGGCCGTCTATGTGCGCCTCCATAAGTGGTAGTTTTCCAACAATGGCATCTGGCATACCTCCGAGTCGCTCCAGCGACTGGTCACGGCGATAGTGTTGCGAGGGTAGCTACGAACTGCATAACTCGCGCAACACTATCGCCGAGACAAGTCGCTGGAGCGACTCGGAGGTATGCCAGATGCCAATGCCTATCTGCACCACCACCATATCATACCATATTACCAATAATACAGTAACTGCACACAACTACGCTTATCTTACGGTTGAATATTATGAACCCGGGCCATATCGATACACAAGTGCACTGAAAATGCCGATCTCACCTAACCGTGTTGTTGTCCGACTACTTTCAACCTTCACACTAGATTTTACTTCTCCGACAAGGAGAGATTGCGGTTGCGGATGGCACAAAAGGACTTTTGGACGCCATATTTTGAGATATCGACTGTCAGGAAGAAGAGGCGGTTTAAGTTAGAGGGAGTATAGTGAAAATGGGACCTTTCTATGTCTATCGTACGCGTGGGCAGCAGCTTGGCCGTCAATATTCACCCAGGACCTTTCTCTACACTCTACGATTGCGCGTTCAACGAAGAAGAAGTGGTCATTCCTCGTCAGGGAGAAGATTGTTCCTCACTGGCTTTTGTAGGATGCTGTTGGTATGACAACCGCTTATGTTTTACTTGTTTCATAGATTTGTACCATTGCTGTTGACTGAAAGGGACGAACAAGACAGGACTTTTTATTTCCAGAGGAAAGATATGGTGCAGATAGGTATTGTTGGAAAAACTACCACTTATGGAGGCGCACATAGACGGCCTTGGTTTGTTGTAAGTATTGATGGTCTAAAATTAACTCCTGTGAGCATGAGAAAGCGTGATAACAACAAACTAATACTGCAAAAATTTCGTAAGTACGCGGACTCGAACTTAAAACCCCGGCGTGCTCCTACGAGGCATTCGTCCTACTAACTGCGCCGCCGGGGCACACCTTGTGGAGTGTCGTAGGGGTTGATGATAGAAGCGCTCACGCTCTCAGACCTCCTTTTAAGGTCTTTAAGACGGCGCTCAGCAAAAACTAACTGTGGTTCTGGACTACGCCCACAGCACCCTACATCCTGTCAAAATAGCGCCGCAAAAGCTCACCTTGAGTTGGGAGACTTTCCTTGTAAGGTTTTTTACGTTACATTTTGAGTGCTCCATACGTCTACATTTGTCGACACTAACGAAGATTATATTGTTGGTTGTCAAGCCCCTTTACAGACAGAAATTATGCACCAATTTATCATATTCCTAGCATGCAGATTGAAAAAATGTATCCAAATAGATGAACCATAATCGACACCCATCTATCACCCCCCCCCCCCCTCCAACGGGTCTCATCCACAGCCCCTGGCACGCGGGTGAGAGCCGCCGGAGGGCGTGATAGATGGGTGTCCATTATAGTTCATCTATTCTAAACATTTTTGTTGTAAGAGTTGGTTCCATGTCTACCTCTCTTAAAAGCGCATTAATGTGTTCATCGGCTAATTTTCCTCCCTTCGTGCAAGTGGCGTCCGAAGAGATTTTTACCATTAGCTTTTAAACTCTCACTGCCAATAGCCTAGTTCTACCTTTCAGTTGCCACCTCAGTGACTTTGTCTGGATTTAATGCTCTTCTATTAGGACGTTGCGTTTTCTTAGCCTTAGTTTGTGTTGTTACTTGTCCCATTCTCTCCTCGATTCTTCCTTATTTAAAAAAAACTAGGGCTAAGAAGTGAACAATGTAATAAATGATTGTTTTATTATTATTACTGCTAACCTAGACAGGTAAAGTTTTATTTCCTCATCGCATTTACAATAGTAATTGACACTCATGATCGAAAGATCAGCCGAAATCCCTGAGTTTTTGCGAAGCTATTTTTAAAAGAGTGAGAACGTAACCTTACTGCCTACTTACCTGTATAACCTGAGCTGCTCAAGAGGGGGCCAGCAGCGTCTGCATTCGTCCCTGTTGCAAGCCAGTGTCCAAAGGATCCTCCTCGCTCGGGACACGAAGAGCGTCATATCGCTCGTTCAAAGCTTTTTCGAAGAAGTCCAACTAATGCGTTGGTGGGCGTCCTGGTGTTCTCTTGACATCCCGCGGTATCCAGTCGGTGACGGTTCACCTAGTTTTCGACGACTCGGCCCATGCGAAAGCACCTGATCTTCGAACGTCGACGAAGCTCGAAACTCAGGAGGCCCTATCTCACTTGTGTGAATCGTGTCACTCCGAGCATCGTGTTCTCCATTCCACGCTGCGTGACGATGATAGCATTTTCATCCTGCTTTCGTATAACCCAGGTCTCTGAGGCGTATGTTAAGGCAAGAAGAGCGGTAGAGTCCAATAGGTGGGCACGGAGTCGAACGTTCTTCGTCTTCTTCCTGGCTTCTTCTACGCTCTTGAAAGTACACCAAACCGCTCTTTTCCTTTTGCCAAGGTCTGGCGCTATGTCGTTGGTCATGTTGTCATTGCGGCCCAGATACACGTAGCTGGAGCATTCGGAGATGTTCGTACCCTTCGGCAGAGAATGGGGCATCAGAAACTCTTCCTCATGAACGTCGTATTCGTAAGATTCAGCCGCAGCCCAACGTAACCACATACACGATCGAAGTCGGCCAGCATTCACTACGCCTGGCTGATGGTCGGTGTTACAAGCACGATGTCGTCAGCGAAACGAAGATCCCACTTCACCTTTCAAGGGTGGCGCTGAAGAGCTGCGGGGATATGGTATCCCCTTGCCGAACTGTAAGATCCCAAACTCGCTCGGTCCAGCTGCACCGCGTGTGTTGTGTGAATGCACACAAACACCGCATTTGACGACACCGCCCTAGAAATGCACCTCAGCGGTTAGATGGCTGATCTTCTTCCTACGCCAAGCCGCGTGCGTCGCGTCGTGTCGACGTGGCAATTTTCGAAATCCACTGACACATGGTTATCCGATATGGAGGAGGGTTGATGATCGGTCGGTGGCGGATCGCGGCTCTTTCACCGCCGCTACAGGAGAACCCTGGGAGACGGGAGCAGTTCTCTCACGAGCAGCTTAGACGCACCACATCCTGGAGTTCCTTCCCTAGCATGTTTCTGCGCTCGAAGAGCGCAGAACCCAGCCGCGGACTCCCCTGAGCGACGAAAGCAGTCTCCACACCGGCAGCTTGGATCGCACATACCCTGGAGTCCCTTCCCTAGCCTAGTTTCTGCGCTCGAACAGCGCAGAACCCAGCTGCGGACTCCACCTGATCGGGGAATGCAGTTGGAGGGCGATTTTTCGACGACGCCGTCGAAATCAGTGTGTTGTGTGCATTCACACAACACACGCGGTGCAGCTGGACCGAGCGAGCTTTGGAACGTAGTTTGCCGAACCCCTCCCTTAACGAAGATGACCACGTCGTTGTGGAATGGTGAAATCCTTGTCGTGATTCCACTGTACAGCTCTCGGAGGACTCTAATGTAATAAGAAGGAACGCACTGAGTGCGCAGGACCTCTATGACCGCTTCAGTTTCGACAGAGTTGAACGCTTTTTTAGGTCGATAAACGTAAGGCACATGGGCAGTTTGTGCTCTCGTGACAATTTGATTGGCTTCGTAGTGGTGTGGATGTGGTCAATAGTACTGAATCCTCTGAAATCTGGCTATCCCTTGACAGGCGTTCGGCTCCTCCTATTCAGAATGATTCGAGTGAACAGCGAGCGCTGGCGGGAGGTACTTCAGGTGTTCAGCTCTGATCCTGTCGGGACTGGGTTCTGTACGTTTCTTCACCGAAGAAGTGTGATGTCGGATCTCGGGAGGGAGAACAGAGGGGACGACGCATCCATCCTGCGGAAATGGCATAGGGCAGGTGCACGTGGCTGTCGAAGAGATCGGAGAAGTCTCCACGGTGCTTCTGGAAAAGATGACGAATCCGTTAGGGTGTCAGAGAGCGGTCATCTGGGTCTTGGAGTTGGCGAAGTTTCCGCGGGCATTACAGATGCTCAGACCTGCCTCTGCAGTTTCCCTGCTTAAGATCCTCCTTCATCGCCGCTTTGCATAGTTTCGCATGTTCAGATGTCAGGATAGTTGCCTGATACACGTGCTGCACCACGCTGGCGTGTCAACTCAAGAGTTTCCGGAGACAAACGTTTCTTGATGGTCTTCAAGCCCTAGGCTCCCCAAGCACTATCGTGGAGGCGGCGCACGAAGCGGTCGCATTCTTCGTTTATGTTGTCCTTGAGGTTATCTTCCCATGGGCCGGCAAGAGAGTTGTAAAGGTCCCAGTTGGTGGTCGCTCTGGGACTCTTTCACCTGAATTTCGCGGCCTTCTCTCCTCCACGCGAAAAGCGGAATCTCGAAGGAGCGGTTGTCCGATCCTGTGTAGAACTTGGAGACAACGGAGACGTCGGTCAGGCAATACTTGCGATTGAAGATGATGTGGTCGACCTCGTTATGGAACTGACCATCGAGGCATTCCCACCTCCATCGTGGGGCTGGAGGCTTCAGGAGCTGTGAGTTTCCATGGATGGTCTTGGTCGATATGATAAACTCAGACTGCCTTTCACCTTGCTCGCTCCACTTCAAACAGTGGGTTCCGATGTGAAGTTCTTCTGTAGCGACCTTCGTTGCTCGATCATGGCGTTTAAGTCACCGACGATCACCTTGTAGATGTGATCTTGCTCACAAACTTTTGCAGCTCCACTTAAAAGGCTTTGACCCCTTCGTCGTCGTAGTCGGATGTTGGGGCATACGCGACGAACATTTCCGAGCTGGCACGGAGCCATACCGCTTCAGTCGCAAACGTCCGATTCGGCTTGTCAGAGACTCGCTATTCATAGCCAAGTGCGTGTTGACGAGGACACCAACGCCCCTACTTCTCTACTGTCGCATGTTCTGAGGAACAGTTCTTCTCCGGAGTCGTAGGCGGCGTATAGGAGGGGGGGGGGGGTGAAGTCTTCTCGCCTCGGTCAGTCCGATAGCGTCGTACATGATCTTCCTAACTTGCATCATCAGGTCCTCAACGGATGCTTCCAATGAGAGTGTGCGGGCGTTGTAAGTACAGATCGACATCCTAGTCTTTCTCAGTTTGCGTAGCCTGGGTAGGCCCTTAGCTTTTATCAGCGTCTCCGTACTCCTCCTTTCCCGTCGCTGCAGAAATGGGGTCTCTTTCGGGGTTGGGGAGCGGGTAACTAGTCAGGCTCTGTCGTGCGGGCGAGGAACTCCGGGCAACTAGCCAGTCTGCCCGAATGTACGGAGCGACACTTTTCAGCTGGCCTCGAATCGCATTACGATGTACTTCCAGTCTACGGAGTGCAAGCTTTTGACGAGGCAGATACAGATACAATCCGCACAGGCGCGAACACATCCACGCACACTGTGCATGAGCATGCCACACACAAGGAGCGAGATAACCCACGACATCAGGACCAAGGAGTCCATCCCCTGCATCCCACCTGCTTCTCTGGGCAGTACACGGTCGCATTTGGTTCGCAAATCGTTCTCCTACCCACCATTCGAGGCGCGCCGCGTGGCCATGCGACAAGCGGCCCAAGTTGTCTCTTACCAAGAGAGTCTATCAAAGGAGATCCGTAGTACTGCTTACTACGTGTAATCAAACCAATGTCAGCGTCCGGGCCATTGAACCGCCATTCGCTTTCGTCATTAAAGAAGCTGTCATGCAGCAATGTGTGCAATGACTTTAGCTGCCACTAAAGGGTAGGCTTGTGATTCCCTCTCGGGATACAGCTAGGTTGGACCATCAACACAACTATGTGTGATCAAGTGCGACAAATTTGAGTTTTGCACATACAGTTACAAAGGTTTATAGTTTGTAACCTCGTCTCATGCTGTAGCAAAGGATGTTAGCTATTTGAAATAGTTCCTGGTAGGACAAGTCAGGCAGGTAATAACGGCTTCACAGATTTCAGAAGAAAGCATTAAAGAAATTTTTTAAATACACATCTCACCACATTCAGTAAGTACTAAGCAGATTGTTAGCCTTCGTGTAAAAAATCGGAAAATTTTGAAAATCTTCCTGTAAAAAACCGGAAATATGCACTTACATAAGATCTTCCCTGTCGACCATCAAACCATCCGTAGAAGGCAAGTGCAAGAATCGCAACGATCCAAAAGCTGAGACAGACTCCACCTATGTAGTCACTGAAATTGCAGTATAATAAGGCTGTCCGATACGTTTGCAGCGGGAAATAAGAAAAACAACTTAAACTCCTTTTTAGTTGCACTCTTAAACAGAAAAATTATCCAGAAATTTTTAGCAAACAGCTGAAATTACCCAGCACCCACATTATCCAATGAGTACAGTGCAGTTGAAAATTGACGACATGGCATCCCCTAAACAAAATTTTCTAAATGCTGCTTGTTGGAAAAGCAGGGATCACTGCATTTAGTTATTTCATCCATGCAAGTTGTTTATAAAGTAGAGTAGTGTAAAACTAATTTCGTTTAAATTAATAGCTCACAGCTTCTTCCTACCTAATGCATTGAAACATTTCTTCTTCATCTTGCTTTCAATAAAGATTTGCTCACAAAGAAGCTTTCCCTAACATGTCGAAAAACTAACCGGAAAGATTTCGATTTCTGAGCTTCATAGACGAGAAAGGATGCAAGATTCTTGATCAGCGTTCCAAATAACCCCCATACGCAAAGTTTCAAGCATGAAGAGAAACCCTTGTGTTGAAATTAGTAGGAGAATAAAATAACAGAGCGTGATGGGCAGGAGCATAGTAAATATGGGCTTTAACATGTACCAGCACGTAGAGTAAAGAAATCACGTCCGTTTGAGCACATACACATACTATTTGGACTATTTCGGAACGCTCTCCGTAAAAGAAGGTCTAGAGAAGCGCGATGGGTGTATTATCACCTGTTTGGTCACCAGGTTGATTCACTTGGAACTGGAATCAGACGTCTCGAAAGTAGCATTTTTGCACAATTCGTAACGATTCTTTGGGCGCGCCAACAACTTACAAACCTTCGCGTTAGGAAACCTTGTGCTCTCGGAGTGGTCGAACACGGCTAAATACCGCTTTCAGGAAGATTAGTGGTCGCCAGATTCATTGCACTCTATCCAACGTGGCAAAGAGCAGATATGAGCGCTTGATCAGATAAGTCAAACTGGCCATGAAAAAGTCGTCAGAAAAGGTCACCTCATCGCGTGAGGAGCTCGAAATGCTGATAGTGGAGATCGAAGGCATGTCAAGCACTCGACGTTCAATTTACGCCGAATCGGATGAAGCTTCAGAGACGATATACTCTCTTCAGAACGAGTTGAAGTGCTTCCTTCAACACACACGCAACATTTCCGCAACATGTTCACATGTTCACGACTATCTCAGTCCATCTGAACGGTTAGCGTCTCAGACGAAGTTGCAGGTAGTGTAGGCCATCTACTGTTCGAGCAGAATCACGGAACAGTTTCACCAACAGTAATTGACCTCTCTGAGGGAAAAACGTCAGAGAGAAGTTGGACACAGACGAGAATCGCGTACCGCTCCGAAGGTGGGACAAGTCCTACTGCTTTGTTATACTCAGACTACATGTGGAAAATGAGAAGTACCGACTATACCCTTGTCCTTTTCGAATTTCGAATTAATTTGAATTTCGGATATTCGATCATTCGAAAAAAAGTCCAATATTCGAATTATTCGAATATTCGACAAAGCCCAATATTGGAATTATTCATTTATTCCAATATTCGACAGAGGCCAATATTCGAATATTTGTTTATTCGAGTATTCAAAGGCTTCGAATATCGAATATTCGAATATCCATTATCAATCTCTTAACAAGTTAGTGGCACTCCTCTTTGAAATTCAGGGAGGTGTGACCTTATGATAAAAAAACGATGTTTGAGTTTCACGGTCGTTCAAAGTGCGCCGAATTGTGTGTACGCATTCTGACAAGGGAAGCCCATGAACTTCCTCCAAATATTCTCAACGAGACCTATATGATGTCGAAGGGCATGAGACAAGGATCATAGTACTGTGGTTCGTTTTTGCTAAGGGGCCGCCACTGGGTGGTCCGAAGATGGCGAAAAATGGTATCACTTCAGGGTGAGCTGATAAAGAAAAAGTGACGCCTGGAATGGCCCTGTTGTGCCTAGAACCTACCCTACAAAAGGGTTAGAGCTCAAATTGAAGCGATGCAGACTTAAGGGAGGGGGTCGAGAGTTCGATTCCGGAAGGAGTTTAGAACATTTTGGCTTCGGTAGGGTGCCGTATTCGCTTTCTAACCCTGCACTCAACCTGCTGTCAGATGTGGAAGAAGCGGGTTTTGTCGTTTGGAGTGATGTCGCTCGTCCACTAAATCACGTTTATCTCACTGAGGAAGCTCTTGTTAAGTCTGACCCTATATAACCTCTTTGGAATGTTCTAAATTAGTTGTGGAAGTGGTTCTCACTGTCACCTCATTTGCGAACACGATCGACAAGTATTGACTTGACCCATCATCAAGACATGCCCGTCATTCTTCCGATTCCTTCATAGACTGCTTTTTATTCTTCTAGTAACTTTCACTAGTTTTTCTTCTAACTGTTACCAACAACAGCATATTTTGTTCACCTCATGTTATTGGTCCTGCAGTGTATATCCTCTGGACTACTCTCCCATATGCCTACGGGTGAGGGGTCGGGGCGTCGCAGATAGGAGCACTCGCACCTCAACTCTAGAGGTCGAAAAAAGTTTCCTCCAAAATTCATCTATAGGGTTATTTGGGATTAAGACCAATAATCTGGCAACCATTTTCGTTGGAACGATGGATGGCAAAAGGTTACGATGGGTATGTAAAAGAGTGTACGCAGAAACCGCCACTGCTGCCTTTCATGACTCTAAGGTGGAGGAGAAGTCGAATTAGAACATTTCGCTCAAACATCGCCCAGAGTGGAGGGAGTTATTTGGGTGCTGATAATGGCTATGATATCTATTTTTTTTTAAATCTTGGTCGATTACGATAGCTTACGGTAGATATGGGTGACCAAAGCTGTCTGCGTTACCAGATTCGCTTTCCTTCTGGGGTCATACTAATTTTCCAACGTTTCACTTTTATATGCAAAGTAGTGCAGGAGAAGTGAAAATGTAAATAGAAATGGTGGCAGATTCGTGGTCAGCAGCTTAAATAATTTCCGAATGCGAGGTCAGGGCGAAATCGATGGTCATGACCTCGTCACCCCTAGTCACCGCTACCCAATAATACGTACCCTACCGAAGCCAAAACGTACTCTTCTTTTGTAAAAATGGTAATTGACCACCCAGCAAATCCCCTAAATCCCTCCGGAATCCGACCCTCCACCCCTTCCGTAAGTTTGCATTGCTATCCACTCGGGGTGCAATCCTAGTTGGTGGTGGCCGCTCTTAAATGATTTGTCGACATAATGAAACACATTAAAGGGCAACAACATGTAGAAATAAGTAAACTACGCCAAGCTGGTTGCCCAGATAGAGTGTTTGATAAACTTACAACCGAAAAAAAACGTCTGAGTTATTCACCGTAGTTCCGGAGTGAAATTCTGGGAAATCGTTACGGGACCGAGTTGACTATCCCTCTGCTAATCAGACGCTGTCGCTAGTGATATTTGCTTGCATGCTTCTCCGGCGCAAATAAGGTCGGAAATCTTCTGATGGACAGAAAATCCCATAGAGCGTCGCCGTTAATGTCCTTCATCTCTGGCACCAACGTATAAAGCCTGTAGTAAGGGCGTTCCATGGTTGGTAAAAACTAGGTTTGAATCGCGCGGCTGTGGGCGTTGCGCGCCGGACAACTCGGACGGTTTTTTTCCGGTTGTAAGTGTATCGGCGAGTCCCAGATAGACTGAGGTCTCGAGTTACTACTCTCAAGAGGGGAACCTAAAAAGGACCGTTCTCGGTGCACTCTAACAAGGGATTACTCCCCTTACTATATTTGCATCGAGAACGGATCATCTTCTAGCAGAAAATAGATAGCATCAGTAAAATAAAATAAAAATAGGCCAAGACAGCCAAGGCACCATCAATCAACGTTTGGACACAGGGAAGACAGTGCACTTTACGTCCTAACCATTTGCAAACGTCCCCACCTAGCTCACAAATGTTGTATATTCCCAGGTTTTCTATGTTATTTATTCTGGTTCTCGTTAGCAGTTGTTCTCTAAGGAATGAATAACTTCTATATGTTTCAATACTGATCACATTCAGTTATTATGAAATCGTTTAAGAGTGGCCACCACCAACTAGGATTGCACCCCTCTCGGTCATCCAGTCGTCACTATCGTTGCGAATCAATCACTTGAATGTACCCTGCAGCTTCATCTAGGAAACGTCGGAAATTATCATCACCAATCACCAATCACCAAATATATATAAAAGAGTTTGTACTTCGAGTGATCTAACCTAAGTGAGGTACCCCGCATCATCCACAGCGAGAGCGGTCGAGTGATCTAACCGAAGTGCGGTACACCGCATCTCCACAGCGAGTGCGGTGAAATGATCTAACTTATGTGAGATATCACCACCTATCACCATCATTCGACTCCGTCGAGACTGAAGCGGTCATCGACGCCCTGCTCACTCAGGGCGTTCCTGCTCAGTACATCAGAGTACTCCTTACGTCGTCATCGACGTAAGGAGAGGGGTTCGGCAGGGGGATACCATATCCCCGAAGCTCTTCAGCGTCACCCTCGAAAACGTCATGCGCGAACTAGAATGGGAAGACATGGGAGTGAAGGTCGACGACCGGCAGCTGCACCATCTGCGCTTCGCTGACGACATCGTGCTCTTAACATCGAGCATCAGTCAGGCGGAGCGAATGCTGGCCGACTTCGATCGTGTATGTGGAAACGTTGGACTGTAGCTGAATCTTACGAAGACGATGTTCATGAGGAACGGACAAGTTTCTGATGCCCCATTCTCGCTCAACGGAACGAACATCTCCGAATGCTCCAGCTATTTGTATCTGGGTCGCGAAGTCAACATGACCAACGACGTAGCACCAGAGCTAAGCAGGAGGAAACAAGCAGGATGAACACGCAATCAGCGGCGCGCAGCGTGGAATCGAGAGGACGATGCTCGGAGTGACACGACTCACGCGATTGAGAGAAGACCTCCGGGGTTCCGAGCTTCGGCGATGTTCGAAGATCCGAGACGCTCTAGGCCAAGTCGTCGAAAATAGGTGGGCCGGCCACGTAATGCAATTCGCAGACACCCGCTGGACGAGAGCCATCACCGACTGGATTCCGCAGAATGTCAACAAAACACCAGGGCGCCCACCAACGCGTTAGTCGAACTTCTTCGTGCAAGCCCCGAGCGACCGATATGACGCTCTTCGTGTCCCTCGAGCGAGGAGGATCCATTGGACACGCGACTGGGACGAATGGAGACGCTGCTGGCGCCCGCTCGAGCAAGTCGATGATTAACGGGACGGCAGGTGATACAGGTGATACAGGTGATCACCATCACCATCACCATCACCATCACCACATATATATAAAAGAGTTTGGAGTGATCTAACCTAAGTGAGGTACGCCACATCATCCTCAATGAGAGCGGTCAAGTGATCTAACCAAAGTGAGATACTCCGCATTATCCACAGCGAGGGCGGTCTATGATCTAACCTGAACGAGGTACGCGTCATCACTGGTGAGGAAAGAATGATCACATGTTACAGTGCCAATGACAGTTGATATGGAGTGCCATTGTTGTTGATCTGTGACTATCAACTAATCAATCAGGCGGCGCTGTGGGCCCTATATAAGGCTGTCGTTCTCACACCGGTAGTTCAGTGTTCGTCTGTCCAATAAACCTGTCTACACGCCGTCGGATCTTCTACAGTGGCGATCAGGACCTGCAATCGATTCCGCGATGCCGTCAATACCAACAGGTTGGTCGTCAACACCGTCAACAGTCACCCCTCCACCTTCCACCTCGTCAGAAGCCGCCCCTCCGCCATGGTTGGCAGCAATACTGTCAGTACTCCAACAGCAGAACCAGCAGATGATTTCTATGATGGAGAAGCTGCTGGAAAACAAAACTGCTCCAACCACACCGCCTGCCATACCCCTCCCCGCACACGACCCATACGGCGATCTCGTCAGAGAGCTACCCACCTTCTGTTACGACGACGATGACGATACCACTTTCAAGGACTGGTTCAGGCGATATGGATCAGCCATCAATGATCGAGGTTCGTCGCTACCTGACGAACGCAAACGCAACCTGTTGCTGGACAAGCTCGACAGACACGCGTATAAAACCTATTCCGACTACGTTCTACCACAAGAGCCACGACATATCGACCTGGCTGCTACTGTGGACAAGCTGACCAAGCTATTCGGACCGAAGCAGACGTTGATTCGACGACGTTTCGAGTTCCTGCAATCAACATGCGAGCCGTTGACTACGTCACACGTCCCCTATCGAGACTCCAGCAACAAAATAAAGAAGAAGTTCGAGGATGCTTCAGTGAAAGACGTCGATGACGATTCTCTAAAATGCCTAGCATTCTTATCAGGACTAACCGACCCGTCCCACTCTGACGTCCGACTCCGACTGCTGAATCGTCTTAATTACTTGAAAGAAGACGATGCATCACCCTCCCTAGACGACTTCGTAAACGACTGCGAAACCTTCGCCGCCCTCCGAATCCGACAATCGCACGATGGAATCCAAGGAGGTGAATACTGCACATTACATCAAGCCAAGCGAAATGCATAGACGGCGTCCATCTCGGAGCGTGATGTTCCGCCACCGATCGAAATTACGAGAGCCACGTCCGGAACCAACTTCGACTTCTACCACCAAAAGGACACGTTTTTCTTCAAAGAAGACGAGATTCCGACAACGAAATATTCGTTGCAACAACGCGTCATCAGCGACACAGAATGCACGCACCTACTTGAAAGTGGAAATAAACGGATTTTCCACTAGGCTCCAGCTGGACACTGGGTCCGACGTAACCATGATTCGCGTCGAACATGGAGCGAGATGGGATCCCAACCATCAGTCGTGCTGCTGTACCGGTCAAGACAGCCGACAGATCACCAATGCACATCATTGGACTATTCAAGGCAAACTTCACCATATTTGACCGTCACCAGAGAGTCACAACGGGACAAGGAAACTGCTACGTCACCGAAGCAACTGACCTACTCGGACTAGAATGGTGCGTCGAAATGGAACAGTACCGCCAGCTTAAGGAACAATTCCACTGTCGACTAGCCACAGCCGCACTCAATGACATCCGGAACGAAACGGTCGCCTTCATAAAACGTAGTTTCGCTGAAGTATTCCTGCCTGACTTTGGACACTGCACAAAGGCAAAAGCAAAGTTATTTTTTAGACCTGACGCCCGCCTGTCTATCGTCAGAGGCGTCCTGTAGACTTTGCTTCCCAGTCCAGCGTCGATATGGAAATCGACAGACTTCTCGCTGAAAATGTTCTGTCGCCAGTTGACCACTCCAACTGGGCAGCTCCTGCAGTGGTCGTGAAGAAGAGCAATGGATCAATTCGTCTCCGTGCAGACTTCTCCATTGGACTCAACAACGCTTTGATGCTCCATCTGCACCCGTTGCCTACGACCGAAGAAATATTCACGAAACTCAACAGTGGTGAGCTTTTTTCTCAAATCGATCTAGCGGATGCCTATCTTCAGATCGAAGTGGAAGACGAATCGAAGGAGCTACTCACCATAAACACACATCGCGGTCTGTTCCGCTACAATCGCTTGCCGTTCGGGGTGAAGTCAGCTCCCGGAATCTTCCAACAGATTATCGACTCAATGATATCCGGACTTCATGGAGTGGCAGCTTACCTGGACGACATCATCGTAACCGGAAGGACAACGGAAGAGCATCGTAAAAACTTGTAAGCACTATTCAAACAAATCCACGATTTTGGATTTCGTATTCGACTACAGAAGTGTCATTTTATGATGCCAGAAATCAATTATCTCGGCGTCATCATCGACAAGAATGGACGTCGCCCTGACCCGGAGAAAATCAGGTCCATCACTGAAATGCCACGGCCCCAAAACGTGGCACAACTCCGATCATTCTTAGGATTGATAAACTACTACGACACGTTCGTCAAAGAAATGCACAGTCTACGTGCCCCACTGGACGCACTGCTCAAGAAAGATGCTGAATTCAAGTGGTCACTTGAACAAGAAGAAGCCTTCAAGCGAGCCAAGGAAGTTATTACCTCGCCTCTACTCCTCACCCACTACGATCCCAAGTTGGAAATCGTGGTAGCAGCTGATGCATCCGACTACGGCATTGGAGCAGTAATCGCACACGGGTTCAAGGCCGGCACAGAAAAAGCTGTATGTCATGATGGCCGACGTCTGAACGAATCGGAGAAAAAGTACGGCCAAATAGAAAAAGAAGGACTTGCACTGGCCTTCGCCGTACGCAAGTTCCACCGCTACCTGATGGGACGACACTTCACACTGCTGACGGACCACAAGCCACTTTGACTATTTTCCGAAGCAAGCAAGGTGTTCCGACTTACACCGCTAATCGACCTCTGCGGTGGTCGCTGATTCTGATGGGCTACGATTTCCAGATCGAGTACAGACGAACAGTGGACTTCGGTCAAGCGGATGCGCTGTCCCGACTGATCGCGAAACAATCACAGTCCACAGAGGACCTTGTAATCGCCACGGCAACAACAGAAACCGAAGCGGCCTGCCGTTCCGTGCAAAAAATCCTGCCCGTTCGTATGGATAAGATCGCTGATGAAAGCGCCCAGGACGAAACTCTTCGTAAGGTGATGGACTCCGTAGGAGTGGATTCTTGGTCACCAAAGCCATCGCCTGAAATCGCACGTTACGCCAGCCTTCGTCAATCGCTATCGTTGGACCACGATTGTCTCTTCTTTGGACTCCGAATCGTCACTCCGAAGAGTCTCCAGGGTCGCGTATTGGATCTGCTGCATGATGAACATCCCGGAACCACGAGGATGAAGATGCTTGCCAGATCTTATGTATACTGTACTAATATCACTAAAGACATCGAAGACTGCGTGCGAAGATGTCGAAGCTGTCAAGAAGCAGCAAAAGGAGCCTATAAAGGCGACTCTTTTCTCTTGGACAATGGAAACGGAACCGTGAACAAGAATTCACATCGACTTTGCTGGACCAGTCAACGGGAAGATGTTTCTTATCGTGGTCGATGCCTTCTCTAAATGGCCTGAAGTAATCGAAATGAAATCGACAACGGCTAAGGCCACAAGACGTCGGTGAAACAACAGCCAATTTGGACGACCTACTCATGGCCATGTTCACAACCACGTCATCGCCTACGACAGCCACTACAACGGAGCAGCTGGCAGCGTCGGAATCAGGGAATGGATCGGAGCCGGAGACGACGGTACAAGCAGAACAACGACCTCAACGCGAGCGACGACCACCGTGCCGACTACAAGTGGACCCATCATTGCGATCATATACATAGGTTATCAGATGAATCAGTTGTGTTGTTTCAACTTTACAATGTTCATCTTAGGAGGGAGGTGTTGAGGAAAGAATGATTACATGTTACAGTGCCAATGATTGTTGATATGGAGTGCCATTGTTGTTGATCTGTGACTATCAACTAATCAATCAGGCGGCCCTGTGGGCCCTATGTAAGGCTGTCGTTCTCACACCGGTAGTTCAGTGTTCGTCTGTCTAATAAACCTGTCTACACGCCGTCGGATCTTCTACAATCACCCACAACACGGGCAAAATTTGCTATTGAACGTGGGTTGTTGCTGCAGCAGGGGAAATGCAGCCCTTTACTGCTTAACACAACAGCACCTACGCGCGTTTCTGAGCGTCTAGATTCAGAAGCCGACCTCGTACCATTAGCATGAGAAAACTACTGAAGGGGTAAGAGTAGAAGGGAACTTTGAGGGTGGAGAACCGACAGCGAGCAGGAGGAAACGACCAGGAGGAGCATGGAGGAACAATGAAGCAGGCCAGGAGGTGGCACCAAGAATTGGTTAGGCAATATATGGGGATCATTAGGGAGTTACCAGTCAGGGGAGGGGGACAGTAAGGAGGATCAGCAAGGAGATCCATTACCATTAAGAGAGACCGGATTTAGAGGATGTGACACCGATGGGCGTTCGCTTGCCGTTGTCGTGTCCTGAGCGTGAGAGGCCTACTTAATTGAGGTAGAGTAGTAGGGAAGATCCCGAGGGGGGGGAGGAGGAATCTACCTGGAAGAAGAGAAGAAGAGACCTGGGGCGGGACCAGGACGGGGAACCAACAAGAAGAAAGCCGTAATTGAATTCATACGGAGGAGAATAAGGAATCTGCCATATGCATAGCCTCTTCATGCTCGACACAGCGGCGACGGCGCGCGCTTCTGAGCTTCTTGATTCAGAGAACGGACACCCTTCGTCGCACAGCAAGCATCCTGATTCTGAATACGTGTCAACGGCTGTGCCGTGAGCATGGGAGGACCATTAAGGGGTGGTGGAGAAGGGCGGTAAGGGGGACCTCTATGGTGGAAGTAGGTGTCAATAGTGGAAACAAACAAGTGGGCCAATTGTTGGGACTAGGAATGTGGGGGACTAAAGAGGGAAGGGGGGGAAGACCAGTAAAGGCAGACCAGCAATTAGATGAAGTAAGAAGAAACGAGGGGGGAGGAAGCTGGCTTCAGAAGGCATGTCAAAGACAACTTGAAACGCTAGCTGTTGAGCATGTGAACGATTGCGCAGGAACAACCTGAGGGACAGAAGTACTGCGGAGCACAAACCAATGACATTACTGGCAGGTGAGGGAAGAATGTCTATGATGAAGGTACCGAAATCATGAACGGGTTGATGCCGATACCAGATCGTAGATGCTAGCTAATTTTATGTTTTACAAAAAACAGTGATGCTACAAAGTCGCGCGAAGCGCGCAATTGCGAGACACGCCATTAGGCGTGTTGGGGCACTTGTTCTATTATAATCTAATTTTAATTTGAGCTCCAAACCTTGTATAGGTCAGGTTCTGACAATAGGGCCATTCCAGGCGCCACTTTTGCTTTATAAGCCCCTGAAGTGATAGCATTTTTTGCCATTTTTGGACCACACAGTAGCCCGTAGCAGAAACGAAGCACAGTCCTGTGATCCTTGTTTCATGCCTACAACATCATGTAGATCTCGTTGAGAATTTTTCGGGGACTTTCATGGGCTTCCTTTGTGAGTCGACACGAAGCGCGCGCAAGCGCGGACCTCCGCACCGTCCCTGCTTCCTTTGAACGCCGTCGTGCGCCCTGCCTACCTAGTGAGTCGGGTTATGGCTGTACAATGACGCTTCTGCCTTCGGTATACTACGGAAGAATCTCCGTTTTGTACTTCTACCCCAAACACAACAACGGAACGATTAAAGCTAAAAGGGGCTGCGGAAGGAAGGTCTTACTTTCAGGAGTCTAGAAAGCTTCTGTTTTTGCCGGCAAAGACATTAAAGAAGAGAGAAAGAGCAGTGGCTATGGAGTACAAATGCCAGTCACACTCCGTTTCCTATGAAAGCGAGCCATCCCCATTTTCGCTGTAACACAGTCCAAGTCGTAGTGTCTTATCAGATTACATTCCAACCAGGGATGGGCGGAATTTCTGTTTTCTGATTTTCTGGCCATTTTGAGCAAATTTTTTTTGTTTTCTGCCTTCTGGGAAAATGGCCAAAAAATTGGCCAAAAAACAGAAAATGGGGGGACGAACAAAATTATGTCACGGAAATCCAACAAAAAGTATCCAAAAAGCACTAAATAATCATGAGTTCCATTCCAAAATAATGTTTCTAGAAAATCTTAAGTTTCAATCATGTGGCGTTCTTGGATGTACTCGTGTAGAAATTGCGCCATACACTCATGAACTATGCCGCTTTGTTCGTTTGATTGATTGTATAAGTGCTGCTGACATGGAGTCCCTTCATAGGATATTTCTCGTCTTTCATAGTTTGACTATCGTTTTCTTTTGAATTTCAGCAATAGTTTGGACTATCTACGATTACTCACGACTTTATATCAAGGCTACAATACCAGTGTTCTGACGGGCATTTAATTACCTATTAACATTATATAATAGGATAATTAACCGCTTGTCCTATAGTAACTATGGGTTGGATTACTCTCCACCTCCAGTTTAAAAATTGAAAATTGTTGGCCGGTCATCCTCCATGATCGCTTTCTGCAGAGCCTTTGGCGAAGCTGCTTTTTCAAACTCTAAACATTGCTCAGCTTTTAGTTGTCAAAAATTATGTAGAGACAGATAAGTTTTAGTTAGCTTTGATTTTGCTGATGTAGTGATATAGTTGTGATACATTTTTCATGAATCACCTGCATCATCTGTCGCCCCAATAATCATCGAGTTGTTCATGTGGACACCAGCAGCATCTCCATTAGTCCCTGTCGCGTGCCAGAGTGCTCCAATGGATCCTCCTCGCTCGAAGGACTCGAACAGCGTTCAGACGAAGAAGTCCGACCAACGCGTTACGCGTTGGTGAACGTCCTGGTGCTCTCTTGACATCTTGGTGACCCCAGTCGGTGACGGCTCTTATGCCGCCGACCCACCTAATTTTCGACGACTTCGCCCATGCGACAGCGTCTTTGATCTTCGAACGTCGACCAAGTTCGTCTCCACCTCCGAACATCGCCCTCTCCATTCCCTGCTACACGACGCTGATCTCGTGTTCATTCTGCTTTCGTATAGCCCAGGTCTCTGAGGCGTATGTTAGGGCAGGAAAAACAGTGGAGTCGAATAGGTGGGCATGAAGCCAGACGTTCTTCATCTTCCTCATCGACAACGCTCTTGAAAGCAACGCAAGTCGCTCGTTTTCTCCTGCCCAGCTTCGGATCTAGTTTGTTTGATATGTTGACTTCGTGACCCAGATACAGGAAATCCTGTCTTGACGTCGATGACGACGTCATTGTAGAAAATCTGGTGAAATCTTGGTCGTGAGTCCACTGTACAGCTCTCGGAGGACTCTAATGTAATAAGAAGGAACGCACTGAGTGCGCAGGACTTCTATGACCGCTTCAGTTTCGACGGAGTCGAATGCCTTCTTCAGGTCGATGAACGTAAGGCACAGCGGCAGCATGTACTCTCGCGACACTTCGATGATCTTCGTAATGGTGTGTATGTGGTCGATCGTGCTGAATCCTCTCCGAAATCCTGCTCGTTCGCACGGCTGTCCTTCGTCCAGCGTTCTGCTACTCCCATTCAAGATGACTCGAGTAAACGGCTTGTAGACTAGCAGCAGATCGGGCGATCACCGCCACTCAGAAACTGTTGTGCTTAGAGCTCCTTCAGCCATAATTTCGTGTTGTTCTGTGAAATATAAACCCAGTACACAACATTTTTCTTTTGCTAAAGAATAACTAGGTGCTGTATGGTGAGTTGACCTGAAAACTTTCAGCTATCCGGGAAACTTACTTACGGCCACTTACACGGGAAGGTTTTCTCAAAGAACGAAAGGAACCACACAGAGGTATAGATTCTGGCGCTGTCAGTAATATTCAACAAATCTGTGCACAGCCTCAGATTATGTTGCGAGAGTGTGGCTATAAACTTAACTCATTCGCGACAATGTCCACACATATGAGTGGACAGCGAAGAGGGCGCGACGGACGGTGTCCACTCATATGTGTGGACGGGAATTTTTGGGAAGAACTTCTTTTTTTGATGTTTTTGTTCGATTTTCCTTTCAAATTCCCAAATTATAGTAACAAACCAATGTCCAGATCTTCTTCCAAAGATCGATTGAAATTTACTTACAGAAAGTAACACCTCGCGAGGGACGATGTCCACACAAATGTGTGGGCACCCGCGCGCGCCAACAAGGCAGCGGGCCGTCGCGCGCATTGTGCGCGAGAACACTCTTGTCGCGAATGTGTTAAGCAATGGAGACAAAACATGCAAACAGTGGTCAATGAGGCTTCATCGCGTTCGGTTCTTTGAAAGGCCAGTTTCTTACTAGTGGAACCATAAATTGGGGCGTTAGCTTTAAAACCTGATGAGTAATATTGCATACTTCAAATGTTCCTTTTTTCTCTCTTTCGATTCCTAGGACCTTTGAGTCAAGATTTACAATTTACTCATTGTATTGAATTTAGAGCGCACTAGAATTTTTTTATAAATGCTTGCAAATCAAAACGCTTGTCTACACCGAACACATTTTTAGTCATACAAAAGCATCTGCTACTAGCAAATGTGGTGAATTTTCTGTTTTCTGATTTTCTGTTTTCTGGCGTTTTTAGCTTTTTTGTTTTCTGTTTTCTGACGAAAGCTATTTTCTGTTTTCTGCTTTCTGGGAAAATTTTCAAAATTTCCGCCCACCCCTGGTTCCAGAAATGGACTTCGAGTACGTTTGCTTAAAAGTAGAGCGAAGCTCTTCAACGAAGCCAGAATACAAACTGAATACCATCCAAGAGGCTGCAATGTGCCTCTTCAAGATCGCCTTTGTGTCTCTTCTCCGCCCATGCTTGCCTTTCTTTTACCAACTGGAAGCTTCGGTATAACCTTAGGAAAGACAGTAACCTAGGGAGCAAGATCTATAACAGCCTTTCATTGCCATTATGTCTTTGTCATCGTCCTTTGGTCTCGTGGAAGAAATGGATGGAGAAGCCTTCGCGGCGCTTGAACAACGGCATGTGAGCCTAGACACTGACTTCACAGCCTCGCCTCACTCGTCGCCCTCAGCCTCACAGGATGGCCTTCGAACTGCCGGTGAGCTTTTTCGATGCAAATATTACAGGATGTGGGGTCCGGTGTGTGGAGTCCAAAACCATAGTTACTTTTTTTGGAATGCTCTTCTGTGGTCGAAAAAAAGCGTGTGGACGCGTGAGCGCGTCCACACGTGAAGTTCATGACGCCCTGCTGCCACCCAGCCATACGTGGTTGGTTGGCGTTGTGGTAATGTGGTAGCTTCACAGCAGCATGGCCGTGGTTCGACTCCCCCTCTCTACTGGTGCTTTTGCATTTTACGATTTCAGTGGGACCCTTTATCCCTATTTCCAACACATTTTTGAACAAACACATGGCAACAATCGTTCACATTCATCGAGCTCTTTGAAAGTGGAAAGGTGCGAATTTTCGACTTGCAGGTTGAGCAAGGAAAAAACTGATGCCATATTCGTATTCAGCACCCCAAATAACCCCACGTACAAAGTTTGGGCGACATTGGTGCGGCTGACCTCGCCATCCTCACCCGAGCCTGGGCCTAGAGCGGGCTTTGCACCTCGCTCTTCATGGTCAGACAAGGGCGGTTATTGAGGTGTGGAGCCATTTGAGGTGGAAACCAATTGAACACGAGCGATGGAGGGCTACACAGAAAGTAAAATATCGGTGCCACTACGTCCTTTTTTGATAGGGTGATAGAGAGAAGCGTAGATGTTCAGTTTGTGAGCAGTGTATTTCGCTTACATGCTTGTTCGCAATCTTCCTCATTGTTGAAGAAGGTTGGCACATCAATAGTTATTGTTACCAGTTCGTTACTACGTTTTTGACTCCATCCACGTAAAGAATCTAGTAGAATTCGCTATCTACAACACCTCGTCTTGAAGCAGCTTGACTGTTCGAAAATCAAAAGGGGCCATGCACTGTACTAGCGAGTACGAAACAAGTTACTCATACTTCGGTTACGGGTGCTACTCGGAGTGCTGATCATAAATCTGACATCGGTTTCTGGATTTCCCGTTTTCTTATGACAGGTTAGAGAGGGTGTGAGTAAGTGAGGGTTGTGGTCGGATGCACTAATTTCGTCCAAACTTTGTGCGTGGGAGTTATTTGGATCACGCATCTTCCATCAGTTTTTGATTTGCTTAAATTGGAGGTCAAGAATCCTCACCCTTCCACTTTCAAAAAGCTCGATGAACGTAAAGGACATTGTTGCCACGTTTTTGTCCAAAAAATGTGTTGGAAATGGGGATACAGAGTCCACGGACATGTCCAGCCTTCAGTTGCCATTAAGTCATATAGAGTGCAATTTTGAACGTAGATGTCGCTTCTGGATGCAGAAAACTGCCGTGTCCATGACTTTCTGGAAAAATCTGAAAAATTGGAGACCCCCCATTGACTCCAACTCTGCCGGCAGAAGATCTTCATTTTTGACGCGTATAACAATCATGATTCGAGACTCTTTAAATATTCAATTCCATAACTTTAGGAAACAACGATGAGTCTCCACGTTGTCGTAGACATTTCTAAAAAAACTTATTAAGAAATACAAACAGCGCCTAAAAACCTGGCAAATACGAGGAAATCCTCTGCCAAAACCGGAAGAGTACGATCCCTCCGCCCAAACGGCGTCACAGTACGACCCCAGGATAAAGCTTGAGGTTCGATAATCGAAGGGAGGTCCTACTGTGGCCTCGTCTGGAGGGGAGGGGTCGTACTCTTCCGGTTTTGGCAGAGGATTCTCTCTTATTTTCAGGGTTTCAGGCGACGTTTTTAATTCTTAACAAGTTATCTTTTCCAGGAATGTCTACGAAGGCGTGGAGTCCCTCCCTCGTTCCGCGAAATTGTAAAAATCGATATTAAAAAAGTTTTAGATAATGATTGTATGACTTGTTAAAAATAAAGATCTTCTGCAACCAGATTTGGAGTCAATGAAAAGTTTCCATTTTTCAGATTTTTTTCAGGAAATCATGGACGCGACAGTTTTCTGCTTGAACTAGCGGCATCTACGTCCTAAATTGCAGTATATAAAAATCGAAGTTTCAAAAAATTGCTAAGGAAAATTAAGTGATTTTCCTACAAGATTATTGGAAGCGCTCTTCGAATCGATGACGGAATGGCAACCGGAGGATGTACTCTTCACGGAACTAATTTTCTATCTTCTGCACGAAACAGCATCAGAAAGTGAAGTTGCACTCTATGTATATAGAATTACAAGCCGAGTTTGACACGCGGTAATAAAACCTGTTTTTCTGGAACGATTCGCTGTATGAGGAGACGCTCCGATTTGTATCATTTTCCGAAAATTTCGACAGATTTAATCACATGGAAGCTGCTATTCTTACAACCTGCTTTTTAATGCGTAGAATCCACACTTCTTATAGTTTTAAGAGCTCTGTGAATTTTCCAGAGACGAAAATGATCTTCTCGCAGAAAAATTTCTGTCTTCTGAAGGAAAAAACACGCAAGAATAAAATTGTGTTTCATGCACTTTTAAGTCATGAGTATTATATAGTAAAAAGCTGAGCTTCTTCGCAGCGATCTCCGATATGATTAGGGCGGATCGTATTTAAATTTTTCGTTTTTCAGGAAAAATTAATTAATTTTTACCTGAAACAGATCACCCACACAGTTGAAATCTGACCACAGAAAGTTTCAAGACTTGTTCAATGCACAGTGTAAAAATCGTGGTTTTCTGAAACGAATAGATTGGATCAATCCCTGGTCGATATGGCACCGACGTCAAAGCAGCGACGAAATTCGACGTTCACAAAAATGACTATAACTCGGTAAGCTTTTCAAAATTTGAAAAAGCCGATGGCTTCTTAGAAACTAAAAAAAGTGCTTTCACACAATATAAAAATCTGTTTTCAAAAACTAGACCTTCTTACGGGGCGGAGAACTTCGATTTTTGTGCGAAAAAAAGTGATTTTGTATAAATAATTATATCTCGGTTCCTTTTTCGAATTTTAAAAAGTTATTAGTTTTTTGAAAACTAGAGAAAAACCACTTCTGAAACATATAGAAATTAGTGTTCAACAGGGAGGACTTCAGATGCGGCGGTGGGGCTCGGTTTCTGGTCCATTGCTACAGAAATACGTGCTAAAAATCGAACCCCCTCCCCGCCACCTATGAGGACCTCTTTTTTAAACGATTTATATATGTTAATTTAGCATTATTTCTCTAGTTTTCAAAAAGCTACTGCTGTTTCTGAATTTCAAAAAATGAACCGAGTTATGATCAGTTTTGTGAAGAACTTCTCGTAGACTCTGCACCGACGACATTGGAGTGATTTCACAGAATTGATCATAACTCGGTTCATTTTTTGAAGTTTAAAAATAACGGTAGTTTTTTGAAAATTAAAAAAATTCTCATCATATAAAAGTCGATCTTTAAAAAAGGGGTCGTCGAAGGTGGTGCGGGGATTCGATTTCTGGTCGATTTTTGCCAAAAATCGACCAGAAGTCGAACCCCCGCCACCAACAAAGATCTCTTTATTGAAAAGAGATTCTATAACCATTGGAGAGCGCTTTTTGCGCACTGAACAAAACTTGAAACTTTCTGTGGCTAGATCTCAACTGTGTGGGTGATCTGTTTCAGGTAACAATTAATCAATTTTTCCTGAAAAACGAAAAATTTAAATACGATCCGCCCTAGTCATATCGGAGATCGCTGCGAAGAAGCTTAGCTTTTTACTATATAATACTCATGACTTAAAATTCCATGAAGCATAATTTCACTCTCGCGTGTTCTCTTCTTCAGAAGATAGAAATTTTTCCGCGAGAAGACCATCTTCATTGGCGATCGATGATATCGGAGAATGCAATGGCTCCATGTATCCTACCGTATTTCGGAGCTTGTTCGACGTCTCTAAAAAATTCAATAGCTTTTAAAATTATAAGAAGTGTGGACTCTGCGCTTTAAAAAGCAGGTTGAAAAATAGCGGATTCCATGTGATTAACGGTGTCGAAATTTTTCGGCAAATGATACGAATCGGAGCGTCTGTTCATAAAGCGAATCGTTTCAGAAAAATAGGTTTTATTACCGTGTGTCAAACTGGCTTAAAATGTTTATGGTACAACTCCACTTTCTGATGCGGTTTTCTGCAGAAGAGAGAAAATTAGTTCCGTGACAAGACCATCGTCCGGTTGCCGTTCCATCATCGCTTCCATGAGTGTCAAAAAAAAATTTGTGGATAAAGCACTCAATTCAGCTTTAGAAATTAACACTCGGCATTGTATAGAGTACAATTTCAAATGCAGATGTTGCTCCTTCAGGTACAAAAATGTCCGTGCCCATGAGATGCTCGGAATGCCTGAAAAGTTGAACTTGTTGTGATTAATTCGACAACTGCTCTCAAAAGTGCTTTATTTTCAACTGTAAAGAAACAAAATATTATTATCAGAAGATTACTTACACATAAGCTTTATCAGCGTTTCTTCTAACAATCTACTAAATTAAGCAGTTACTCAGTAGCACTCTTTCTTGAACTATTCTTACACAGTGGAAGCTGCACCTGGAAAGAAGGACCTATTAAAGGGTACAAAAATTGCATAAATTTTTTTAGAAAATTCATTAAAAATAGGAAATAAAACAGTGGTCTACACAAGGGGGGGGGAGCGTACTAGATCCACTCTGGGAGGGAGGGGTCGTAAATTTTCGGCAAAAATCGAACTGCTTGACCCTGACTGATCATGACGGTAGTGCCTGCGGAGCCAATTAACGTTCTCGCGCCGTGACACCCGCCGCTTGAAAAGCAGCCCTCACCATGTAGGCGACAACCTAGCCAAGCACGGGAGCCTGCAGATCGACCGCGACCCGACTGAGGGCGAGACTACCGTCATGGACAACATTGACGAAGAATACGATCGCTTCGTGCACCATCTCCGCGATAGTGCTAAGGGAGCCGAGAGCTTGAAGACCACCAAGGAACGTCCGTCTCCGGAAACTTTTAAGCTGATACACCGGCATGGATAAGCACGTGCATCAGACAACTATCATCTAACGTCTGAACTTGTGAAGCTATGCAGAGCGGCGATTGAAGAGGATCTTAAGCAGGGATGCTGCAGAGGCAGGGTTGAGCATCTGCAATGCTCGCAAAAACTTCGTCAACTTCAAGTCCAAGATGACCGCTCTCCGACATCCTGACGGGAGCGTCACCTCTTCCAGAAGGACCATGAGGAAGATCATCGCGACTTCTACTCTGATTTCTTCGATAGCCACTTCCACCTGTCCCAAGCCACCTTCCGCGGAATGGATGCGTCGTCCCCTCTGCTCTCCCTTCCGAGATCCGACACCACATCTCTTCGGTGAAGATATGTTCAGCACCTGGTCCCGACAGGATCAGAGCTGAACACCTGACGAGTCCCCGCCAGCCCTCTCAACACTTTGGCGTGACTCTTCACACGTTACATGTGGGAGTGAAGGTTCCATCTGATGGAAGACCAACAGACCGCCTTGCTCTACAAGGAGGGAGACATGCACGACATCGACAACTATCACCCGATCTCTCTACTGTCCATAGTCTACAAGCTGTTCGGATCAGCCGAACGCCTGTCAAAGGACAGCCAGATTTCAGGGGATTCAGTACGATTGACCACATCCACACCATTACGAAGCCAACCGAAGCATCACGAGAGCACAAACTGAACCCTGTGCCTTGCGTTCATCGAAATTAAAAAAGGCATCGACTCAGTCGAAACTGAATCGGTCATCGAAGACCTGAGGACTCAGTGCGTTCCTTCTCAGTACATTAGAGTCCTCCGAGAGCTGTACAGTGGAATTATGACAAGCATTTCACCATTCCACAACGACATCGTCATCGAAACGAAGATAGGGATTCGACAAGGGGATACCATATCCCCGAAGCTCTTCAGCGTCACCCTCGAAAACGTCATGCGCGAAGTAGAATGGAAAGACATGGGAGTGAAGGTCGACGGTCGGCAGCTGCACCATCTTTGTTTCTCTAACGACATGATACTTGTAACACTGAGCATCAGCCAGGCGGAGCGAACTTCGATCGTATATGTAGGAACGTTGGACTGCTGCTGAATCTTAATCTGAAGACGATGTTCATGAGAAAGAGTTTCTGATGCCTCATTCTCCATCTACAGAACGAACATTTCCGAGTGCTCCAGGTACGTATATCTCGATCACGAAGTCGAATTGCAAGGGCAAACATGGGCACCTAAGCGTCGCGCGTATTAGGCGACGAGTTAGATCAGTGGTGGTCGATTAGGCGCGTAGGTGATCGGCGCGCAAGTGATCTCAGGTCCGCGTAAAAGGGGACGTCATCACGCTGGTTGCAGATTGTCCACAATTCCGCCGCCCTCCCCCGGGGATTCGATCGTCCCCGTCGTCGTCAAGTCACCCTTCCTTAGTCCCATTTGATCTTATTTTTTCTGTGTTTGTTAATAAATATTTTGATTCTATCGTGTTGTAACCGTAAAGTCGTGAAATCGACAGCATACTGGATCGGATCCTACTCCCATACATGACATGGGGGCCGAACCAGTCCAGTGTTGAACGTATCGATCACGACTGTGCGGTCAACTATAGCCCTTTGGATTGATTTCTAGAACGTTGCCCGAAGTAAGGACAACACGAATAGACACCAAAAGAAAGGGTGTTCGAGAATCAAGACAGAAACGAGTCCGAGCGCTTCGCAATCGTAATGGATTGGTCCCCGTGGTACAGTCGCGGTGTCAAGTAGCAGAAGTCGTGTTACAGGAAATGAGTCCGATCGATGTGATGATGAACGATTAAGAGGAGTCTGAGATAAACGACAAGGAGAATCAGGAGCAGGTCGGTGATTCCCATATATGAGGTTGAGTGGCGTGCTGAGAGAGATAGTAAGGATGATCAAGCTCATACCAGACGTAATCAAGGAGCAAATGGATGAGCATAAGTTTTTTGCGCGTTATAAGAGTAAGCACGAGATGAGCCTGATCGTAAGTGCTAAAGTGGATAAAGTATGCGCAACTGTAGAGGATCTTGTCAAGTGCTTCAGTGTTACAGAGGTACTGGTCAAGGAGATCGTGGCGAGAACTAAAGGCGAGAGGTATTGAGTCAAGAGATGAGTGGTGTGAATAGATAGAAACTGTTGAGAAGGATGGAGGTATTATTGCCAATCTATACGACGAATTGAATGTTAATGTGTTGCAGGTAGTACCGACTGTCAGAGCGCTCGCTGCGGAATCGAAAATTAAGGAAACAGCTGTATGTCAGTTACCCAGAAGTGAAGAAACTGATCAAAGTATAAGTGGCACATTGCCGGGATTTCACAGTCGGTCGTTGGAAAAGCCGATTGGAGCGCACTCAGGGCACAACTGGAACAATTTTGCGGCTCGTTCGGCAGAAACAGAAGCAGCCGTTACAGGTCAGAATTCAAAGCTTCAGAAACTGAATTTTGTTCAGTCGCTGTCTTGTGCGGATCGAGGAGTTTTCAAATGGAAACAAAATGAGAATTTCGAAGAGTTTGTTCGAAGGTTTCACCGAAAATATACGAGGGTGATAACCGATGATGAATCTCTGATAGAGATATTAGGGGATGACCACCTTGGAGGTCGGGCCAAAGATGTTTTTAAAACATTACCACCTAGCATAATGAGTAAGGGATTAGACGCGGTAATGAAAGAACTTGGCCTGCCGCTGTCAAACGACTCCATCGCAGATAGGATGAGAGCGATCACAGAGCTGCGTACCTTACGTATGAGACCGGGGCAGAATATAACAGACATCTGCGTGGTGCTGGAAAAGCTGGGCAAGAAGGCGAACCCCGATAGGCACACAGAGTCTAGGTCTCTGGAATACGCCCAGATATTGTTGGAAAACCTACGCGATTTGCCGGAATATGTGCAATTAATGAGCATTGCATCGCGCTGGCCCTGCAAAAGCGTATGAAGAAAGCAGATAGCCATAAGTGTTGAGCAATCCAAGGCCATGTTTGAGGAAGGAACACGCGGAAGGTTTAATAAGTCTCCGGAATCCCTGGAATGGAAATTAAGGTCGACTGCATGTATGCTCATGAGTCCCGGAGGGAGCATCGGAATGACTCGTTTAAAGAGAACGGTAGAGACGAATGCGAGAACGGAGTAGGTTCACCGTGGGTGCGTAGGGCGCAAGCATATACGGGTGAGAAAGGGCCAAGGTCCGACGAGGCCAAGAAGTGTTTCAACTGCGCGAGAGTAGGATATTTCGCAAGAGATTGTCCGCAAAGCCCAACGAAGGTTAGGAACAATAGAGATGTTAATAAAGTGCAGTCACAGACAACCGAGAACAAGAGTGTGTCGACACTATTCGGAAGGTCCGAAGTTGTAGTGTGAGGGCAAATTCATCACGTGGTAAAAGCGGTGGTGTCAGAATCATAGGGAAGCTAATACGCAGAAATCTAAAGATAGTAGGATTGGTGACACTAGCATAAATAGATAGCGGTTCTATGGTGAGTATAGTACCGGTTAGCCTACTAGAAAAGGATCAATGGGTTTAATGTAGATTCATTGCCCGTTATCGATGACAAGGAAATAGTCCCACTGTTCGACGTCTCGGGCAATCAGATGGAAATACTCGGCGGTGTTACTATAGAAGCAGAATTGGAAGGTGGACGTAAGGGCGATGTTTCGTTCCATATTTCGCCTCAAAGCGACGAGGTCCTCCTTGGGATGAAGCTGGGAGTAAAGATTTCGGTATATGGATTAGAAGCAGATAAAGAAATAAGCATTGACCATAGTGACCAGATGAGTGTCGAAAACAAGGAAACCGCAAGAGTAGCAAGACGAATTTACATCCCGCCGTACTCGTCAGGGATGCTAGAAGTGTAATGCAAGGGGATGGACCAGGGCGAGAAGATCTTGGAAGATCTTGTGGTCGTGTACCGAGGGAGTTCCTAGAGGCGTTTTCAAGATAAATAACCAGCGTGCTACTGTACCTGTTGATAACTTTGGAAGTAAGGTTGCGTTATGGAAGGAAGGCGACGAGACCGGACAATGGGAGACGGAAAAGTGGCAAAAAAGTGGAAAGAAATAAACCCATTGATGCTGGATCCCACGGGGGATAACAAGTCGACTAAAGGCAGAAGCGATCTCCTTTTAGAGCAAATAAGTGGGAATGCGAGTGCGAAGACTTTGGATAGGGAGCTCCTGGAAGTATTCGATGCATATAGCGACGCATTTGCCGTATCAGACAAGGAGCTGTCACGGACGGATGTTGTTGAAATGAATATAGATACAGGGGACAGCACACCAGTAAAATTCAAGGCTAGACTTGTACCGCTAAGTGTCCGACCAATGCTAAGGGAACTACTTGAGGACTTACAAAACGCAACATCATAGAGAAAAGTTCGTCGCCTTGAGCTTTTCCAATTGTGTTGGTCTAAAAGAAGGATGGATCACTTCGATTATGTGTCTACTACCGAGAATTGAACAAAAGGATGAAGCAAAACTCATACCCACTACCCACCATTGAAGCAATCCTGCAAAGTCTAGCAGGGAAAAGATTCTTTTCCACGCTCGATTTATGTAGAAGGTATTGGCAGATATCCTTGTCGGAGACTGCTAAGGAGAAATCCTCCTTCACCACGCTGGAGGGACTTTTCCAGTTCCAAGTAACCCCTTTCGGATTAAGTACGACTCCTGTGGTTTTCCAGAGACTCATGGACAGTGTTCTTTATGAGGTAATATGCTCTAAGGTCTTTTGTTACTTTGGTGATGTTATCATATGTACGGGCACAAAAGCGCGACACCTGTAATTGCTTCGAATCGTTTTCGAAAAGCTGAAACAAGCCGGGCTTCGGTTGAAGGCGAAAAAGTGTGTGTTGCTCCAGACAAAAGTATCGTTCCTAGGGCATGTGATCGAGGAGAAAGGGATACATATGGACCCTGAAAAAGTAGCAGCAGTTCAACATTTTCCAAAACCCAGAAATAGTAAGGACTTAAGGACATTTCTGGGACTTGCCTCATATTACCGGAAATTTTGTCTGGGATTTTTCAAGCACACCGGGTATTTGTTTCGAATAACCTCGACAAAGGCAAAGTGGACATGGAAGGCAGAGCACGAGAGCGCCTTCAATAAAGTGAAAAATATTATATGTAGTGCACCTGTACTAGCGCAGCCTGACCTAAAAGCAGCACGATCAGGAGTAGGGCCCTTCATAATTTGCACGGATGCATCGAATACGGGTTTAGACGCAGTGCTATCCCAAGAAGGAGAAGATGGACACCTGCACCCAATATTTTTTTATGTCGAGAGCATTAAGCAAGGCTAAAAAGCATCATATTACGGATCTGGAAGCACTGGCAGTGGTGGTAGCCATTAGAAAATTTCATATGCTTATATAAGGGCTTCCAACTACGGTGATGACGGACCACCAACCACTCACTGCATTGTTCCAACGAACCAATGTGTTTGCACGTGTATTAAAGTGGTCGCTAGAGGTGCAACGATATAACCTAAATATCAAGTACGTGAAAGGGAGAGCTAACGTCATCGCAGACGCTCTGAGTAGAGGCGTGACCATTGTGCAACAGAAGTCTCAAGAAGGAGAAAATGAGGCTGTAGTGAATTTTGTAGAAAAAGGAGACAAATCAAAGGGGGGATGGAATTAGAGAAAGATCCTACATTTGGCGAAATAATAGAGTGCGTGGAAAGTGGGAAAACTGGTGATATTGTACGTTTGCCAGGAATGAAATACCCGCTACGTATGGCCGAGTTTGATATGGAAACGGTAAACTAATGATGTATAAGGAAGATGGATTATTAGTTTTTGTCGTAGCTGAGTCAACTCTTTATGAGATTTTCCACGATGTGCATTGAGAACAGTTTGGAGGACATTTTTGCGCTAGAAGTTACTGCGCAAACTATCTAAGCAGGTGTTTTGGCCGAATATGGCCCAGGATGTCCACAGATGGTCTAAGGAGTGCCAAAAGTGTTTTATCCATAACTCACGGCAAGTCACTGTGCCGCCTTTAAAGCCTTTGGTGACGAACCGGCCTTACGAAGTAATTGGAGTCGATATCCTTAAACTTGGCTTGACGTCAAAAGGAAATAGGTACGCCGTTACCGTCATAGACCTGTTTTCAAAGTATGCTGCTGCATATCCTGTGCCAGACAAGTCAGCGCGAACGGTAGCAGAGACTCTCTTCGTTAATTGGATAGCGGAGAATTGTCGTTGGCCGAAGACTATCTTATCGGATAGAGGAGGAGAGTTCCGGGATAGGGTGATGAAAGAAATTGCGGAAATCATCAAAATCAAGCACATCATGACTGAGGGATACAATCCCAGAGAGAATGGTGCAACCGAAAAACTTAATGGAACTATCCTGGCAATGCTAAGGAAAACGGCAACGGTGCCAACTGAATGGGACATACGACTTCCGTTTTGCTTAATGGCGTATAACATGACACCTCACTCAGCAACGGGAGAAAGTCCTTATTTTGTCTTGCACGGGAGGGACCCCAACTTCCCATCGAACGTGATTCCTAACACAGGGCAGTTCATGCTGGAACGATCCCTCGACGACTATAAGGCAGAAATACTAGAGGGCGTAGCGGAGGCAAACGAACGTTTAAGACAGTATAACGCACGCATTCGGGAAAGCATGAAAAGGGCACATGACGAACGTAATAAAGTGGACATCCAACGGCACCCAAAGATAGGGGATGGAGTATATGCCCTGGAGCCTAGAGAAAAAGGGAAGCGTACCCACTCCAAAACTAGTTGGGGAATGGGCTGGACCATTCAGGGTGGTGGAAGTAAGCAATAATTCAGCTCTCATCACTAGAATTGGGGAAAATACGGAGTTTGTTAGAATACAGTTTGACATGCTGCGAGTTGCCTCTGGCTATATTTCCGACGAAAGAATCGACACACAGACCAGTAGAGGGAAAAAGGGTAGAAAGAAAACAGTGGCGCCGACGAGAGTGTGCAAATTGACTGATGCTCGTTTCAGAGGAGCATCGCTGATGAGCCCCCTCGAGAAGGGACATCTTTTGTTCAAGTGTGCAGACGGATGTTTGGATGGTGCTACCCTTGGAGATATCAAAGGAGTTCCGTTTCCCGGCGCTGTAGGCAAGGAGGAATTCGGAAGCTTGTGGACTGCATGGCTCGCGTGCAGCATCTTCAGACGAAGTGATATCGACCTGGGTACGAAAATAAAGTACCACCGCCAAGGACATGTCTTCTTCGACGCGGATTCGCTAAAGATGGTGTTGAAGTCCGCGTACAGCAGATGTGTAGATTGGACCGACCTTATATGCAATACGGTTAAAATTGCTGAACACACGTCGGTCGAGAACCACAAGGTTCATCACTCCTACAACGAAGCACCACAGAAAGTCAGAGAACGAAATGCAAGGGACAAGCCGAGGAAAACACGACCCACCGGATTTGCTGCATTCGAAGGCGCCAACCCTATGGAGAGGGGCGGAATTCGAGGAGAAGACGAAAGTGGTCATGAATTTCAATAGACTCGTGGAAGTGCTGGAAGGATGGCGCAGTTATCGTTTATGGGTAATCGTGTGGCCTCTGGACCCAACATTCAAGGACGACGTTTTATGCAGACTGATTGGACTCGTGAGAAGTTTCTTCGAAGAAGGCGGAAAAATTGCGACGGCATGGCCACCGGTAACCTTCAAGAATCAAGGAAAATGGCACAATTTGATCGACGTTTGGAAAGCCTTCGATGAAGCCTTACCGAAGCCGAGGCGCACGCGACAGCTTGGGTGGAGCACGGGGGTGACCGTTCGTACATAAAGACCGCCTCTCATCGCATGTGCTGGTTCTCCCTGTGAGACCTCTAGACTTCTTCAACCTATGGTTACGTTGCCACGAGGTTTTCTAGGCGCACACCAGGGGTGTGCGTAATTACGATTTACGGTGGTTTTTCGCATTTTTTACGATTTACGATTTCCTGCACTTCCGGTCGTAAATCGTAAATTTTTGTACATTTTATCTTTTAGCACAGCCACTTCCCACAGGATATGATGCTACTACTTAAGGTATAACGGCGGGCACACATATAGAGACGCCTCTAGCATCGCTTGCCGTTTCCTATTTCATTTTGTTTTTCGATTTTCTGATGTGGCATCCAGGCAGAAGACATCGACATGTGCGCAGCCGAGATCGGTTTCTGTCTCTACTAAACTATTTGTCTGACACTATAAAGACTGCCGCTTGATGTCAGACCTGTTCTTGAAAAGCAAGGGCAGTCATTGGAAAGTTAACTGCTCTCCACAAGGTTGCTGTTTTCGACATCTCCTTTTTCTTTTCTGTCATGTACACCAAGGCACATAGAACTCAGACTCGGAGGTTATTCCATCCCAGCCAACAGAGAGACATACAAAGCCGGCGAGGCGAAAGTGGAATTTCCCATTTCTACTGACCCATGTTACTTTCGCAAAGGAACTGCAGCCTGGTCGAATTCTTCATAGACGGATCATTTTATCCCAAAAGAATGCAAGCCGGCATTGTTGTTACAGCTTGCAGCCTCGATACGAGCCATTTGAAGCTTAAAGAAACTGACTTGAATCAAACGAACAAAGCTGGAGAGAAACCATGATCTAATACCATCCATGAAAGTAGGCGTGGGCAGGGGCAGTTAACAGACTTACATCGAAGGAACGAACCAAGAAACTGTCCATTACCACTGCACGCCACAGAGCGGAGCAAATGCTGTGAAATGGCGGTAAGCAAACGTTCGTTACAAAACAAGCCCAGGATAGCCAGAGCGAGCGTAGCCTGTCTCTAATTACTAGTACATTTTTTGAAGGTTTGAAAATTTAACAAGTGCAATTACGCGCTCTAGGTAAAAAGATAAGCGATAACGTGCGACGTTAATCAATCTATTTTTGTCTGCACTACGCATTTCACTTTCATGGGATTTCGCAGAGGTGATTTCAATAAGTATTTAGCCCATATAATGACTAGTGGTGGCCAGCCAATGAACAAGTCAGAAAGTATCCTTTCTAAGTAGGTCCGATAAAAATTCAACCACTCCGAATAAATAGAATGATTGACTGTCTAGGGAAGAACTCAGGAGCCAGGAGCCTGAAATCGGGTGCACGCAACAGCCGGCACCTCTTCCTACTGCAATACCACGTATCCATGTGTATCGCGCGGTGATTATTGCAAGGTACCCTTGCATCAAGCAGCTGGCGTTTAACTGAATACCTCCCTGTGGTTGTTTACAGGCCATTTTCCTTCAACACGTTTCAACTAGACTTTCCTAGACAAAGTGGACATTCTTCATCTGAAGCTGCTGCACACCCAGCGCAGAAGAAACTCCTTTCAAAACAAACCCTTCAAATCAAAAAGGGTGTTTGTGGAATCAAACTGAACACTCCTAAAAGCTGCCACATAACATACTTCCATTTTAAAAAAATATTTTAAAAACCGACTACGCAGGGTGTCCGAAAACGTTTCATATCGTTTCAGCTCTCATAAGGGAAGAGTCGGAAGCGTATGTCTGAACGGGAGGAGCGAGTCAGATAGGGAGAATCTTCACCCCTCAATTGGTTTGAAAATGTTTTTATTTTTTGCCAAGTCGTTAAACCCAAGGAGTAGGGGGTCACAATGGGATACGGTGCAGCACGCGTTTGGGGGTCCTGTACGCCTGCGATGCTTCTGCAGCCAGTGGCTCGGATCGCAGGTGGGTAGAGGGTTGACTCATGCGGGAGAGGTCAGGGGTTTGGTTCTTCTGCGCTGCTGCACTTTTGCATTTCAACTGATTGGTTGAGATTTGGGGGATTCTGACGTTTATACCTTTTTCAGACGTTTTCTGCGCATTTTTCCAGCTGTACGCTGTGGTATTCAACATGGTGATAAGTGTTCAGCACCAGTGGTAGACAGGTACAAAGGGCCCGTGTAGTGAATCGCGGTGTCTTCTTCCATGGTTATGAGCACGCAACCAAAATCCAATTGAAGACGTACCCTTTCCTCCGAAACAAGAGTTCCACCCGAAAACATTATCATATGCCCACTGCTTGCCTGCCTCTCCACGTCCATCATTTCATCTTGCGGATCCCAATCTTCCTCTTCTTCTTCCACCACTTCCAGCTGTTCGTCTTCGTCAACTTCAAGTTGACATGCTTCCAATTCCTTGAGCATGCTGGCCATCCGTTCGGCCAGCTTGTTTTCTTCCCTTGAACGCTCCTTGTCTAAAGGTGGGCCACACTTCAGCGTGAGCAGATGGATCACCACTCGAGCTTCGGCGGACATTGTTGGTGTTAGGTTCTAGAAAACCTTCAGCAGACATCTGATTTTCAATTTAGGCCTATTTTATACTTCGGCGACGCGTCGCCGACGTCGGCGACGCTATGCTGTAGGGGCTACTACGCACTGCGTAGCAGCCCGCACATCACAGTGTCGCCGGCGACGTCGCCGAGAGCTCCGCAGGGGGTGTTATACTTCCGCCGCCGCCACAGACGCGTCACCGACGTCGCTGACGTCGCCACAGACGGGCCGACGACTTCAGCGTCGCCGACGTCATCCAAGGGTGGCAGAAAATGCGCTCCGATGGAGTGTTATGATTGTGGGTTGGTTCATCGTCCCCGGAACTGCCATTATCACCACCGTACTTCGAGTTACGAAATCGAGAAGTGCAAAAGACACCGTTTTGCGATCACAAAAAGCACAATTCATTAGAACACTGAGTGTTTGGGAGGGAGTGGGACCCTAAACCTTAGCTCCTCTTCAATTTGTCACTTTTCTTCCTTTTGTGTCCTTCTCAGCCCTTCCGTTCGCATTTTCCAGGCCTATTTCCTTCCTTGTAGAGCAAGTAATACTAAATAGAACTGTGCAGAAAATAAGTAGTGTTTCCTCGCTTTCTCAAATGGTAGTGCAAACCTCTGCGAAGAGCTTTTTCGAGATAGAATTCTTACCAATTAAGAGTTAAATTTTCCTTTGAACTTTGAGAATTCCGCGTAAATTTAATTTAAATACGATTTAACGAAAAAGGTCTTTGCTAAACCGCAAATGCTGGTAAAATCGTTAAATTGGTAAATCAATAGTCGCTAAATGCCCAACACTATCGCGTACTTCTATTATTATCGGGATAGACTGCGCCATGCACTCCTCTGTTATTTTGCATTTTACAATCTATTGATAATCTTTCGCTTGAATACTTGTTATAATCTCTTTACAAAGTAACCGTATCGATTGATTTGTGCTTCTTTTAAAGTTTAAAACCTAAAAACACACTACGTCTTGCAAAAAATACAGGGCATCCTAAAAAATACAGGTACCGCTTGAATGGTTCTAACATTGCTGCTAGTGAAACCTTTGAAGACGTTTGAGACTCATATGAAAGTACAGGTAACGAGATTTATGTAACGTGTAAATAGCCCCGTCGGAACCTTGCTTTTCAGACTTGTTTGATTGTGCATGGTCTGAATGCTTAAAATCTTATTACTACTTGGCCACATTAATCTATGATGTGCTTTTGATAATCTCCTGTCAACGACGTCCCCGACGCCGCCACAGAATCTGTTGACGACGTCGGCGACTCGTCGCCGTAGTATAACATAGGCCTTACTGGCAATGATGAGGGAAATAGTGTATCGATGGCCGTTAACGTCAATTTGCGGAATCCACAGATCTCGTTTCTTCATTTGAACCACTTGCGACGTCACGTCCTGATCTTCTTTGGAAATCCGAGCAGATTGGTTTTTCCGGGGTCATCGGTCCATCTACTCAGACAAATCTCGGGAACGACCGCCGGCCGATCCGCCCACTTTTCGATTTGGCGGACAAAGGGGGGAACTCCGGCGGGGGCGTGTCCCCAGCCTTTGGCCGGCCATCGGCGCGCATCGATGCGGAATGTGGACCGCCGGGCGGTCCGCCCACTCTTGGGCTTGCTGGGCAAAGGGGGGAACTCCCGCGGGGGTGTCGGTCCCGGCTGGGTTCAGGAAAATTCAGGAAAACGGCTACCGCGGGATCGCTGGGGTCGACCGCCGGTCGATGCCAAAAGGCGGACTTCCCGCGACCGGCTGGCGGTTCACAACGGGTGGCTGGCGGTTCACAACGCTCGCCGGCGCCCAAATCGATCGGCAGCACGCGCGTCGCGGCGCGCGAGGCGGCGCTGTCCGGGGTCGACCGCCGGTCGAAGCCCTGGGCGGGCAAACGGCGGAGCTCCGGCGGGTGGCTGGCGGCTCACAACGCTCGCCGGCGCCCAAATCGATCGGCCGCACGCGCGTCGCGGCGCGCGAGGCGGCGAGCGCGTGATTCAATTGTTTGAGCGCCACCGAGCGGTCGGCGCTCACAGTGGGCTTTCGTCCGGCGCCCCTTCGTTTTTTTTGTGGCACAGGCTCTTAAGAGCTCAGCAAACCAAAGAGATCTTCGGTTTGCTGAGCTCGTCGTCTTTTGAATGTGCCTGGGTGCGACGAGAAGAAGCTGCTAAGGCGCAAATAGGGTCGGAGGGAGGGAGGGGGGGGCTTACCCCATACCCAGTGCCGTTGGTTTTACGCCTTGGAGAGAATCACGTGAATGTGAAGTTACATCGGAATGGCCTACCTCAGTTCACCGCAAGAGTAAAACACACCATTGCTGCAAAAAATCCGGTTGCAGCCCTGTCCTACAAGGTGACCCTCCACACGACCCTATTTGCGCCTTAGCAACTTGTTCTCATCGAACCAAACTCTCTGAATGTTCAGCTCGATTTTATTTGATACCGTCTTGTTTTAGAATGTTCAGCTCGATTTTAGTTGCTATCAACCGTCTTGTTTTAGAATGTTCAGCTCGATTTTTAATTGATACCAACCGTCTTGTTCTAGAATGTTCAGCTCGATTTTAATTGCTATCAATCGTCTTGTTTTAGAATGTTCATCTCGATTTTAATTGCTATCAATCGTCTTGTTTTAGAATGTTCAGAGTGTTTTAGAATGATGAGAATACGGCGTCCCAATCGTAACGACCGGATCAGTTTGACGAACACATGAGAATAGCTTGCTTGGAGGGGGGGGGGGGAGCATTAAGTCCGACTGACCTGGCATGTCCTAATCATAACGAATACTAAGCTAAGCGAGATCGCGCAGTGTATTCGACTAGCTCGCCGCGGTATTTAATTCGATTGATAGCAAGAAGATTTTCTGCGTGAAGTATCACTTGACAAGAAAAACTGTTATAGGAAGACATATTCTCACTTCTTGTTTCAAGCAAACAGCGTATACTCACAAGCTGTTGTTCTAGGACAAGGCGATGCTGTTTTCACTACACCACCTTTAGCTGTTCCCTCACTACTTGTGCGTGAATTTGCGTGTGGCTGGTGCAGTTGCGTCGTCTCTTTTTTCTTCATGCCTTATCACATGCCGAGTTGGTTATTGTTTTCCACTGCTTGCTTGCCTCTCCACGACCATCACTTCATCTTGCGGATCCTAATCTTCTTGTTCTTCCACTAGCTGTTCGCCTTCGTAAACTTCAAGTTGACGTGATTCGAAGTCCTTTAGTATGCTGGATATCGTTCGGCCAGCTTGATTTCTTCCCTCGAAGGTCTAGGGGTGGGCCACACTTCAGCGTTCAGCATGAGCATCGGCGGACATGGTTGGTGTTAGGTTTTAGAAAACTTTCAGCAGACCTCTGATTTCCAGATGACACGCAAAGATGCGGAAAAGTGTGTATCGATGCCGCTTAGGTAGTCTGCGGGATCCGCAGACCTCCCACCTCCGACGTCACATCCTGGTCTCTTTTGAAAATCCGAGTCGATAGTTTTTTCGAGGTCAATGGTCCATGTAGGAAGCAGACTGTGAGAGCCTGTAGCCTTTGTACGCTACCCGTATTGTGCGCAGTGCTGCTTCATGCACTTCGTACCTGTGTATAACTGGTGTTGAACATTTATACATCACCATGCGTGAGGGAAAAAGAGACGACGCAACTGCACCAGATCTCATAGAGGGCACCCAAAGTCCACCTCCAGTTGCTTCACTTCTTGCTCCTTTCTTTAAGTAGTTGACCTGAAAAGCAACAGATCCGCTACCAGTGTTGCATTCAAGAAGTCATTTGTCGTTTTCGCGTCGTCGTCTTCGCGTCGTCGTTTTCGCAATGAGGATGGATAATAAGCTCTGAGAAGCAGGGGAACTAAGCGGGCTGGTGCCCGCTCTGAGATTGCACATGGTCGTGAAACGCTCACATATGACGCGGTTTCTGTGTTCTCCTCCGCTGACGCGGAGGAGAGCAAAGAAACCGTGTCGTGTCTATGTGAGCGTCACTTGTTTCCAGAATTCGACTTCTTAAGTGGGTTTAGTTTGGAAGTGAACTTACCTAGAAGGAAACGAAGCATCAGACATGGTTGGTTTGCCTTTTTCTGTTTCCACAAGTAGTGTGATCGTGGAGTAATGTGTATGTCGTTGTCTTATAAGACGCCATGCACATTACTCCACGATCACATTTTACCCCTGGTAGTTAGCAGAGCCGTCCACTTGCTAACCAAAATCCACTTAGGAAGTCGAATTCTGGAGACAATTGTTGTGTGATTTTTTAAAATATAAAAAATGGACTAAGGTTTCTTTCAAATAGTAGTAAGGTGGCAATTTGTTAGTGTTAAAAGAAGATGCTGCGCCATGCCCTCATCCGTGACGTCGATACGTCCGTGACGTATTTCTGCAACAGCTGTGATGGTTTCCTCACACGGGATGGAATCTGTAGTCGAGTGGCATGTCGTCGGCGACAGTGAGTAGATGAATAGAATAGAAGTTTCACGAAACATGCTTGCAAGCCTTCGCTTTAGTGTCGCTCCGAAAAGGTCGAAGAAAGGAAGGAGGCCCAAGCCCAACTATACTACCCTTGGCGCAGGTTGGTATTCGGCAAACTCCGGTTTCATAGACGGCGAAAACGACCGTTGTACCTTTTCGTTGCAGAGGAGCCGTCTAACTCGCCCTGGTATCTTGAAAATAGCCAGGGAAGCTCTTCAGTTGAAGATGCAAATAGCCAGGGAAACCATGCAATTGAAGTTGAAAACAGCCAGGGAAGCTCTGCAGGAAGCTGCTCCGAGAACCTAAGTCCACATGGTAATTTTGGTTGAGACCCATTCGAGCCGACGAACTTTTAACCCAACTAATTTCACACTTTCAGCTTCGTTGGTGTCTCGGTTGCACCAGCTTGACACCTCTGCACAACATCGTCGTCGAGTGGCCTCTACTGCTTTGCGATCTTCCGGGAGACGCAGGACCTCACCTCACTCAGTGTCGTCGATGACAACACTTAATCAGGTGGCAAGTAGCGACTTTTCCCATCCCCAATTGGACGCTCTCCTAGGGACACTCTTGTAAGGCACTCTCTGCAAGTTCCGAAATCAAAGTAAACCTCTTCCAAATCTAAACTTTTACAGCTTCAACTAGGGACTCTCCGATAACAGTTAGAGCACTTTTTCTTTAGGACAATTTGGTACGACTTCCTTTGAGATTTTTCCACCTCATAAGCCCCGATGAGTGTAAAAATTACATAAGTAAGAACAGATTTTTTTTGAGAAAAATGTAGACCAAATTTCGTTCTGAAGCCTTATTCATACCATGTCCAATTTAACCTGGACATGGTATAAATAAGGCTTTAGGTTGTTCAGCAAGCAGAGACATTTCTAGAAATATCTCTGCTTCCTAGTTCGGTCTACCGCTACATTTAAATTGTGAATATCCGCCTTGCACAAACAGACTCTTGTAGTTTATTCGTTTATTTATTAATTGCTGCCATCAAACATATATCATAACACAAAGCACGAAATATGTGTAAAATATATAACTAAACAACTTAAACAAAACAGTTCAAACAAAACAATTTTAACTAACCAAGTTAAAAACAAATACTAAGCTGAAAAAGCAAGTTACAGACATTCCTGAAGGTGCGATTCACAACAACCGGGTCGACTTTGAAAAACTAGGATAGCTTGTAACAAATGTGGAGTCCGGACCCAAGTACGAGGTGCCCACTCTTTGTCCTCCACCATATGGCCCTGAGGTTTTCCGGTCATCATTCTGCTGTATCGTCCTATAGGAATCGGTCATCAAGAAGCTGCGAGGCTGCCGACTCGACATGGAACGCGTGAGGGCCCACACGCATGCGGTCAGCTCCATTCCAACCAGCTCAGACTCCCCTGTCGTGCGCTCGTTGTGCGAAACGGTCCGCCAGCAAACAGATATCATTGTCGGAATAGCTGCCACTGTAAGCGTATTCCCCTACTTCACTCTTCCACTTCATTCACTGACGGTCCTCTTTAGATCGATTCCTTGATCAGTCTCGGTCTCGCACAGGATGCAGCTCTTAGGAGGGCTAACAGCTACGTCGCCACAGCGTCCAGAGGAACACTTCCAGGAGATCGAAGGTTTAGTGTAGAAAACCTCAACAGGGCGTGGATCATGGAAGCTAAACCACCGTTCAAGCTTCCGCCGTTAACAGTTAACACTTTTTCTTAATTCCGAAAATGGGCTTCATTTCACAGAAGGCTAACTTCGGGGATCTCCTCGCCTGCTGGCAACGCCCAAGTCGTCCTGGCCCGAACGACCACTATTCCCTCATCTTGGATTTTTGCAGGCGATATTTCCAGCATGTAAGAGTTGTTGATCTCTGTTCTTCAGTTAACACCCACCCCACACTCACATACCAACATATACAGTTCTCTTAGGCTTGCGATCCTGAGCGCGAAATCCAAGGTTTCGCTTGTAGACTAACTGGCAAGGCTGGGAAAGATCCTGATCTTACAGACCTGCCCGAAGATATTGTCTCCTTCGTCATTGGTAGGTCCTCTCGCTTGCAAATCGGGATGCGAGGTCTATCGGATATCGAGAAGTGCTTAACATTCAGACTTCCTCATGGATGCGTTGGGACTGGGCAACCCTGATATTGATAAGCACGAGCGAGACCTGGTCGCCCGACGGAGCCTGTAAGCTTTCATGTCTCTTCGACAGCCACTCAAGTGTTCCACTCCTGCTTTGATCCTGATCACTGCGCAGGTTCTGGAATACGCTCGGCAGCAATGACGAGGAGCGGTCTAAATTTTTAAGGCGGCTGAAATCGGCAAAGGTGGAATGGATATCGTTGGCAAGGAAGGCTATTGGGCGTGCACTGTGAGTAGTGCTATTCATACTCCACTCCATGTTTACACCCTTCTGCTCCGAAAATGTGCATTTAGGACGCACCTACGCTGCTAGCACGTCAAACCAGATGGTACGCTCGTCCCGTCAAATGTGAGGAGAACTAATTCTTGTCTATTGCAAACTTGCGATGCACTCCTCATCCGCGATTCTTTTCAGAAGCGCAAGCGGCCCGTGTTGCACAGCACCGAAAACATCACAAGTGAATAAAATCGCCGCACTAACAATGAACCTCCCACGACAATCCTCCTTACCTCCTTAGTTGCTTGTAGGGGCCACATCTTAACGATATCGCGACGAAGAAAGATTTCAAGAATTATCACTCCCATATTAAAGTAGCTCTTACTCTTACTTAACCGTCGCTGTCCAGAGGGTAGCAGTTTTTATTTATGTGTAAACAAGGGGAAGTCTATCAAAAAAAAACCAGAAGTTTCGACCAAGAGAGCTCAATTCAATTCGTCTACACATTACACATCGCTGAGATGCGGCCTCTCAATGCTTAGAGATTTGTTTTTTAGTTTGCTGAAAGTATCATGATTTTGAGATCTGTTCCTCCTCCATTGCTTGTTTCAGCTGAAGATGATATGATTCGATCTCCAGTTGTTGTTATTTGATCACCAGTTGTTGTTGTTTTTTAGATGTTCAATTATCCCTGTGAAGCCTGTGTTGATTTGTTTGCTTTTCTATTGTGAAGACAATAAAACGCTCTAGTTAAGATCTTCTAAGCACAAAAAGTAAAAAGGTGTGAAAACTGAAAAGGGACACCATCCGTGACTTATATCAAAAGTCCGGATCTCAGGATGACTCAGATAAGGGCATTTCCACCAGGCCAGAATTTCGTTGAAAGGGACGAAATCTGAAAAGGGACACCATCCGTGACTTATTTTAAAAGTCCGGGTCTCAGGATGATTCAGATAAGGACACTTTCACCAGGCCACATTTTCATTGAAGGGGGCGAAAAGTTCACCGTCGTCCATAACTCGGGTCCATAACTGAAACGTGTGACGCTATGGGCCGCTGGTCAGCAGTGAGAGGAGGTCGTACTGGTCACCAGCTGCAACGATGGTCACTGCACAGCACACATCGGATCCGACGCCGATGACGGATAATTCGGGTCCGTGATTTTCTACAAACCTCTGGTAAAGGGCCCAGTGGAATAACGACATTTTTCAAGTCCCGATCTTGGGGCGATTCGACAGAGGTGGTTTCAGCAGACTATTTTCTACCTTTAGACGATCCAAAAGTCATTGGAATCGTTAGAAAATAGTCTGCTGAAACCACCTCTGCCGAATCGCCCCAAGATCGGGACTTGAAAAATGTCGTTATCCCACTGGGCCCTTTACCGGAGGTTTGTAGAAAATCACGGATCCGAATTACCCGTCATCGGCGTCGGATCCGATGTGTGCTGTGCAGTGACCATCGTTGCAGCTGGTGACCAGTACGGCCTCCTCTCACTGCTGACCAGCGGTCCATAACGTCGCACGTTTCAGTTATGGACCCGAGTTATGGACGACGGTGCAACCGGCGGTCCATAACTCGGGTCGGTAAAATTTCGGTAAAATTTCATGTTATGGTCCGCTGGCCAAAAGCCGGTGGACCGCTGATCATATTCCTCCTCGAGGAGGAATGGCTCCTCCTCCGCCTTGGTTATGAACCGCTGCTCATGTTCCGGTGGACCGCAGCCCGAACTGCTTGTGAACCGATGAAGAACCGCCGGACCTCCGGCACTTTAGGTAACCGTCTCCGCCCACGTTTGGATATGGACGTCGAGCGGGTTATCAGAATCTCGTCTTTTCGCCGGCGGTCGCTCCCGAGATTTGTCTGTCCCTATAGGGAAACAAACTGTGAGGAGCCTGCAGCCTCTATACCCCGTCCGTATTGTGACCAGTAGTTCTTCTTCATGCACGTTGTGCCTGTGTATCACTTATGTTGAACGTTTATATTAGGGGGGGGGGCAAAAGTAATGAGACAAAATGAAAAAAATCTTTATCTCTTTATAACTCAATTACAACTCAACGATGCTGAGGAATGTATTTGCCATTAAGGGCAAGGACCTTGCTGCCATCGCCCAGCCAACTTCCTGATACCATCCTTCCAGTACTGCTTGGGCCTGGTGTTGATCAACTGCTCGACATGGTTGTCAAGGACTGCTTGGGTTCTTGTGTCCCTTCCGACTAGGAAGTCCTGTAGGCTCAAGTAGTAGTGGTAGTCGCATGGGGAGATGTTCAGCGAATACGGTGGCTGAAGCATGTGAACGTAGCTCAGCTGGCCAAGCTTATCCGTGGTTACTTGTTCCCGATGGGGTGCGGCGTTGTCGAAGAGGAGAACCTTCTTGAAGCGCTGCGAATGAATAAGAGCGAGTCGCCGGCCCATCTCTTCTATTTCGTTCACCATGGCCTTGGAGGTCATCGTGGTGCTCTTGGGAAACAGCTTCCGGTAAACCGATCCATGGGCGCAGACCTCAAAGCTCCAAAAATGCTTCTCGCCGTGAACATCTCGCCGAACGAAGGTCGGTAACAAGTCACCAGGCCTCAGCCAGACTCGCTGCTTGGCAGGGTTAAGGTAGAAGACGTATTTCTCATCTTGCGTGAATATTGAGCCCAGGCTGCTCGGGGTTGGGAATTGGGCGAGATTTGCGCGACACAGGTCGACTCGTCAGACTGGGGTTTCGGCATGAGACAGGATGGGATTTTGGCATGCTTCTGGAAAGGGCGGAAGTGGTAACTTCTCAGATGGGCTTCAGTAAGTAGCATACAAACATACAAATACGACAAGCACGAAACCAGACTCCAACCACGAGATATGTGGACACGGCATGGGGTGTCTCATTACTTTTGCCCCCCCCCCCCCCTAATACATCACTATGTTGGATACCACAGCATGCAGCTGGAGAAATGAGTACAAAACCTCTGAAAATGGTATAGACGTCAGAATCCATTAAACCTCAACCAATCATTTGAAATGCAAAAGTGCAGCACCGCAGGGGAATTAAACCCTCGATCTCCCTCGCATGAAGCAACGTCTCTATCCACTGCGCTTCAACCCGCTTGCTGCAGGGCCATCGCGTGCATACAAGACCGCCGAACTCGTGAGGTACTGATTACATTGTAACTACAACGACCCCCTACTCCTTGGGTTTAACGACTTGGCAAAAAAAATAAACATTTTCAAACCAATTGAGGGATGAGGATTCTCCTAATATGACTCACTCCCCCCGTTCAGACCAGGGGTGCACACAAAATTCTGTGAGTGAAAATTTTTTAACGAAATTTTTCAACAGAAAATTTTCGTTAAATTTCCGGTAAATCGTTAAATTTCGTTAAAAATACAATTAGCTGCAAACCATTATTTCAAGCGAAAAAATCAAGGAGATCGTATAGGTTTCCACTTCAAGAGGTCAACAGCTAAAGTTCAAGGAATGGAGTGTAACACTGCAATGTAAAATAAACAATTCAGCATCAACAAACACAGAAAAATAAACAAGCCTTCAGCAACAAATTATCTACAGTGTGTGGAGCAAGAACAGGTATAGAATTATCATTCAAGATGATCACCGACAAGGCATCTTAAAATGTGCGATTAGGTAGGTACCCGGAGTTTCCCCCTCCCCCCCCCCCTAGTTCTTTTGTCTGACTGCTTTGCGAGCATATGCAATCTCGATGCAGGCACCAGCTCATCAAGTACAGAAAGAATTGATAAAAATACATTTAAAAGTCTATCAGTGGAATGTTAACACCTTGTCGAACGCACGATTTTCGAGTGCCTGGGACCACTCCACTTTTTGCAACGTTGGAACCGTGTCGTACGGTTCGAAAAGGTGTGGCTCGTCGTCAACGCGTTAGCGTTCAGGAAAAGTGGCTTTTTTTAATTTTTTGTATTAGCGTTTTTCTAATTTCTTTCTTCTCTTTCTTTCTCGTTCAAAAAACGTCCACAGGCCGAAAACATTCTCTCCCACTCGACTGTTTCAGGTGGCGAGCAAAGTATTCGAAAGAGCAAAAGCAAAAGATAAGCAACGCGAGGTGGGGATAGGCATATCTTACAGGAGTAAACGTCGCGCCGCGGAAGCCTAGCGACGAACTCCTCAAGCATCCGCTCTTTCTGCATCGCCTCGTCCTGCCCAGCCGTAGCGGCGCGGACTAAATTAAGTAGCCGGTTGGCAAAGGTGAGACTAGGCTCACCCGGCTCCTGGCGGCACGCTGAAAGAGCTTGGCGAGCGACGTACCTTTGCTGCGGGCTCTCGAAGAATTTCCGTAGGTGGGCTACAACCGTGTTGAAGTCCCGACGTTCCTCCTGCGTGAGTTCCTCCACCTTTTCCCTTGCAAAGCCATCCAAATAGTTGATCAGGAAATTGGCTTTGTGCTCCGGGGTGGCCGGATATCGGCCAAGCCTGAAGGCGTCTTCCACTCGGCGAAGCCATACTGAGAACTGCTTCTGGTTCCCCTCGGATCCGCTAAACGGCTGAAGGTTTGGCGGGGGATTCTCCGGTCCACAGGCGGCTACCACCGTGAACGACTCGTTGAATCCCTCCGCCAAGGCGGCATTTCCACGATTGACGTGCTGGGCCAGGTGGGAGGTCGACTGATAGATCGCCTCCGACGTAGCATCGCGAAGTTGCCTCGCATCGCGACCATGAATGGTCGCGTCGTCCGCTATGTCCGTTAGCACACGCGCCAATGGCGCGGTAACAATTTCAGGTAAGTTGACGGGTGTCGTGGCACTTACAGCCAAAGAGTCGCCGTTGTCTGACGAAGCAGCCTGAGACCGCGTGATGGGTCCCATGCTCTATCGCCACCCAACGACTTATGAAAGTGACTTACCTGCTTATCCGACGAGACGAGGCTGATCCCAGTTGCGGCTGACGGGTAACGGTCCTTCCAGGAACGAATATAACAGAATACAGTAGGTGAGCGCCGATGAAGAGCGGTCCGACCACCAGCAGGGAGGGTCGCACCGAGCACAAATGAGACGGGCCTCCGCGGGGAGGGGCGGGTGGTACTGTAGGGCGGGGCCCGGACTGAGTCGCGTGAGTGGTCGTCTGCTCTCTACCGTAATCTGCGCGGCTCGTCTCTCAGACGCGGCGGTGTGAAAATAAACATTGACATTAACACCCTAGATCGTTCCGCTGATATGTGCCGTTCCGAGCAGAAGCCTCCGATATCTTCATTACGATCGCGAGGCCGAGGAGCGGGTCCCATAACATTTCCGTTATCGCGAAACGCATCGAGGAGCTTGGCATTCGCTGGAATTCAAACTGTTGACCTTTGCTGACTCGATGCTGAGAGCGAAAAGTGCAACGGAGCCGCTTGCTGACGACTATCTTTCCAGTTACGGCCCAAAAGCTGAAAAAGGAAAGAAAAAATAGTGATTTCGAAAAGGGCCTGCTTCATCCAGAAGCTCTCCATCCTAATTAAGCCTTTATCTTGCCCGTCAAGCCAACGGGTCCGTAGATGGGTTCCTTAGGCTCCCACTAAAATAAAGATACCGTAGCGGGGATGAGCTGATATGGCGGCTCGGATGTTCAAAGGGCGAAAGCCGCCGAACTTCAAGGAATACGCCGCGCCCAGAGTCGGACACTTGAGCGCGGGCTCGACTACCCCGTCGCGGTACCGTCAAAATGCCTACGGACGCTGCTCAATTGGTACTTGTTTTCTAGTACTACCCTGAGCGCTCACCGTAGAGTCCCTTACATCTAGCCCGAATCGAGTTTCACTCTTGAGGCTATAACCTAAATAATATTTTGCACCTTACGGAGCGTAACCACTATACTCGCCTTCGCATGGCGGATTCACGACCTTACCTATTCGCGTGCTGCACGTCGACTACCTGCTACAATTCTCCGGAGACGAAACTGCTGCTCAACGCCACTCTGCGGAGCCAACCACGACACTGAACCACATTACCACGAAAACGAAACGGCTGCTCAACGCCTCTCTGCGGAGCCAACACACCTCAAACGAGCTCGTAACACTGGGTTCGGACCTTACAGGTCCCCGGGGACACACGACACTACCCCCTCAGGGGTGCAAGTTAGACCCTTGCTCCAGGGTGACACTCCAGGTTCAAAAAACTTATCCCGGGAAGTGCAAGTTTTCGACCATTGCTGGGTCCCTCGCGAAAAACTACCCTGCGCCGGCGGACCGCGCCTAGGAACTTTAAACTTCGCCCCGCTGCCCGAATTCCGGGACAAAGAGCTGGATGGTCAGCTTGCGCAACCTGCCAGTCTCCCATGCGCTGCGCAGTCGCATGAGGAGGATGCGCACGGAAGTCTTTGTGCGGAGATGCCTTCGTGCGCCAGCTCCGTCACTCAAACTCCGTGAGCGGGAACACAGTTGGCCAGACTGGGTTCGGCTCTTGCAGAGCTATAGGAAAAAAAAACTCACCTCACTGGAGACTACCGCTTCCCGTTCCCAACGACGGGAACCACTCGCTGCTACCAGTAAACGTCGCGCCGCGGAAGGTGCTTCACTGCCTCAGGACACGAACAGAATGAGATAGAGATTTATCTTCAATAGACGGACGATGGGCAGATCACAGGTAGGGTGACGGCTGTAGACGGGCGACGGGATGGAGTCGGGGTCGACACGCCGATGGATCGCGGTAGGTTCTGGAGGTGACGGGTGACGGTGCTGCCAGCACAGCTCGAGGCAGCCGCTCCCGACGGCGGCTCGCAGGCATCTCCCGACTTCGGCCACGCCCTGAAAGAGAGGAATCAAGCTGCGGGAAGAGTGACTCATTGGTGTGACTAAGCTCCTCCTAGAGTCCCTGTCCATCTCCTAGTCGAACACCTTTACACAGGGAGATTAGACGAGTATCTATGAGGATTCGTTGACGTGCTGAGGGCTCGGCAAAAAAATTTCTACCTCCGAAACGCATTAAAGGATTAGGAAAAGGGACGGCGTTACTCAATCGCTTTTATGGAGTGTGCCTCACATTCTGCTTCAACGGGATATCGTGGAGACGATTTGAACGCGTATTTGGCGATGCAATGACTTGCTGTGGCCAGCCGATAGAGAAGTCGACGCTCTATCCTTTCTAGACAAGTCTGGTACTAATTCACCGACCCCAGAGGGATCAAAGGCTTGATTGGCCTGGACGGGAAATCCCGAAAAAAGGCCCAGAAACCTGGTAATGGGAGCACGCTACATTGTGCACCACCTCCGACAGCGCAACACGCGCCCCCAAAATGCTTTGTTTCCAAAAATTTAAAACAAATTCATGAAAATTTAAATTATTCTTGCTGATTTTGATAGTGTTTTTGAGGAACATGCAACATTGGAGAGTACTAAGGATAAATGTGATAAAGACACTGAGAAAGAATACCGTTAAAAATTCCGTCAAATTCCTAACAATTTCCGTTAAGTCGTTTAGCCAGATTTTAACGGAAAATGCCGTTAATTCGTTAAATTCGTTAAATCGTTAACCGTTAAATGTGCACCCCTGGATCAGACATACGCTTCAGACCCCTCCTTGTCAGAGTCTGCGTCAGGAAGTTCTCGGGCGAATCTCAAAATGCCAAAGAGAGATTTTTGGTGCTCAGAAAACTGATCCTCTTAAACTAAAATACGGGATTATCGTAGTTTCTGTTCTCAGAAAAAAGATGAGGAATATCGTTGCGCTACGCGTTGAGTACCTCGTACGATTTACGGCTTACGATTTACAATTTACGATGGTTTTTTGTAATTACGTTTTACGATTGACGAAATTTCGGATTTCATTTACGCACACCCCCGGCCTACACACGACAATTAGTGCTTCACACGTTACAACTAGTGTTCAGCTTTAGCATTAAATTTCATTTTTCAGTCGATATCCTACTATATATAAAGCAGCAAGCGTGTGTCACTGTGTCACTGTGTCACTGTGTGTGTCACACTGTCCGTCCGTCCCACTTTGAGTTGGGGCGCGGGAGCCGAACACGTCGAGAACCGTGCATGGCGAGCCGGAGAGGTACCGAGCACGTCGGCAACCGTGCATGGCGAGCCGGAGACGTGCCAAACACGTCGGCAACCCTGCATGGCGAGCCGTAGACGTGCCGAACACGTCGGCAACCATGCATGGCGAGCCGGAGACGTGCCGAACACGTCGGCAACCATGCATGGCGAGCCGTAGACGTGCCAAACACGTCGGCAACCCTGCATGGCGAGCCGTAGACGTGCCGAACACGTCGGCAACCATGCATGGCGAGCCGGAGACGTGCCAAACACGTCGGCAACCCTGCATGGCGAGCCGTAGACGTGCCGAGCACGTCGGCAACCATGCATTGCGAGCCGTAGACGTGCCGAGCACGTCGGCAACCGTGCATGGCGAGCCGCAGACGTGCCAAACACGTCGGCAACCCTGCATGGCGAGCCGTAGACGTGCCAAACACGTCGGCAACCCTGCATGGCGAGCCGTAGACGTGCCGAGCACGTCGGCAACCATGCATGGCGAGCCATAGACGTGTCGAGCACGTCGGCAACCGTGCATGGCGAGCCGCAGACGTGCCGAACACGTCGGCGGCACGAAACTTCAGCCCTGGGGGTAATCTAGGTCGCTGAACACGAATCTGAAGTCGACCAATCGATATCGATCGATATTATCGATTTTTTGAGGATGGCGCTCAAGTGGCACGAAACTTTAGCCCTGGGGGTAATCGAGGTCGCTGAACACGAATCTGAAGTCGACCAATCGATATCGATCGATATTATCGATTTTTTGAGGATGGCGCTCAAGTGGCGCGAAACTTTGGCCCTGGGGGTAATCGAGGTCGCTGAACACGAATCTGAAGTCGATCAACCGATATCGATCGATATTATCGATTTTTTGAGGATGGCGCTCAAGTGGCGCGAAACTTTGGCCGTGGGGGTAATCGAGGTCGCTGAACACGAATCTGAAGTCGATCAACCGATATCGATCGATATTATCGATTTTTTGAGGATGGCGCTCAAGTGGCGCGAAACTTTGGCCCTGGGGGTAATCGAGGTCGCTGAACTCGAATTTGAAGTCGACCAATCGATATCGATCGATATTATCGATTTTTTGAGGATGGCGCTCAAGTGGCGCGAAACTTTGGCCCTGGGGGTAATCGAGGTCGCTGAACACGAATCTGAAGTCGATCAACCGATATCGATCGATATTATCGATTTTTTGAGGATGGCGCTCAAGTGGCGCGAAACTTTGGCCCTGGGGGTAATCGAGGTCGCTGAACACGAATCTGACGTTTGTTTTTGAGGTATGAAGGTCTAAAAGTTGGGAAAAGAAGATGGTCGGAGTGTTCTCTTCTCGGGGTTTGGGGGCGAAGCCCCCAACCAGTCGGAGGCGGCCGCTAGGCCGCTGAACGACTGGTTAACCATATTAACGGTGCTAAATCGCAGTGGAGGTAGCTATCAATATTTGTTTCAATTTAGTAACCACAACACGTTTTGATCAACCACGTGCCTATGAATGGTAGTCTAATGAAGGGTCTGTCCTAGCGGAGAGGTGGAGACTCCACTCTGCTCGAAAAAACATAGGCAAAAGTGAAAGCAAACTACTTCACAAATACAACACGCATAGCGAGTCTGTAAATAAACAGCGTTGTGCAATTTCGGTGCAAATAGGCTCGGGATGGGTCACCATGTAGGATAGCCCCACTATCTAGCATTTTGTGCTGTGCAAAATAAGAAATTTGGCACTAGAGCTGGTACGTTCTACGGTGAACTGAGGATGGTCACTTCTGATGTAATTGAACATACGTGTGCTTTGTTACCAAGGTAAGGGGGATCTGAGTAAACAGTGACCCCCAAAGCCTATTTACGCCGCAATTTTTTCCGGGGAAAGCATTCCTGTGTGTGTTGTATTCTCTCTCATCAGGGCAGATCCTAGTATTATTTCGTTTGCAGTGATGGGGCATGGAAGGGACGTTGCTCTGAACTTACATCCCGACAGCAATTGCTTATCCACTGAAATGAATCGAAGAGGATGAGCTGGTAAACTTCTCGTATCAGCGGTGTAAACGTGCGATGCCAAGTGTAACCTGGTGTCGGATTCATCAACGACTTACAGAACTGTAATAGAGAATTCACACCAGAAAACTCAGATAACGCTGCCTATCGCTCACCATATCGCTTGACAAGTCGCGCTATCAGGGAGTTCGGCTGTAATTTTCTTCGGTAAATTGCTGTAAGTCGTTGGTGAATCCGGCCCCATGTTGACTGCACCTTATACATTGGATCGAAAATCTTCGGATAATTGGATGATTCGGATAACGGCGATTTCGCGGACACCGAATTTTTGGATGATTCAGATCGGGATATCCGAATCGGATATGGAGAAATGATTCATTCGATACAATGGATCCGATCGAAAATCTTCGGATAATTGCATGATACGGACAACGGTGATTTTGCGGACCCCGGATTTTTGGATGATTCGGATAACGGCAATTTCGCGGACCCCGTATTTTTGGATGATTCGGATAACGACAATTCGCGGACACCGGATTTTGGATGACTCGCATAGGGTTACCCGAATCGGATATCCGAAAACAATTCATTCGGATCCAATGTTTACTGCACGTCGTTCTGCATTTAGCCGTAGTAATTTCTCAAATCTATGGGTTCCATTATGATTGAAGATCGATTGATTGATTGTGATTATGACTGATTGCTTCTATTATGATTATTTTACTTTTTCTTCACCACTACAGCGCACTCGTGAAGAAAGCAAATTATAAGACCTATTTGTTGTTTAAGATTCTGCGTGTGGATGACCCCAAATTACTTTTACGAGCTTATAAATCCTACGTTCGCCCGATAGTGGAATTCGGAATAACAGTATGTAATCCATTTAAAAGGAAAGACATAGAGCTGCCAGAAAGTGCTCAAAATAATCTAACTCGGAAGCTATACATGAGGTGTTTTGCAAGGGATTATAACGCCATTCCCGAGGTATTAGGAGGGCCAGGGGCCTTAGCCTTCAAACCCTTCAGAGCAAAAGTAGGAAAGCAGATCTGATTATGATGTTGGAGGTCCTGACAAAACGAGTTTCAATTGGTCCAGAAACTTTTTTGGTGCACCAATGACCAGGATACTATCTCAACGGTAGGTCGGAACGGCGTAAGTTTTGTATATGGGCAGAACCGTCTCTTCCTGGGAAGTAACAAACTGCAGGTACCTCGACCCCAATACAACTCAGCGCAGAGTTAGGGGCGACGGGAGTCGCCTGTTGCCCTGTTGATTCACGTGCTCCAGAGCTGATGGGCGCGCTCGGGATGACGGCTCGTATCGCGGATCGCAGCAGTGCACAGGTGGCCTAGTAGGGAAGCGCTCGGGCTCGTGAGCGAGGGGTCGGGGGTTTAGATCCCGCAGACTGCGCTCTTTTTGCACTTTTGCAAAATCCATGTTTATCATATAGGTAGTCCACCTGGGGGTATTATAGTGTATTATAGAGCATGTTTACATATAAAATATGCTTCAAACTACAGATCAGCTAGAATGTTCACTTCTATGTGTCACTAATTTGAAGCCTATTTTGTGTGACCGTAGTTATGTAACGATAGATATTTTGTGGCACTAGTTAAAAGTTCTGACTCCACCGACAAGACTTCGGTCAAAAAAATTTCCGCTGAAACTTCGTCTAGGGGGGTTGGGTGCTGGTCACGAATCTGACATCCGTTTTTCACGATTCGGTCGGAGATCACCCATACTGTTAACAATGGTGGACCAGGCAGGGTCACCGATTTCGCTGAAACTTCGTCTAGAGTGTTATTTGGGGTGCTGATCAGGAATCTGACATCCGTTTTTCACGATTCTGTCCACCTGCCGTCACCGGCAAAATCTATTACTATTACTATTTTATTTAAGCCAATAACAAAACAGCAAAATCATCAAGCGAAAACATAGCAATTCCACGATTGGCTATATAACAAGGAGAAGGAAGGCAGGTTATATCCGAAATAAATCTGCTAGCTGAGAAGAGCCCATGATTTAGATTCATGTATACTATCAACTAAATTCATTTGATTAATATTGCTCACTGTGCACACATTGCAAACTCATCATCTCTCTAGACATTAATTCCATTAAGGTCATTTCAATTTAAAATTTCTGAGAAAGTAAAAGTATTATTTTTTCTAAATCATACCCAGTCTAACCACAATTTAACTGTACCTAAATGAGTTGTTAGAGGGCAAATGAGAGCATTTCTTAAAAGCGTTGCACAAAATGAAGCGGTAAAAACCAGCCGAGTTAGAGCATGGTTTGTAAGAAATTAATCAATTTCGCACCACTCTCGAGCAACATTCGTGACAGGTCACACCTAAGCGTAAGGAAGTAGCCTTTCGAACTTAGGCGAGGTATTCCTTCTTTCAGTAACCGCCTTCGTTGCTTCTATAACTACAGACTGGTCGACCATAATACCGCAGCAATTTGTAGAGTGACGAAGGCTTTAAGAATGTCTTTTTGCCTTATAGTTTTTGCCATCTAACTTGACATGCATTATACAGCAAATTGCATCATACGACTAAGAAGAGTAGATGTTTTGAAGTATCAAAAGTAATTAAGGGACAAAACTGGATAACTTTCGCTCGAAATACTGAATAGCAGAAAGGAGGGAGAATGGGCTTTTCTCAGACTAAGCAGATCCTTGAAACCAAATGTGGAAACACAAAAACAATCTACATAACACAGTGTATAAAATCAGGTGCCTTAATACATTATAATATAGCTAATATGATCTTCGCGGTTCTCGAAGTGCTTCTGAAATCATTCTACAAGTAGATGCTGCTGTGGGGAGGCGATATAATGCTTTAGCCGTATCTGTAATCCTTGAGTATTGATGAAAAATTGTAACCATTAAAACATTCAAAAGAACCCCTTTTCTTTGAGATAGGACTCCAGCCTGCGGCTGAAGGTGGCTGGAGTTGATGATGAGACTAGGTCGCTTGGCAATTTGTTCCACGTTTTCGTTGCACGCACTAGAAATGATTCATAGAACTGTTGAGATCGTATTCTTCCAATGTAGATCCGCAAGGCATGACCTCTTGTTCTATTGCTAAATTCATAAAAATCAAAAAGTTCATTTTTTTCAATTTCTATAAGATCGAAAACACTGAACATACCATTCCTACCGAAGATTTGATTCGTAAACCTACTTTGAACCTTTTCGACTCTTTCAATATACATCACCTTAGAAGGCGACCAGACCGGTGTACAGTATTCTAGTAGAGGTCTAACATATGTCGTAAAAAGGAATAGGTGTCTTACGTGTCTGGAAGGCACGTAGGATAAAACTGCACTTCCTATTTGCCGCCGTTGTTATGTCATCAATATATTTTTCAAATGTGAGCGAATCAGAGTATACAACGCCAAGGTCACGCACAGAATTTGTAGTATTCAACTTTTTTTTGTCCCAGACAAAATGATAAACCATGTGGGTGTGTTTTACCAATGCACATAATCATCGTTTTTTCGTAGGAAATATTCAACATCCATTTTGTTGACCACGAGTGAGCATCTAGGCCGTTTTGAAGGACTTCCGCGTTGTTGAAAGAAAATATCTTGGAGTCATCTGCGTAAATTGAGCAAAGCACCCCATCAGGAAGACATTTCGGGAGATCGTTGATGTAAAGTAGAAACATAAGTGGCCCTAAACATGTACCCTGAGGAACTCCACTAGGTGTTTCATACGTAGCGGAAACAGTAGAAACATCTTTAAGAATGTAATCCTGTGCTTTCCTGTATCTATATTATCCAGCCGAATCGTGAAGAACGAATATCAGATGCGTGATCAGCACCCCAAATAACACCTCTAGACGAAATTGGGGTGTTATTTGGGGTGCTGATCACGAATCACGCATCGCCGTGGTGGAGTTTGGCGCTACACGCGCCCAACTCCACTACGGCTTTCCCTGAGACGGATTGATTCTTCGACACTAACTTTTAACTAGTGCCACAAAATATCTATCGTTACATAAATACGGTCACACAAAATAGGCTTCAAACAAGTGACACACAGAAGTGAACATTCTAGCCAATCTGTAGTTGGAAGCATATGTTATATGTAAACATGCTCTATAACACACTATAATACCCCTAGGTGGATTACCTATATGATAAACATGAATTTTGCAAAAGTGCAAAACAAACGCAGTCCTCGAGATTCAAACCCCCGACACCTCGCTAACGGGCCCGAGTGCTTATCTACTAGGCCACCTGAGCACTGCCCTGATCAGCGATACGAACCCTCATCCCGAGCGCGCCCATCAGCTCTGGAGCACGTGAATCAACAGGGCAACAGGCGACTCCCGTCGCCCCTAACTCTGCGCTGAGTTGTATTGGGGTCGAGGTACCTGCAGTTTGTTACTTCCTAGGAAGAGGCGGTTCTGCCCATATACAACACTTGGGCCGTTCCGACCTACCGTTGAGATAGTATCCTGGTGAGACATCAAGAAGCGGAAGGATCAGACTTCATATTCCTGTGACAAAAACCTAGATTAGATCTAATTTCTCTAAGTATAGAAACTTGCAGGAGTTCAACAAAATACTTTTTGAAGAGGAGGATATCCTATGACTGCCTGTTCAAGCTTTTCAAAATGTTATTGTTTGCAAAATGTTTGGTTAAAGTTGTTGGATGCTACACTGTTAAGATTTGTTTGTCAATCAGTTGCAGTTGCCTAGTTTATTCCAACAAGGCTAACTAAATTTTCCTTTCTTTTCTTCACTCCGTCTCCTCAGATTGACTCTTTTAAGTGTTACTGTTTGTCTGATGTTCGTCTCTGACATATCCCTTTTTTGATAATCACGTGCTTTTATGTTGCACGTCAGTAAATAAATAAATAAATAAATAAATAAATAAATGATTCTTTTCTGTGACATTAATGCCTAGCTCGCAAGGATTTCTCCTGCATGGACCATCTTCAGGCTGTCTCATAACCCATTGAAAGGAGCCGCGAATACCACATCCCACTTGCCCTTGTCTTCGTGGATTATCGGAAAGCGTTCGACTCTTTGGAAATCAACGCCATTCTGAACGCGCTTATGCATGCTCATATACCATCGCCCCACATCCGACTTCTCGATGAATTCTTCTTGAACACATCGATCACCATCCAGTCCTTCGATCGAAAGCTTAAAATTCCTACCGGGAAAGGAATACTGGAGAGAGACACGATTTCTCCCAAGTTATTCACAGCGGCACTCCAGGATGCCATGAAGGGCATGAACTGGGACGACAAAGGCTACCTTGTCGACTGTAAACGGATCAGCAACCGTCGCTTCGCCGACGATATTGTTCTTATCTCTACCACCACCGCAAAAGTCAAGGAAATGCTGAACAAGCTCAATGTGGCAGGTATGAAGATTGGATTGGACATGAATATGTCCAAAACGCAATTTATGGTCAACCAGTGGTGTGACACGGGAGAAGTGCTAATTGCGACCTTACGGGAGAAGTGCTAATTGCGACTTCTCCCGTAAGGTTACGGGAGAAGTCGCAATTAGCAGACCCGCTGCAGTACATAAAGAAGTCCGAATATCGCTGGGCCGGACACCTGCCTCGACTAAAGGACGATAGATGGAGTCTCCGTGTCACAGAATGGCTCCCGAGAGACCATAAGAGACCACTGGGACGGCCGCCAACGCGATGGGCCGACTCATTCTCAAGATCTTTCAGAGAGCGGGGTCTGCCTCACTGGATGCAAGCAGCCAGAGATAGAGCTGTCTGGAAGAGTTTTGGTCCCCGCTGAGAAGTCCTCCAGCCGACAAAAGGACCATCAAAGTATCAGAATAAAGTAAGTCGATCGATGTATGACCTACCGTTTAGCGCGTTATTATACAGTATGATGACTAATTAAGTGCTTTTCCTACAAGACTTTTTGGATCGCTGACTCGCAACCGAAGGATGGATTTGTCACGGAAATAATTTCGTCCCTTCTGAAGGAAACAACATCAGAAAAGGAAATTCTGCCCTATAAAACTTCAAGCCTCACATGATACCCAGTGATAAAACTATGCTTTTCTGAGTCGATCTTCTATATGATAAGGAGTGTTGGTTTTGCGTCATTTGCCGAAAAAAAGCGTCCCAAAAATCGACCCTTTCCAATCGAAAGGTTGCTCACTTTTAGTACCTGCTGTTTAAATGAGCGGTTCCACATTTCTTCTAGTTTTCAATTCTCTACAGAGGCTTCAGAAAATCTACGTAAAAAATCAATCAATAAAAAATCAAAAAATCAATAAAAGAGTTATGGCAGTTCACGTGCGGCAACTGCATTCTCTGATTTCGTCGAGGATGGAATTCTCGTGTAAATAGTTTTCTAGCTTCGAAGAAGAGAACATCAGAGAGTGAGATTGCGCCATATAAAAATTTACGTGCTGGTTATTATATAGCAAAAAACAAGCTTTTCCACAGCGATATTCGACACGATTAGTGTCGATCGTATTCAAAATTCTCGTTTTATGAAAATAAAATTATTTTGTACCTGAAGCTGACTACCTAAACAGTTAAAACTTCGTGACAAAAAGTTCAGGACCTGATCACATGATTTTCTGAATCGAACAGGTTGGATCGGCCGCTAGTCGATCTGCACCGACGTCATTGGAGCGATACAATTGGACCTTCACAAAGTCATCATAACTCGGTGAGAGTTTCGCATTTCAAAAAAGCTTTTGAAACACAAAGGAAACTGCTTTCTTATGGCTTGAAAAAAAGAGTTTTCAAAAAGAAGGTCTTCATGCGGGGAGGGGCGGTGCGACAGGTTGATTTTTGCCGAAATAGAAAAAACTAGTTCTTGCATTATAAGAAAGCACTTTTCTCTCTTTCTCTCTTTTTCAGGAAGTTATTAAATTTTTTGAATTTCGAAAAACGATTTTGCAGCAACGTCATTGGGACCACTTCACAAAGACGTCATAACTCGGCTAGTTTTCCGCAATGCGAAAAAGCCAATAACAATGACTTGCGATGGCCAGCCGATGAACAAGTCAGCGCTTCGCCTCCTCCGACTGCGCTACACGAGCCTGGGGGAGGGGAATTCATCATTTCCAGTAGCGTTTGTCCCGCTTGGTGGCGGGGTCCGCTCTTCTGGTGTGGTGACGCCATTTCTCCCGATCAAATGCTTGAACAGGATGCACACCAGCTATCTTTAAGTCCAAGCGCAACGTATCTAGCCAACGTTGCTTCGGCCTCCTCTGGGCCGTTTTCCAGGGACTTCAAGGTTCAGGCCAACTTTTAGACGGAGTCGTCGTTAGCGCGAAGCACGTGGCCATACCATCGTAGACGAGCTTCACGCAACTTGTCGGCTATCGTGGCGACACCAAACCTTTGTTGTCTTGTGTCGTTGCGAACGCGGTCCAAACGCGTTACTCCGTCCGTCCACCTTAGCATCTTCGTCTCCATTACACTGAGGCGGCTTTCAATCTCCTTCGTCACGGCCCAGCACTTAGCACCGTACGTCGCTACTGGGCGGACGACTGTTCTATACACCTTTGATTTGAGGTACTCGTGTATTGCCTTATCGCAGAGCACCCCAGTCAGCGAGCGCCATTTGGACCAGCCTGCACTCACACGCGCATTCACCTCCAAATTTGGGCTGCTATCGGACGTGACTGTTGATCTAAGATACTTAAAAGATGTCACTCGTGAGAGCTCAGTACCATTGATCTTGATAGATCCGAGCTCAATCACATCCGTCGTCAATTATTCCGTCTTCTTGACGTTCAGCTCGAGTCCGAACAACCGATGCGATCGCACCATCGCCAAGCGATCGCACCATTCCTGTGCCTGTCGCTCGAGTCTGTCTTCACAAGCAAGCATGACGTCATCGGCATACAGCAACGTCCATGGAGCTGCGTTTTGGAGATCTCTGTAATTGCATCCATGACGACCACCAAGAGCAGTGGGGAGAGCGTAGACCCCTGGTGCACTCCGACAGAGATTGGACACTCCATCGAGGTGCCCGCTGGTGCTCGCACTCGGCTTATTGGGCACGAGTAGAGGATGCGCACCCACTCAATAAGCTCTTCAGGGGCGCCCTGCCGTTGCAACGCGTATCTTCTCGCGGAACGCGGTTGAAGGCCTTCTGCAAGTCTAGGAAGGCTAAATGCACCGATTTCTCTTTTTCGCGGTGCTTCTCTAGCAGAAGACGAATGGCGTATATGGCATCAACCGTCTCACAGCCGGCAACGAAACCACACTGTTTATTGGAAAGCTGGACGACATCCCGTATACGTCTATCCACGATTCGCTCAAACTCAGGCAAACGATCACTAGCGCCCGAACAGAAAAGTAGGGCTAGCCTCATGGTTGTACGGCTAGTCAAGATGACGTCACAAAACAGTCGTTGCTATCCTGTGGAGGCCTTCTCCAGTGAGGAGGCTACTGTTGGTAGGGTGTTGCAAAGTGTTGGAATTAGCTGGTGCTGTTCTATTGCAAGGTGGCCCACGCAAAAGAACAGCACCACCTAGCGTGGGCCACCCTGCAATAGAACAGCACCAGCAGGGGCAATTAGCTGGCTGCCTTCGAACCCCTTACGCTCATGTAGCCCCTTAAATGGTCTAGGGGCCACACGAGCGGATGGGGTTCGAACGCCACCGCCCCTATCCAGCTTTTAGCATGCCGGTGAACAATTGTAAAATATCAAAAATTTATTTCCATCAAAAACGTACAATGCGATACGATATGATAGGGAGGAAGCGCATTACGATACGATAAAGAAGCGCATTGCATAAAGTGTACATACACACATTATGTAAATACTCTAAAAGGTGCAGTCCCAAGAGGGGTCATTTTGGACCATGTTACGCACAGGTTAAATGAAATCAAATTTATTAAAACACATACACATAAATCTCAAATCATTTCATTTAAATAATTTTTCGAGAAGAGTCTAATAGGCGGCCGGCTTACGAAACTTAAAACTTAACTTTGGAGACACAAACATTCCCCTCGCCACATTTTACCACATTTTTTAATCTAATAGCCGGCTAACGAAACTTCGGAGACACAAAAAAATTTCCCCTTAGCTGGATCGTTGAATTTGTTAACCGTGAAAAGTGCACCCCTGGGTACCGGATAAGGAGTAGCGTAAATACAGTACCGGACGCGTCTTTTGGATAGACGCCGAAGAAACCGCACTTTTGCGGTTTTTGCGTCTTTTTGCTATAACTCGCCCAAAGATCATCCATTTGAAAAACCAAGAGCATCTTTGAGCTCAGGAGAACAAGCTCTATTGTGTGGTATATACAATTCATATGAAAAATCAAAAATGGCCAAAATTGAAAACTTGCGCTCCCTTGAGAAGGCCGGCCGCGGACGAGTTGTCGGCAGCAAGGCGTCGAAAGCCGTTGCATGCTCACAAATCCTCTAATTTGAGGGTTTTTTTTTTGAGAAACGGTTGGTACCGTTCGACTCGCCTCTTCGAGATCTACACAATCGTATATACAGCTTCGTCAAACCACCGCATTTTCGCAGTGGGTGGTCAAAAATGACGGAAGCAGACTTTTTGCTATTGGAGAAGCTTATATTCTAGGACTTGCATGCTCTCGGAGCATCTCTTGCATGGCGTAAAGTGTTTTGTCATGCCGGAAATCCTCTGAGAGTGCGCCGTGCACAATGCATATAGGATCGAACCTACCAATCGAGGGGGGGGGGGCGGACAGTTTCTAGAGTGAGCATTTAGGGAGTTTTATGAGAAATTCTCAGCCGCCCTACTCAGAAATTGCTGTACTTTGTCCCGGCAAGACTTTGGAGTGCGATGTGCGCAATGTAAATAGGATCGAACCTATCAATCGAGTGGGCGGCGCGACAGCCTGTAGAGTGAACATTTGGGTAGTTTTACAGAAATTCTTAGGCGCCCTACTCAGGAATTGCTGTACTCTGTTCGTTGAAGGCACTTTACGATGACGTGCTCGCAGCTCTCTAGATGCCTAAACTGCTTTAGCACAGTCTGCCATTTTGAAGCGGCGGAGGGCGACGGCGAAGCTCCTTCCGCCCTTACTCGCCCACATTCGAGTTCTCGACGCTCTCAGTGGTACACTCCGTTCAGCTCGAGAAGCTCTATCGAATAGTGTCAATCTCGACCAATTCTGGGAATATCGATTTTTTTGACAATTTCGCGTCAAAGGCGAGGCGGCACAAGGTCGCGGCAGAAGGACAATGACGTCATCGAAAATCGATATTTTTGAGCCGGGCCAAGTCTGATACCGTTCGATAGAGCTTTTGGTGGTGAATTGAATGGTGTTACTGCGAGCAGCAAGAACTGTAATCTGGGCGATTAAGAGCGCGGAGAACATCGACCGTTGTGCTAAATTGGACACACGGGCGTGTTCTGAGCGCAATAACTCTGCCACGTTTGAATCTTTGGGGCAGAACTTGTGGATTTCGTAAGCAGTAGAAAGGTGCGCTAAAACACAGCAACGTAGCTTATGGTTGGGCGAAGTTAGAGGGGTGCGAAAATGTAGGTAAACCTTGTGTGACACAATTTTTTCCGATTCCAGTCGACCACTGTAGGAACACGCGATCAGCTAGCAGCCTACGAATGCGTAGGCTAGCAAACCAGTTAAGGTGCTTTACGATGAAGTGCCCATAACTCTCCAGCTGCTTAACCTGCCTTGGTCCCAGCTGCCATCTTAGAGCTGCGAAGGGCCGCGGTGAATATTATTCCACCCTTACTCGCTCACATTTGAGTTTTTGACACAATAGATAGAGTAATAATCTTGGTTACCCAGCCTCTGGTCATGACCCGAAATCAATTCATTCGCATATTTATCTGCGATAATCCACAAAGCACGGAACGACAAGCCGGAACATAACTCGGCACAAGAGAAAATATGTCGACAACACATAACGGGAGATCACGGGGCACCGGAGTGGGGACGAATGCCGGCGTGGTCGGTGGAAGGAGCCGAAGCACCGCGATGGAGGGCTGGCCGGGTCCCTGGGTGCAGTCGCGCGTCCCTCAACCGTCCGGGTGGCAGTCCTCGAGAGTCCTTTGTCCTCGCTTATATAGGTCCGTCCTCCTCAAGTCCGTGCCTGAAACAAAGAAGGGCAAGGGGCCGCGACGTTTCAAAAGGATGGCCAGCAAGGAGAGAAGCAACATGGTGGTAAAATGTCAAAACGGGACACACCACACCGATTCCTCCTTCGTCCCTTACATCTCCCCTTTTCGCGAAGTCCGTCCTCGGACTTAATACTTGATTGCAGCGGGGATGGTCTTCTCGAAGAAGCACATTTTAGCCAGAACTCTATTGAATCGACACCATGTGATGATTCGTTCCCATAGTGGTATGACTTTGAGCGACGAGAGGCATCCTATGACGAACATTCCGTCTCGAGCTCGGGATAGCGCGACGTTGAGGCGCTTAGGGTCTGCAAAAAACGAATGGTTGGCGTCTTTGTCGATATGAGTCCGTGTGGTACACACAATTGAAACTCCACTTTAGCCGGGAAAGCATTTATATCAAACGGAATTCCAGATTACATTATGTACTCGGTGGTCCGACGCTTCTGCGACGCATGCTGCTATGGTCCCGCAGGCAGTGCTGTAGAGGGGTTTCAGGAAGTGCATGACCTCCTTAGGACGAGACTCGAATAATGTAAAATCCGTGAGCTTGGCCTCGATTAAATCCTTATACGACTGCTCTACAAGTCGTATTTCACCTGGAACGGGAGGGGCGCTTGGGATGTACTGAATATCGGCTAGAAAAGCGTATATTTCTGCTGAGTTGTCCTTAGGTGTACACGCGAAGCGCATGTAGTCAATCTGTCGTGGTCTAAATAAGGCTACGATAAAGGAGTTATCGACGACTTGTTCGAACTCCTTGGGATCGCGAAACCGATTTTTGTTTGCGGTGACCAAGTAACGGTGACCTTGCATGCACAATTTGAATGTGCCGTTTTGCCTGGAAACCACCCTGATGACGAATCCAAAGGTATCCTTAAGCTCGCGATATACAAGGCCGAGCTGAGCCACGCGCCATATGGTGGACTTCCGCGATAAAGTTGCTTCCTCCACGCTTGTGGGGCTACCAGATAGGAGGTTTGGAACTTTACAGTTACGGCGAGGGAATACACCCAGACGAGATCACCGATAATAAGGCTACGTAGGTCGACTTTTCTTTTACCAGTACGAATATTGATGCCGAACTGGTCGATCTGGATGGTATGGAGGTCCCACCGGTGGGGGAAGGGAAGCTCGATATGAGCTGCTTCTAGTTGTGCCCCGGAACCATGCAAGGTTTTGACCCTATATAAGACAGGTAGGATACCCTTGTGGCGTTTTAATCCTCTTACGTAGTTGTGCTGTTCCTGCTGGTCTACTAGGGGCATAGTTGGCAGCTCCCCTTCGCTCCTCTTTATACTTATAATATTGTCGTAACTATTAAAACGACGAAAGTTTTCAATAGCTCTTGGGCCAACCGCTTCCAAAATGGGTACCTCGTGACCCACCTTAGGTAATGGCTCTCCAGATGGGTGCAGGTGTAAGCCACTGTACCCTGCAGCTGTTACTTTCTCATAGTTGTGAACATCCAGGTCGAAGTGATAATACTCACATTCCTTAATCTGTACCCTGGGCCCGTTGGTGGATGTAACCAGGGATATGCTTTTCAGGTAGTGCGTCTACGTAATCGCGGTCCTCCGGTACCGAAGGGAGGGTGGATGCTGGACCCGTGAGATCCACGACCTTTTTTATCTGATTGAGGTGAACACGACGGGGCTGGGACTGCGGCGACGTTATGCTTATAATCACCGCGTATGGATGATCGACCTTCAGACAGGGTCAAGCGTGGGGTTCGATTTTTGCCAAAAATTTACGACCCCCTCCCCTTCCAGGGCGGATTTGGTGGGACCCCCTCCCTTGTCTACATCACTGTTTTATTACTTATGTGGTTGAAATTTTCAATTGTTTATGCCATTTTGGTACCCTTTAATAGATTTTTCTTTTCAGGTGCAACATCAACACAATGGTATCGTCCAAGAAAAAGACGCGTTATTTCTTGATTATTCAAATTGATTTTCTTGAAAAAAGTTGATTAACGCTTTGAATATATGCTGTATTTCGATAATAATATTTCGATTGTTCCACAGTTAGAAATATAGAATTTTGCCATTAATTTTCGAAATAATCGCACCGACTTCAACTTTTCAGATTTTCCGAGGTTCTCATGCATACGACACCTGCACTTGTACCTGGAGGACCAACATCTGCCTCAGAAATTGTACTCTATAAAGATTCGAGTGTTAATTGCTAAGCCTGGCTTAAGCGATCTCCCTACAAAAATTTTTGAGCCACAATTTTTTTGAGCCCAATCCGAATCGCCGACGGGAACGCAACTGAGTGATGGACTCCTCGTGGAAAAACTTCTTCTTTCTGAAGGAAAGATTATAAGAGTGTGAAACTACCGTATAAAATTTTGGGTCGTAATTATTGTACAGTAAAAAGCCAAGCTTCGTCGAAGCGATCTTCGATGACTCGGGCGATTAGTGACAACTGTATGTTAATGTTTTTTATTTTCAACATCGAACATCAATCACAAAGCATGACGGTCACGCATGACGTGAAGTTCTGTCATTCAAGAAGTGTTCCATTCTGCGCACTTCCCGCTGCAGCTCTTCGACATTCTGAAAATAGAAACAATTTAACAGGGCATAATTGAAATCTATTCTCTCTTTATTTTCATCACTCACATTCTTTATGTCCTTGAATTGGCAGTCGAGGCGGTAAAGTGCTGTGGCCGCGGCTTCTTTAGTGAAGCTATATTCTATGTTCATCTCGACATAAATGCGGTCGAACGCAGATATGTTCTTTCTCACACTTTCAATTTCGAGAGCCAGCGCACGACATTGGAGCTAAGAAACAAGTGATTCCTATCAATAGAACAGATTTTTCAGGCAGATGTCTACAGATATTCATACATTTGTAAGCTGTCACAACGATGTCTTGTTGCGATCAAAACTTCTAGCGCCAGGCGGGACTCGAACCCGCACCTCCCTCTGACCGGGCGGGAATGCTCTACGCCATTACACCACCGGCGCCGTTTGATCGAACGCAACATCCACACCTCGTGGGACCGATCAGCACCCACCCGTATCCGGGATGAGCTGGCCGCTGATATCAGCATGGAACCAGTGAAGCTGATGGCCTTGATAGAAACAATTCAAATCAGTTTGTTTAAGCCTCAATTGGCTGGTATCGAGGTTGTAAGCTGTCACAACGATGTCTTGTTGCGTGGTGTAATGGCGTAGAGCATTCCCGCCCGGTCAGAGGGAGGGGCGGGTTCGAGTCCCGCCTGGCGCTAGAAGTTTTGATCGCAACAAGACATCGTTGTGACAGCTTACAACCTCGATACCAGCCAATTGAGGCTTAAAGAAACTGATTTGAATTCATACATTTGGTTCTTTCAGCTCAGGTTTGCCTTCCGCGAACCAATGCTGTGCCATCCTGTAAGAATTCTCTTTTTGACCAAAAAAAAATCTCGAAACAGAAGTAGGTGCAGTTTTGAACTCACTCATTTAATAAAACCATTCCAACAACAAGCTTTATTTTTTCACATCATTTTAATACATATTTCCTTGTGGCCGTTGCGTCCTTTCTATTTGTACTCCAAGGTGAGCCCTATTAGAAGACGTCGCTGTGCTCTTTCCAATGGTAGTACTCCAGAATCATTCCTTTGATCAAGAATTCTTTCCGCAATTCGTTCACCCTTTTGAGAACACGAGCACGCTCCTGACAGTAAACTAAACTGCTGAGGAGACTCCATTTAGAAATGTAAAATTTTTACCTGGAGCAAATCGTTAAAATTTTTAAGTCTTTCCTTCTCTCTCCACTCCATTTCCTCCAAGCTCTCCTTGGAGCGGTAGTCCAGTCGGCGCAGTCGATCTTTATAATCGAACTCTTTGACTTTGAGTTTACTCAATTCCATTTGCTTCGTGAATAATTTGCCGGTGGTATCATATTCACTGGAAACATCATTTTAAAATAGCTTAGTAAAAATAAAGAAAGAAGGGAGATGACGATTTACCTCGCTTCACGACTCATGTGTTGATGTGTTGGACGTAGCAAAAAAAGAACCTAAAAAATTTTATATTAAATGTATTACAAAAATGAATACTATAGGAAAACCACTACAATTTGCATTAAAAAAACATGAAGGATGGAGAAAAGAGCGCCAAGAGAACGCTACAGAGCACAAACAATGCTGAAAAATAGGTGCTGATAACGCTTCGCTTTTTTGAAATTCATGTCAGACATGTTAACGATTTTGCTAAACCTTTTCTACGAGTGCACTCTTGGCGAGTTTTTTTAGGAGAAGCCCAGTCAGTATATACGTGAAACAGCGAACATATGTACATGAAAGCAATAAAATTAAATAAAAAAGAGAAGGCCGTGACCACTCTTTGTCAGTTATATGAAGTTAGCCCAAAAACTGGTACTTTACATGCGATCTGTTGCACGAATAATTTTGAAAATTCTCCAAAAAATTGTGTGTATCTTTGAAGGTCTTGCTCTAGCAAAGCATTCCTTTACCTCGATGGATTTTTGGTCCAGTTTGCGAATTTACTATAATACCGTTCGCCAGTCCAAAACTTGCCCTACGGAATGGGGTAGAAATCGAACAACGCAATACACGTTCAAATCTTAAGCAAATATGCTGCACAGTATGGTACCAGGTGCTTCGATAAGAAAATCAGAGTAGTGAATTGCTGAAAAGTCGTAAAGAGTGACGGACAGTGGCGAATTCTATTTGGAGGAGTTAGGGAGGAGGAAACAAGGTGGACTACCGCCAATACGAGCGAGAAACGCGCTTTTTTTAGTTAACCGTACGAGGCTGTTTATTCTCCTCTCTGTTGTCGTTTATAGTGAGAGCAGGACGTTGTGTGACAAAAAGAACCTTTATGTGGAACAGCCAGATTTCTCAAAAGTCCTACCACGACGAACTGTACCTAAGAATTCGTAGTGGTCACTGCCTGTTCCTTTATTACACACTCTATAGTTTTCCAAAACAATTGTGGCAGTACAGAAGAATACTGAGCTGTGAAAGTCTACCTAGCAAGCTCAAATTCTGCGAAAAGTTCTGCTAGAACAAACGAAAACGCTCAAAAACGTTGAGCTATGGTGCATAGCACTTGGAGCCACGAAGTAAAGCACGGAAGCACGTCCGACCAGGTATTTAATATGACATTTGAGCTGCCATGAGGTCGTTCACGTCCGGGTAGCCATTTGTTTGATATTTGAGCAGCCATGAAGTTCTTGCACGTTCGCGCAGCCATTTGTTTTTATATTTGAGCCGCCACAAAGTTCTTGCACGTTCGCGCAGCCATTTGTTTAGACATTTGAGGAGCAGCCTTTTTCCACTCGAAAGAGAAGACGTGGTCGCGAGGAACACAACCGAAGAAATTTTATACAATGTATAATTGAAGAGAAAGCATTTCTGTTTGTATGAACAGGTGCGTTCGAACTCAGGTCGACTCTGCTCCGACGTGATTGGAAGAACTTCGCAAAATTGATCGTAACTCGGCCAGTTTTTCTTGAAGGCCAATAACTTTTTCAAAACTGAAGGAAATATGTTTTCTGCCATCTACATCAAAGATTGTACTTATAAAGCTTCGAGTGTCAATTCCTAAGGCTGACATGAGTGATCTCCCTAAAAGAATTTTTGAGCCACACTCCGAATCGCCGACGGGGACGCAACTGAAGGATGGACTTCTCTCGGAAAATTTTTCTACCTTCTGAAGGAAGGAACATCAAAGAGTGAAATTGTACCATACAAAAATTTAGGTCGTGATTACTGTACAGTAGGAAAACCAAGCTTCTTCGCAGTGATCATCGATATGATTAGTGGAGATGACATTCAAAATTCTCGTTTTTCATGAAAATTAAATCATTTCCACCTGAAAACTATAGTTAAAACTTTTCCACAAAAAATTTCAAGCCTTGATAAGTTCACAGCAAAAAAACTATGATTTTCTGAATCGAACAGGTTGGATTCACCTCTCGTCGATCTGTCTCCGACGTCATCGTAGCGGCAAAATTTGACGTTTACAAAAATTATCATAACTCGGTAAGTTTTTCAAAATTTGAAAAAGCCAAGAACTTTTTGAAAACTAGAGGAAATATCCTTTCTGCCACATAAGAAGCAGCATTCAAGAATTAGGTCTTCATGCGGGGCGGGTGAGGTATATGTTTCGACCGAAAAAATTGAAAAGATTTTGAATAATCAACCATAATTCGGTAAGTTCTTCGAATTTTTGACAAAGCCAAGCCAATAGCTTTTTGAAAACTACAGGAAATGAGCCTTCTTACCATATATGAGCCTTTTTTAAGAAAAGGGATCTTCATGCGGGGCGGGGGGTTCGATTTTTGGAAAGTATTTTCGCAAAAATCGACAGGACATTCAACCTCCCCGCTCCGCAAGAAGATCCCTTTTTTACAAAAGGCTCATATATGGTAAGAAAGCTCATTTCCTGTAGTTTTCAAGAAGCTTTTGGCTTTGTCAAAAATTCGAAGAACTTACCGAATTATGGTTGATTATTCAAAATCATTTCAATTTTTTCGGTCGAAACATATACCTCACCCGCCCCGCATGAAGACCTCATTCTTGAAAGCTGCTTCTTATGTGGCAGAAAGGATATTTCCTCTAGTTTTCAAAAAGTTCTTGGCTTTTTCAAATTTTGAAAACTTACCGAGTTATTTATTTATTTATTTATTTATTCAAATGCACTCGAAGGTGCACTACAACGTCAACGAAAACCTGGAACAAATAGGTAGCCGTCAAATACAACAGCAAAATTAACATTCAACCAAATTGAAAAAGGGAAACCTAACTACTTCATTAATTACCATCTGGCTATTTTTTTGGCAAATCCCGTAGCAACGAACCTTTACTAAGTAATGTTTAGAACGTTAAAAGTCAAAAAAGAAGTTAATCGTAGGAATATATAAAGCTATAATAAACCTATCCAGGAGCAAGCATAGTTCACGAAAACAGAGCGCATATCGATATTTCAAATGACAATGTAAATAATAGAAAGAAGTGCTTTCCGTGTTGTCGTGCCCCGGGCTGGCCGCCACCGGCATCGTAACGGTGGTCCAGACCCGAGGCAACGTGTATGGCAGACCGGCGGGGTCTTACGGCACGCTAATGCTCTTTCCTTTCCAGCCACGCGGATCCCAACTACCTGGGCCCTGCTGCCCCTGCCGCACCACTGGGTCGAAGCTGAGATGGACTTTAGCTCCCGTGCGCGCTACGACTCTGCGCCAACTTCCCCGCACGTCTCTGCGCCTTGCCAATCTCCCGTAGTGTTGCGATCAATAAAGGATGTTGGACTCAACCCGTGTCCTCGCAACTTCCGCAGAATTGATACACACAGATTTACTACACAAGACTACTTCATAAACACACATACACCTACGAGTTATGCGACCTGCCCCTCTACTCTTACTAGGGGAATCCCCGACAGCAGCCCGCGAGGGTCCGGCGAGGTCCTGCCTGGGGCGTGTGCCCACGAGGCGGTGCTCCTCGCTCGCACCTGCGGTTACCTCCTCCTGGCGTCCATGCCAGGGTAGATCCTCCTCCTCCGGCTCGACTCTGCGCTCCTCGTCCTGCGATGATATCGATGCGCTCCAGCTCCGGCGACGTCCAGCGAGGATGACGATGAGAGGACGACCGGACACGACCGTCCGGGGCGGCTGCGGCACGTGAAGACTGAGGCCCGCGCGCGCGTTCATACTCCGTCGCAGCGAATCGAGGCTGCGTATTCGACAGGCGCGCGCGGCGGGACCAGGTGGGCGCGGAGACCCTGCGTCCTTCAAGAGTCGAGACGAAAGTCACGACACTCCCGACAACGACAGCGGTTGGTCTCGACGGAGGTACTACTGCGAGGAACTTACCTAATACGCAACATACAGACACAGTTGATCGTAGATGTCCTAATGAGGGCCTAAGTCCTCCGAGTTGACCATGTCGAAACTGCGCAAACACGTTCCCCTTTACGTGTGAGGACTGCTGTTACCTGGGCGGTCGCGAGGGGGGTTGTGAGCAGACGATAAATATTTGGGGACCTACGAGTTACAATACAAATCAAGACAAGTAAACAGTTATACAAAACTACTACGTGAGTAAATGATCATATGTACACGTGGAGACATCGTCGGCGTCGGCATCGTAGCTGCGGCTCTATCCCCTGACCGGCTGATCGTAGAATATGGAGTTGATGTAGATGTAGAAGGCGTTGAAGTTGAAATGTAGAATATTGAGTTGATGTAGATGAAGTGGCGATGTAGAATATCGGGTTGATGTAGATGAAGTCAGCTGGCGTCGTGATGTTGTCGTCGACGAGAGAGATAGGCCTACTTGACATTTCGCCTACGAGCGCGGTTACTGCGCTTCTGATGGGACCACGAAACTGCGAGTGGGAGATTTTGAACTCGCAAGGACAAAGAATGAACCCCTTGGACGGTTAAGGCACGTGGAACCAAAGAAGTGTTACCCAAGAGCCAATCAAAAGGTAAGTGCGGTCTCCCAACCGCGTCCCCAGGAACACGAAAGTCGTGTTGTCCGCTTAAGGCGAACCGAAAATACTGCAGCCGCGGAGGAATCGAACTGCGTAGCAGTCCTGGCGACTGCGAAAAGAAAATCCGGCATCTGCGAAAAAGAAAATACCTGCAAGAAGAAATAAGGGGGAAGAGATCAACTAAAGAGTACTAAGAGAGGTAGCTATAAAGTAACTAAGGAAGAGTAACAAATATGCGAGTGCAATGTGTAGGTGCAAACTAAGGAGAGAACTAAAAGAACTAAAAGAAGCTAAGAAACGAACTAACTAAAATAGGAAAGTAAAGAAGGAAAAGGTATGTGCGACTTACGAACTTCAATAATCCTGAAATTGCGCTGCTCTGCGTCGCATCCTGATCTCTCGTGCTTGGGCCATCGCTTCCTCGAGCCTATCGTAAAATTCGTGCTCTGGAAAATCTACGCGCACGTGATTGTTGTACTTACAGAAGGCAGTATGATGCCTTAGGCTCTGGCATGCGCGACATTTGCGCCTCAACCTGCAACTGCGCTCATCGTGCTCTTCGCCACATTTAAAGCATCTACCTCGCTGCGCGTGGATGTAAAGCCTAGCCGATAAGTTTACGACTACGTGGCAGCCTGAGGAATAATGATAACCGTGGCAGAAGAAGCAACTAGGTACCGCATGTTCCTGTTCTTCCTGGAACTGCGGCTCGTGCTGGTACGGCGGCGCAGCGGCGTGAATTCTCTCTGCCTGTAGATAATCCTAGGATCGCGAACGTCCTCAATGTCTGGCGACACTGCGCGTTCAAGCGGAATCCTGACAGGCTGGGCTGCAACCAAGGGAGCTGCGACAGCTTGCATCGAAGCCGTCGGTCGAGCGGCAACCTGAGCTGGCGCTACAACCGGCGCTGCGACTTGGGCTGAGACTACTTCCTCAGCTGCAACTGCGTGGAGGAAATGCTGTTGAACCGCGGAGCTCTGCGGTACCTGCGCGACGTGCACTACCTGCTGGGGTTTGTCCATAGGGATATCCCCGAGCGGCAGCGGTGTCGGTCTCAGGTCGGCTGTCTTGGCCAACTTGTCGATCTCCTCCGAGAAGGTCGGTGATTGCGACTGCCGTTTGGCCCCCGCACCGCTAGATCGTGTCTGCGGTGGGGCCTGCTCTGTTGCTGCGAAAATCTCGTCGTCCTGAATGATCAGGAGGCGTTCGAGGTGCTGCTGCGAGAGGTTTGCGAGAACCTGTTGCGCCTCAGCGACCGTAGCTGTTGCCAGTGCGAGTGCGTCGTGAATATCTGGAAAATGAAGACCGTATTGCGCGAGCTGATCCGCCAAGCGTGGCTGATCGTCTTTCCTAAACGCTTGCGGCCAGAACTGATTATGTATTGCGGCCTGCCTAGCTGTGATGTTGTAGGCCAACGACTGAATGGTCATGATATTTTCAAAAAGCGAAGAACCAAAATTCAGTATTGGCGCATTTGCGAGCTGCGCTAAAAATTCCTGAAGCGAATGACACTGCGCCTTGATGCCCTTCACGTTCTGTACAACAAGCAATACTGCGCATTGCGGATACCGCGATTTCTCTGCGTCTGACCACTCCGGAAGATAAACTTCCTTTGTGATGTAACTGCGGAGGCTGCGGTGAAGGTCTGAGCGCAAGTACGCGTCTACCTGAACATAATCATGCGCACCAAGGTGCTTCAAATCGAAGATGTGCTCAGGATTCAGCGCGACAGTTAGCTTCTGGAGCAGTGCGAGTAGCGGTCTGTCCTGGACCGGAACTGCGGCTAACTGTAGCTCAAGATCGTCTGCGCGGCTGAAATACTGATTAGGATCGCGCCTACGGACTAGCGCAAGGAGCCTTTCGGCTACGGTTGGCTCTCGCTTGCGCATCGTAACTGCGTTTAACGGTACCTCAGCCTCCGGTTGTTCCTTGACTGCTGCTAGCTGGCTGAGCTCGTCCGTCAGTTGTTTGATGAGCGGAATGTCCGCTGCTGGATTCCTCTGGAGTATGCGAACGAACTGCGATGCGAGAGTGTCGTCGGAGTCGCTGTGCAGCTGCGAGGTCGAGGGTGCCGGCGTGATGTCGTCTGCCTAGCGCACAGTACGAAACTGCGCTGGCGTCTCAGTCGAGGCTGGCTGAACCGCTGGCTGACCACGAGGGGTCTTCTCCTTGATAATAGTCGACTGCTGCATCTCGAGCTTCGAGTGGCTGGTTAGGCCTATGCGCGATTACCTGTAACAGCAATAGATAGACTTGAGACCTACCTACCGGCTGAACGGTCGAGACTGCGGCAAGATATTGGAATCGATCAACTGAATGAATGTTAGAAAATCTAAAAGAGGTAGGGCAACCCTAAGGCGCAACTACACGGAATAACTACGGAAATGTCTACCACTAGAAGATGATAACTACTACTACTTAACGCTAACTAAGAGAAGTAGAAAATAAATAAAGAATTTTGTTTGATACGTGTGTGCGATACGCTTTTCAGACACATAGATTGGGAAGTGATATGAGAACAAGATAAGAAATAGCTAATGAACCTACGCATGTGCAGTTTTCATTACCTACGTGTGCAGTATTCAGGTTACCTACGATGCAAATGAGAACATGAAGCAGAAAAAGAGAGAGAGACGATGAACAGAGAGGCAAGTATGAAGAGCGATAATGCCATCAGATCGAGAGTAGAGAATGACATGAAGAAGAGTACAAGGGTGATGAGAAGATGATGAGGTACGCAGTGAAGTAGCTGCGTATCAAACATAAAGGATGTGAGGAACGTAGATGAGTGAATCGAAGATGAGTAAATCGAAGTGACGAACATGAGAGAGAGAGAAAGAAGAATAAGGGTCAACCCAAAAGGTGTACTGCACAAGATTTGGACGCTGCGTGCGGGAAAATAGTGATTACGAGAGTGAGCAAAATGAGACAAGAAAGAAGAGAGGGCGACTGGAGAGTAGAAGAATCTAGAATACAGTAACCGCAACCCGGCACGAAAGTGCAACAAGTATTGCGAAACGAGTACCGTAACTACGAAAAGAGAGTACGCTGCGCGAACCCTAAGTACTGCACATGAAATGGAACCTATATACCTGGAAAGCGTGTCGAGTGGTGTTGAAAACGTATCTGCGCGTTGGAGAACCTGCGGGGCGATGTTGCTCTGGACGGCGATAGGAGGCGTAATGATGACGACCACGCCTCTGCGTTAACTGACCCCTAAGCACCCTAAAGTACCTCAGGGTATTCGCCTCAGGACCCGCATCACGCATAACTTTAGGCGATCGAGTAGCTATGAAACCGCATAACCTGGAACAAGAATGATGTTTGGAAGAGGATAGTCAGAGAGACCCTGACTTGACGACTTTGTGCGCGGTTTTGGCTGCGCGTGATGGCTGTACCCGCTTAGGTGGTGGTGTTGATGACGAATCTGACCCGGAAGAGTCCGAAACGTCTGGAGCGGATATTTCTAACGGGTAGAGATGAGCTAAAGATCTTATTAGCTGTCGTCCTGCGCTCGTCCTGACAGTAGCTGATCTTGCGACATCGTCCTGCCCGTAGCAGATCTTCATGAGGACTCCTAACGGCCACTGTCCTCTTGGCAGTTTATCGTCTGCCATGAGTACTATGTCTCCTTCTTTTGGCGTCTTCGTCGTGGATCTTTTTCGACGATACGGAATTTGCTGTCTCTCGCGCAAAGCTGCGAGATAATCTCTATGCCAGATGTCCCAGAAGCTATCCAAGACCCTGGTGGTGTCCTTGTACCAATCGACGAGTCTATGGGAAACGTCTTGGTGTTGGTCTGGAAGCTGCGAAGCTAGTGGAAGCTGGATGTCTACTTCCGGGGAGATGAAGTCTATCGGTTTGAGTATATGCGCAAACACGTCTGATTCCCTAAAGGGCGTCAACGGTCTGGAATTGATGAATGCTTCGATCTCCACGATGGTCGTTTGAAGTGCTTCCAAGGGGAGTAGTGATTTGCCGACTGTCTTGCGGAATGCCGATTTGAAGAGTGCGACCATTCTCTCGTAGAATCCTCCCTTCCACGGTGACAGTGGTGTTATGAACTTCCAAATGATCTTATGACTGGAAGCGAAGTCTGAAACCGTCTTCCAAGTGGAGGGATTGTAGATGACTTCCGTGATCGCTGTCTCTGCGGCATGAAACGTCGTTGAGTTGTCACTGTAGATGATGTCTGGCGTGCCTCTGCGTGCTAAAAACCTGCGAAACGATAACAAGAACTCCTGAACAGTGTTATTGAGGATTAGTTCTAAATGAACTGCTCTTGTCGACATACAGGTGGTTAGACAAACCCACGCTTTGCTAACAGTGGTATGTGCACTTTGAAATTATATGGGACCTAGATAGTCTATGCCTACGGCCTGAAATGGTCTTGAACGGGTAATCCGTTCCGTTGGAAGACTAGGCATGTTTGGGTACCTATACGGAAATGCGTTGGCTTTTCTACACGTAACGCATGTGCGGAGTATTCTTGCCACTGACCTACGAATTGATGGAATGAAGTAGGTTTTGCGTAAGCTTGCGATGGTGGAATATACGCCAGAATGATATAATGCATGATGGTGATGCAACGTGATTAGGTACATAAGCCTATGACCTGGCAAGAGTAATATTGGCGCTGTTTCTCGAGGCCCTACACGCGCCGGACAACGTATAAGTCCGTCGTCGGCTCTGCGTGCGTTAAACCGCTCAAGATTTATCCGCTGCAAAACGTGTTCTTGCTCGCGATAATGCGCAAGCACGAGTAGCGTTTCTGCGGCTGCGACCTCTGATGCCGTTATTAATCCCGAAGGGGATATGGCTGCCAGGAAGGGTAACTGAGCTGTTAACGACCCTTTTGCGACTAACGAAACGTGATCGAATAATCGGATGCGTATGAATCGTAAGATGTAAACTACGATATTGATGAGTTTAGTGTACCTATTGGTACTTGCGAATGGTATGACTGACTTATAAACGTTCTGTTGACCAAGACTCACGTGCACCTTCTCCTCTTCGTCGTCCGTGGAGTCGATCGGTGTCCTTGTCGACGTGAGGCCATCGAGAACAGGGCTCCGACAAGAATGTCGGACCTGTCCACCAAATGTGTCCGGATGCTTCGTTCGTGGATAACCCACGAGTCGCACAATCAGCAGGATTGTCCTGCGAAGCGACATAGTACCACTTAGTCCGGATGCCTTGCTCTTGGAACGTCGACATCGCCTTGCGGATAGCTGACACACGATTGCGGACAAAGGTCTTATAGCTCTTCTGCGAGTGGATCCAATGCAAAGTAATGAGTGAGTCTGAAAATAGATGTACTGCGGCCAACTTAACGTCCAGCTGCTTAACGAGGTATTGCGCTAAACGTATGCCGATTGAGGCTGCCATGAGTTCTGCACGTGGAATGGTAATTGGCTTGGTGTCATTGAGATGCGATTTCGCCATGACCAAATGAGATGTTACTGCAGACTGCGTCCGGCAAAGCAAATAAGCACAACAAGCATATAAGCGCTTGGAAGCGTCCCCGAAAACGCATAGCTCGAAGGCTGACGTTACTGCGAAGTTGGGTAAGATGTACCTAGGAATAGCTGGCAACGGTGACAGGATAGCTGAGCACAATTGCGACCACTTTTGGCTGTCCTGAGGATCCAATTGGTCATCCCAACCTTGATGTTTAGCCCACAAGTCTTGAATGAAGACCTTGAACGGAGAAAGGAAGGGTGTGAGTAGACCCAATGGATCGTACGTGGAAGCTAATGCGCGTAACGCCGTGCGCTTTGATACTACCTGTACATGTAGGGTTTTGAACGGGATGTTTAACGTGTCCCTACGTGCATTCCAAGCGATACCCAACAACGTGGCGTGGCTAGCGTTCAAGATGGAATCCTGTTCTGAAAATGCGCGATTGACCACGTCGGAGTTGCACAGAAATTCGCGAAGGTTCATGTGCATTTGCCTGAAAAGTTGTTTAGCTGCGCGATACTTCCTAATGGCCTGCTCGCAAGTGTCTGTACCGAGTAATACGTTATCTACATAGGTGTTGCGTTCTACTTCCTTCGCCAACTGGGTGGAATTGCGACGAAGGTGTAACTGAAGGGACGCTGAAAGCATGAACGGAGATGCGTTAACCCCGAATGGTATCCTTGTGAACAGGAATATGCGCAAGTTACTTGACGACGGTGGACTATTCGTGTCCTTCAGCCACAGGAATCTCGTAGCGTCACGTTGGGACTTCTGAAGGCGTATTTGATGGAAGGCCTTCTCGACATCTGCGATGAGCAAGTAGCAATGAAGCCTTGACCGAAGTAGAAGTCCTGCGAGGTCCGGTAGTAGCGTCGGTCCTTGATGGAGACAGTCGTTGAGGCTCGGAGCCCCTTTCTGCCTTGACGATGCGTCGAAAACGACTCGTAACTTCGTGGTGGACGATGACTCCTTATATACCGCCTGATGGGGTATATAGTAGACCCGATGATCGTCGAACCGATGTTCCTGGACTTCTTCAATGAAGCCTGCCCGAAGATGTTCCTCGATTGTTTTGGCGTATTGCGACCAAACTTTCGGTGCCTGGCTAAGCTTCCTAAACTGACTTACAAGACGACAAAATGCTAACTGCTTATTATCCTGAAGCTTGGGGTGGGATTCTTTCCACGGGAATTGAACATACAAATAACCATCGATAAGCTGAGAGGTGTTGTAAAACTTATCGAGAATGCGCTGATCCAGTTCCGTATCTGCGTCGGGATGGTGTTCATCGACTATGCCAAGGGAGTCGAGCGACCATAACCGTTCAATTGCTTCGTCTGCGTTCTGCGAATCTGCGATAGAGTGCGTATGGGGATATCGTCGTGCCGGCGATCCACGTGAAAATCCTGCATGCCTGAAACGACAGTACCAAACCTGGAATGGGTTAAGAACATACCTGACGGCAGCTCTACTGGAGGATCTGATGTTACTACGTTCCAGTAGGCGTCTATGCCAATTAGTATGTCTGGAAGAACTGGACCACAGGAATGGCACAACGGCATATCGTATCCTGTTCGTCGAATGAACTCGACGTCTGCGCTTGACAGATGTGGTGGACGCTGCGATAGGGTGATAAAGTCTTTAGTCGTAAGGGTTAATGTGAGTTTCTCGTCGAATAAGTCGACAAGGCTCAACTGCGTAACTCCTGAAATCTCTGAAACTCTTTGACCTCCAAACGCTACGAAAGTGCGTTGTCGCTTGTCCGCTATAGGCAACCCTAAACGCGTCACTGCGTGCGTTGCGACAAAGCTGTTTTGCGCACCTGAATCCAGAAGTAGTACAACGTCTTCGAGGCGCTCGGGGTCGCGAACATACGCTTTCGCCATGGCTAGCATAAGGCTAGCACACTGACCGGAGAAGTGCACGCTTGGTGACCTGCGTGCCAAATATGTCTGTTGGAGCTGTTCGAACTGTTGATCCGTTTCCGAGACAGTGTACTGCGATGGTGAACGCGAAAATGGTCTTCTAGGGCGATCGTAGTAGCTTTGTCCCCTGGTGGACTTGAATGTGACGTGAGGGGATGGAGATCTATACCGTCTTCGTGGCGAATGCGATCTTTCTCGCCTATGCGATCCGTGTTCGTATCTGTCGTACGAGCGTGAACGATGATGTCGATCGTATGACGAACTCCTGGAGCGTCTTCTGCTCCTGGATGGGCTTCTGGAGGGATAGCGATCCCTTGATGGCGATCGATAACGATGAAAACGACTATAGCTATCCTCTCGCGATCTAGAGCCGTCACGCGAATTCGATCTTCCGCTCCTGCGCTCTTGACACAGGAGCTCGTGGTGTGGATGTCCACAGTGTCGACATGGTCTGCGTTCGCATGTCGTTACAGAGTGTCCTTGGCGCAAGCATCTATAGCAGAGCATAAATGCGCGAACACGTCTACGTCGAACGAACACTGGGATCTTGACGTGACACTGCGATGTTTCGTGGTCCGATGAATCGCAGAAGTGACAGATGTTAGTGTCGTGTCTACGCGGTGAAGGCGTTCTCGTCCTTCCCCGCTGCGGCGTATTGACATGGACGGCGTAGTCCTCGTTGAGCATGGTTGAATCTTCGTATTTCTCCTTCGACGCGATGATGTTGTCCAGATGATGCATAACTGCGTCAAGGTCAAAATCTTCTCCTTTCTGGAACTCGAAGTGGTGAAGCTTCGTCTGGATCTCCTGAGGGAATTTGCCCTTGACTAAGTCAAGGATGGGAAGAACCATCTTGAAGTCTTCGAATTTGCGTAGTCCGTGGAGAAGTCCTGAGATGCGAAACCATGTCTCGCGGAGCTCTGATCCTGCGAGTCCGGATTTCGGCAGTTGTTTCAACTGCATGTGAAGCCTGGCTCGTGTCCTATGCGGACGATCGTATCTGCGCTTAAGCGCTTGGACCAGGTCGGCATAATTGCACTCATCCGGATCTAAGTCCTCCAAGACTATACGTGCGTCGCCTTTAAGCAAACCTCGTAAATAGAGAAACTTATAAACAGGTGGAATGCTGGAATTATTATGAATGGCTAACTCGAAAGCGCTCCAAAAACTGTGAAACTGCGTGATATCTCCAGAAAACGACTCAAGCGGAAGCTTGTCCAACTGCATAAGCGGTTGGGGTGGGGCTTGCGCTTGTACCTGCGAGTCCTGTGCCGCATTGTCCTCGTTCGCTGGCGTCTGCGGAGCGGAGACGTGGTCCTCGAGCACTTGCATGGCTTCGGTGAGGATGTCGTTGTTGGAGGATGCTGTCGACATCGTGAGCAAATTGACAGGAGGCAGTAACTGTCGTACCCAAATCTGTAAGAAATGATGTCTGGGAAGGTTCTTGTCGCGAGCTGACCCTGGCCAGGGGCCATCCCACGACTCGAAAGCGATTAACGGTGTGCGATCGTTGTCGGCCAACTACGGCTAACCAAAGGAACAGAGAACGTGCGAAGAAGTGGGAGAGTATATGGAAACTAAGCAGTGATGTTAACAATGGAACGACGGGACTGCGAAGGCTTACAAATGGGGGTGTAAAGAATGACGAAGGTGTTACACGATATCCAAGCAGCGCTTGCGGACCGGAGTGCTCCAGCCCGGTTAAGTATCGAAGTTGCGGACGGAACGTCCCTATCGGGCCCCGAAACGCTCTGGGCCGGTTCCCAGCCGCGCCGCCAGGGATCTATCCGTGAGCACTAACACGTCTTTTACCGTCGACGTGCGTGGTGTCGACTCATCCGCCTTTACCGTCGCGGGGATTGAACTCACCGACCGAAAATGCCGTAAACCGTGAAATGCGAAAATCCGAAATGCGAAATATCCTAGTCCCGAATAGCAATTGTACGCGCGCTTTGATAACCAGTCTTACTGCTTGAATGGCCATATGCATGCTGGCGTCGACCTACGAGGCAAGAATTACCGCTCACCGCCTGGGGGCTACCGTCGCCCATTATGCCTACCACTGGCTCGGATCCGCAACAATGACTGTTACCGGAAGGGTTTCCTCCCGCTCCCCCTCCTGCAGGCGTGACCCAGCGACTCAGACCCAACGGGGCCTGTCCCCAAGGAGAGCTGCTGCCACTACAGGCTCCAAGGGTCAGATTCGGAGGCCACGGGGGTGGAAAAGGCAATACCCCAGTCGTGCTTCCCTTCGTAGCCACTGCGAGAATATCGGCACGTTCCTACACCAAAGGGTACACGCACCCACTGCTTACCTAGGCCAAACGTACTGCGACAGCGTGCTGAAGGTCCGATCACTAAGGCCAGACGTGTGTTTCCACACGCCCAACCCCAGTCCGATGCACCATGTCGTGCCCCGGGCTGGCCGCCACCGGCATCGGTAACGGTGGTCTAGACCCGAGGCAACGTGTGTGGCAGACCGGCGGGGTCTTACGGCACGCTAATGCTCTTTCCTTTCCAGCCACGCGGATCCCAACTACCTGGGCCCTGCTGCCCCTGCCGCACCACTGGGTCGAAGCTGCGATGGACTTTAGCTCCCGTGCGCGCTACGACTCTGCGCCAACTTCCCCGCACGTCTCTGCGCCTTGCCAATCTCCCGTAGTGTTGCGATCAATAAAGGATGTTGGACTCAACCCGTGTCCTCGCAACTTCCGCAGAATCGATACACACAGATTTACTACACAAGACTACTTCATAAACACACATACACCTACGAGTTATGCGACCTGCCCCTCTACTCTTACTAGGGGAATCCCCGACAGCAGCCCGCGAGGGTCCGGCGAGGTCCTGCCTGGGGCGTGTGCCCACGAGGCGGTGCTCCTCGCCTCGCACCTGCGGTTACCTCCTCCTGGCGTCCATGCCAGGGTAGATCCTCCTCCTCCGGCTCGACTCTGCGCTCCTCGTCCTGCGATGATATCGATGCGCTCCAGCTCCGGCGACGTCCAGCGAGGATGACGATGAGAGGACGACCGGACACGACCGTCCGGGGCGGCTGCGGCACGTGAAGACTGAGGCCCGCGCGCGCGTTCATACTCCGTCGCAGCGAATCGAGGCTGCGTATTCGACAGGCGCGCGCGGCGGGACCAGGTGGGCGCGGAGACCCTGCGTCCTTCAAGAGTCGAGACGAAAGTCACGACACGTGTTGTTGAAGCAGTCGTTAGATCGGAGAGGTCAGCCTAGGCAACGCAACTAACAAAAGTTATTCTGGGGCGGGCCGATAATGCAGGCGCCTCTTTGATCTGATACGAACCCCAGGCGTAAGACCTAGGCCCAAGTGACCAGTGGTAAAGCCAAGTCACTTGTTGACCTCTCCTTGCAGTAGGAGAAATAATAATTCAGGAAAATTATTATTGAAGAAAAAAGTGTATCTGCGGAAGGAAAAAAGTGTATGACAATTTCGACAGTATTGAAAGCATTGTCATTCATAAAGCCCGTTTAGACTTTCGCATGATATAGAAAATGTCATTACGACGCGAGTACCAAGCAGGAGCCAGATGGTAAGTACAAATTCCGAGAAGTCTCTAAAAGTAACTATATATTGAGCAACAGCGAAGTCCTTCAGATGGAACGTAGCAGCTTTGGCAGAGGTACTTGCATAGGCAGTAGGATCACGTTAGGTTGTCCGGAATTCCTAAAATGTGCAACACATCCATTTTTTTCAATCTTTCCTTGAGAATCCCACTGCTTTCTGCATTTAAAACTTCTCTAGGCAGGCGTCGGATCCATCGTGCAACTCTGTAAAAAACGAAATTAAACAGCTGAGTGTAATTCTTCTTCTGAATCAGCGGGTAGTGCAGGATAAATCCATTCGATCGTAGACCAGAAGGCCTGTATATCCAGTACTTGCTTGCACGAAGTTTTAGCTCGCCACGAAGTATTTTAAAGCAAAATATTATGTCAGCAACAACTCTCCTATGCAGCAAGGATTTAAGACCTAACGCTCTCAGACGCTCCTCATAAGTTGGCACATTTCTCGAGATAGCGCTTTGGTTTAGTCGTTTGTAAACAAGTTTTGTGAAGGTTCTTTAGACTCTTTCAAGTTGTGTGACAAGTTTTTTAGCAGTAGGATTCCATACTTGTGAACAATACTCCAGATGAGGAAGAACGTAGGTCTTATATAGCTTGGTGAGAATAACAGGATTATCACTACACACATTTCGAAATATAAAATAAAGAGCAATGTAGGCCTTCTGCGTAATTTTCTCAACATGAGTCGAAAAATCGAGTTTTGAATCTACAAAAACACCAAGGTCTTTAACCAATTCACATTCATTAATAGATGCGTCACCGATAGAGTATTCCGCAGCACATCCTTCACCAATATGCAAAACGGAACATTTTTCAGAGTTGATAGCCAAATTAAGTTCGGAAGCCCAATATTGTAGCGCATTCAAGGCATTGTTAAGAGCAAGGCAGGTTTCAACTCGATTGCATTGGTCATAGATTCCGTACATTTTGATGTCGTCAGCGTAGATTTGAAGTTTAATATTATCCGAAGATCTGATGACGTCGGATATACCAGCTGTGTAGAGCACAAAAAGCAACGGGGACAAAACTCCACCTTGTGGTACACCGCTAGCACAGTGAAGTTTGTCTGAGAATTCGGAACCTACGCGAACAGTCATAAATCTATCACTTAAATAGGAAGCAAACCAATTCAAAAGGGCTCCGTTCACACCTAGTGAATTCAGCTTGAGGAGTAGTTTAGCGTGGGAAACCCTATCAAACGCTTTTGATAAATCTATATAGATCACATCGACCATCTTGCCTTGGTTAAGTGAAAGCCTCCAGTCAAACATACTGTCAACGAGATTCGTGACGGTAGAGAGTCCTGGGAGGAAACCATGCTGTTCAGGTGGTACAACACCAGTACGAGGCAACCACACCAAAAACTGCTCTCTTATTATACTCTCCATTACTTTGGAAGGGCAAGGAATTATGCTGATAGGGCGAAACTGAGTTACCGAATAAGCGCCTGCAACTTTAGGAATTGCAGTTACTAAAGCATGCTTCCAAGCGCTTGGAATCTCTCCTAGCATTAAAGATATATTGAATATGTCAGAAAGTGGCCTGGATAGTTCTTGAGCACATTTTTTAAAGATGATTGGAGAAATTCCATCACAAGGCTCAGTTAAGGAAGGCTTAAGTTTTTTAAGGATGGTAAACACATCACTGGCTATAAAGAAGATGTTACTGAAAAAACGTCTGAAACACATCATTTCAGAAGCATCTTCAGCAGTGGTTGCTCTATCGCTTACAGAGTCAGAGGTGATGTCATTGGAAAACACACTTGAAAAATAGTATCCTAAAGCATTTGCTTTGCTTGAGTCACATGAACAAACGTTATCGTTAATGTCAGTAATATTAGGAAGGCCTCCGTTCGATTTCATCTTATTGCGAATGTGCAAATGCAGTCTTCTCATTGAAGCATGTTTAGCTAGTTTACGTTCTTTCTGAGCCCAAAATCTTTTTAGATGGTAATCGATGTTGGTACAGATTGCTTTATAGGTGGAGTTGTTCAGTGGATCAGGTAGAGATCGAAACAAGCGTTCTTTTTGCGCGAGAAGATTACTGATATGCTTGGGAAAAATAGTTCGGAACGATTGTTTTCTTCTGAAAGGGACAAATTGGGCCAGGTTTTCATATAGCACTTTACAGAATCTATGATAAAGATCATCCACGGATACATATCCATCGAAAATTTTATGCCAATCAACTTCTGAAAGGCTAACTCTGAGAGAGTCAAAGTCAGTATTAAAGAAATCCGGCATGGGAAAGAGTAAATGGGAAAACGAATTGAATGAAATATCAAACTGAACGATATTATGGTCAGAGGTGGCGAATGGTGGCAAAATACGTATGTTAGAGACTATTGGGGATGTTGATAAAATGATATCCAAAACCTTATCTTCGTGTGTAGCTTCTTTTACAGCTTGCGTAAAGCCAGCATTCTTGAAGAACTGAAGAAAATTAGCTGCTGCATGGTTTAAAGGAGATAGACTTTGCCAATCTACAGCTAAGTTTAGGTCCCCCAAAATTATAGTTTCATTTCTAACCGCAACAAGGGATGAAAGAAAATCAAGTAATTGGTCGTCATCAATTATTCTTGAGTTAGGAGGACGATAGACGACAATAAGTCTGATTTGCCTCAAGTCGGTCCTTGTGCAAGAAAAAATTTCCACACAGAGAACGTCAGCCTTGAGGTGGAAAGTATGATGGAGTATGCTAGAGTTGATGGTATTACGCAAAACACAACAGGCGCCACCTCCTTTACTGCCATTACGCCTATCGAAGCGATGCATAATATAGGGCAAATTGGCTATCAATTCAGCGTCATTAATTTTTACACTCAACCATGTTTCAGTGATGAAAACCATGTCAGGTTTAATCGTTGATAAAAAATGATGAAAATGAAGAATTTTATTAACAAGACTCCTAGCATTGATCAGGTAACAAGCAAGCGAAAGTGGATTACCATGCAAACTCAGGCCTTTCCCGAACCCGCATTAGGAAGATTGGGAAGCTCAGAAATATGCTTGAGCTGACTGCGGTAAACGACCCACTCTCTTCTTGCCTTACCCCCATTTCTTTCATTAGCCAACTGCCTTAGCTCAAACTCTCGCTTCCTTTCGTCCGCGGTCATGCTCCTCCTCACAAAAATGCCTGCTAGCCCAGCAGAACGAAGAGTACGTGCGTTGGCTAATGCCCTCCGCCAGTAGTATTGTGATGGAAGGACGACCTTGACCATGCGTGGCCTGGAAGCATCATGCTTGCCAATTCTATAGGTTTCCACAGGTTCACAATCAAGTTGAAGGGCATCTAGGACGTCTAAAACCTTTGCTTTGAGGTCGGCCCTTCTTTCAGAAGCAGAAAGGCTGTCAGCCGGCTCCTGGAGCCCAGACACAACGATAGTTCTTCCCCTTTTTTCAGCTCCAGCATGATCAGAAAATTCCTTAGATACCTTTTCACTGAGGATGCTCAACATTTGAAATGTCACAGGGTCCGAAATGCGTTCAGAGATTTTCTTAAAGAGACCCTCGACGCTCAACATCCTCAGATCCGATTCCAATACACCATCCTGTTGCACGGTGCCAGTACTAAGACCATTTGCCGATACAGATGCAGGCTGTGAAGCTGTGGTTTTGCGGTTTGCACGAGACATCTTAGGCAAAACAGACAAAGATAAAACAGTAAAGTTCTTAAGAACAAAGTGGAACTAATGTATTTGACCCACAGAGAAACCAGCAGTGTATGATAACGGAGCGGCGATAACGCAACCGCTCAGTGCAGCGCCGACGTTGAGAATGTATGAGTTATGATAATTTCTGTGAACGTCAAATTTTGCCGCCACGATGATGTCGGAGCCAGATCGACCATAGGTGAATCCAACCTGTTCGATTCAGAAAATCATAGTTTTTTTGCTGTGAACTGATCAAGGCCTGAAATTTTTTTTCGGAAAAGTTTTAACTATACAGGTGGTCTGTTTTCAGGTAGAAATGATTTTATTTTTATGAAAAACGAGAATTTTGAATGTCATCTCCACTAATCATTTCGAAGATCACTGCGAAGAAGCTTGGTTTTTCTACTGTACAGTAATCACGACCTAAATTTTTGTATGGTACAATTTCACTCTTTGATGTTCCTTCCTTCAGAAGGTAGAAAAATTTTCCGAGAGAAGTCCATCCTTCAGTTGCGTCTCCGTCGGCGATTCGGAGTGTGGCTCAAAAATTCTTGTAGTGTTGTATCACTCATGTCAGCCTTAGGAATTAACACTCGAAGCTTTCCTCGCGACCATGTCTTCGCTTTTGAGTGGAAAAAGGCTGCTTCTCAAATGTCTAAACAAATGGCTGCGCAAACGTGCAAGAACTTCGTGGCAGCTCAAATGTCAAAATGCAATGTCAACGGTTTTTATGGATTAAGTCCGGCTATATAAGATGCAGCAGCAAGATGTGAGGCAATGCAAAAGATAATTCCTGCCTCACTAATACTTTCGTTCATTCCCATTGTACTTGCTAGGGAATGTCATCCTATCCTCAACGAACTTGTTTCGCTTCGTTTTACAACGTCTGCAAAGGAACAGTATTTCGAGTTAGCACTCAATGATGCTTGCTCCGATAATACGCAGATAAATTTGAACGAATATGGTCTACTCGTGCTCAATACGAAATCTCGTCGTGTGAGTCTTTTCTTTCTCTTAATTGCTTTTAGAGCCTGAATGAGTCTGAACTGATTTTAGCGCACTTTGCTTTTTAGTCAGGCAAGCCAGACCACTTCAACACCGTCACATTTGTGGATTTTAACTATCACAGATGGCCTCGTCATGAAGGAAAACTGGCCAAATACTTTGTTGTTGGTAGCTCTCCGATAGAGTCCGCATCATATAACTGGAATTTTTACAACAACGCTGAAAAGCATGCCAAGTGTTCGCGTTTTGTGAACTGGCCGCAGTGCCTTGTTCACCCAATAGATCCAAAGCAGCGGAACGTAATCGATCCATTCTTCACCTCCCCAGCAACACCTCTGCAGGGCGATCAATCACCACAGACAGTCTTTGCGTTGGTTCATCTCTCTGAACTCAGAGCCGCTAAGCTGTTCGCAACCTACTTCAGTCTTATAGAAACTACTAGCAGCAGAAATGTCGTGTACTGACGAACTAAGTTGGACGTCTCGACTGATAACCAGAAGTGGCGTTCTAAAAAGATCAAGCACATTGTCGTGTTTTCACCAACGGACCACCCAAGCCAAATGTTCCCGATGGTGCGGCTCACCTAACTTTTTTTGAGTTCGGCAACAATCGTTGCACAATACCTTCGACCAGACGCAATCAACGATGTCATTTCTGTGTCTCTCTGCGGATGTCGCTGGGCGCTTTCTATGCGATCTCCAGGAAGTGACAATCACTGTGAGAGAGAGAAGTTCAAGGGCTTGCTGCCAGAGATTTCTATGTCTTCACTCCGTCCATCTATACCTTGTATTGCCGACGTAAGAGCGGAATCGGTTGATGTCCGTGCACCTGGTGACGATTTTCACATGGATACAAACGATTTTGAATCGGAAGATCCGCATGTCTCCTCAACAACATCTCCTCATCAACAGCAGGTATGCGCAGGACATTGGGACAGCATAGTGTCTTGGATGCGTATCCTAGACTCCAAAATCAGTGACATAGCCCAATGCGTAAATGAGATATCATCAGGCCTAAAAGAGCGGAACATCCTATATGAGGAAGGAATAGAACTTGGAACTGAAGAAAAGAGTAACGAATTTGGCCTACATAGGGATTTCGACGAAAGGGAGCGCTTCAAGAAAGACCTTTCTCTCTTGGAGATTGACGGTCACAAGCTAACCTACAAGCAGAAAGGAATGCTTACGAATATGGCCTGGGTGAGCTACTATAGAGATCCTTCGCGTCCGAATGCTGACTTCATTCGATGCAAACTGTGTAATAGAGATCATGTTTCATCCTATGATCCCTCCGCCGATCATGATGCATGCGAAGCAGTGGATGTACAAGCAGAAAGAAATGAGAGGAAGAGGAAGCAACTCGGAGAGGGCTCGCGTGTGCTCGATATCAATTTACTAGGAGCTAGCCATGTTTTATGCCTCAAATGGTATAGAGATCTATCAACTCCGACGAAGGCGATAGGAATAAGTCGGCTCATGGAGAGCATACTGCGCCACGAGAAAAAGTCAACGGAGCATAAACACAATTTCGACGAATTCGTGCTGGCCATTAGGAATTTGGACCGAAGCTTAATACCAGAAGATATGGCCGCCACAGTGACATCCACATTGACTGCATACACGATAGCAAAAGAGGGTTTACCATTCGCCAAGCAGTTTCCTCTAGCGATAATGGCAATGAAATCTGGAGCTGTGTCAGCTACTGCTCACTACGAAGCTACAACAGCACAACGAATGGTGAAGCAGTTTGCGCTACACATGGAGTTCGACATGTTAAACTACATCATAAGCAATGATTTGCCGTTCTCATTGCTTGCCGACGGGACATCAAATGACGGAGTAAAGTGGATTGTTTTCCTTATCCGAACAGTTTCGCCAGCAAATCGGCCCATCACCTTCCACTTCTCACTAGTTGAAGTTGAAAGTGAGACTGCAAGTGACATCGTCGACGCTCTTTGTCGCGTTCTGCAAAGCTATAACTCCTGGGCCAAACCCTCCGGATTATGGACCGAACCTTACAACTTCGTCATGAGAAGACTTGTAGCACTCTCAAGCGACGGTGCCTCAGTGATGACGGGAAGCATTAATGGCGTTCACGAGAAACTAAAGCAGTTACTCTCCAATTCGGAGGGCCAAAGAAACGATTTGCTTTTATCAATCTGCTCCGCTCACAAACTTAACCTTGCGGTAAAGTCTCTTTCAACGTATGGTATAAAACAGGGGTGTGCGCCGACTTGCGGCCGGTAAATTTTTTACCGCAAATTTTAACCGCGGAAATTCGCCGGTAAATTCCGGTAAATTCGGTAAATCCGTTAAATTTTTAAAATTTAATATTAAACAAGATAGCAACTAGTTTTAAGCCGTGGAAAGTAAGAAAAGCGAAAAACTTTTCACCAAAACATTGTCACGTTCAGAAAAACCATGTTATCTTCATTGTATCATGCATATGTCATTCTAAAGCAAACAGCACCATAAAGGCATACTGCAACATACAAAATCCAAACTCTCACAATAAAAACTTCCAAGAACAACATAGGAAGCGGAGGTCACCTTAATGATCAGAGTAAGCGAAACTTTAGAAACAACAAAACATTTTCAAATGCACATATCACCTAGTGGTCAAGGCCGATCAGCGGAATGTTAACTTTGAGAAAAAGAAGACCTGCAAAATTTTCAGGTGTGAGTGCCTTGCGGAACTCATTCAAAAATTGACCGGCGGCGGAGAAGACTCTTTCGGTTTCCACCGTTCCCGGAGGGGCACAAAAGTACCTTGGAATTATTTGAGCCAAGTGAGGAAATACAGATTTGGTGACCGGATTCGTCCAGTACTTCAACGGGTTAGCGCCTGTGTCCAATGGCTCCTACTCTTATACTCTGATGCTCTTATACTGCTGATGCTTACCGAATGACGACAAACACGACGGCAGATGTGAAAGTTCGAGAAGAAAAGGCTTGACAGGAAGCTGGATAACTTGAATCTCAGCGGGTACTATCGCAGTTGAGCGCGTTTTTAACACCAGAGCGCAGCATCTCCGCCTCCCTCATAATGTGGTTGTGGATGTTTTAATGGGGTTGAGGACCACGAACGGTAATAGCACGTTATCGGAAAAGATAGAAGCAATCGCTTCTAAACTGAGGTATAGGGTAGTAGTATGTTTCCTATTCCATTCGATTGATAGGGACATGATTTTGCATGTAAACAACTCGTTAAATTTTCCGGTAAATTTTGGAATTTACCGAAAATTTTCGGTAAGAGAATTTTTCGCGAAAATGCCGGTAAATCCGGTAAACCGGTAAATCGGTAAACCGGTAAAAGCACACCCCTGGTATAAAACTCGCACAAGCCACCATAATGGAAATGCATCATCTCTTCGAAACCAACCTAAGAACAAATGGACGAGTATTTTACCTGGAGCTGCCCACGACATGGGTTTCCATCACCTGCACATGGATAAACTGCACAAAGTGAGGTGGTCTGCAAGCCTTCAAAAGGCACTATCCAAAGTGCTGCGTATGTATCCAGTCCTGATAGAAGCTCTGGGTAGGATGGCCGCTGACAACACAATGGCTGAAAACATGCGCAAACGTGCGGAATTTGCTGCATGGGTTTTGAAAGATCCTCGAAACTTCATCATTCTCCACCAAAGTGCCGGGCTTCACCATCTCACCAAGTTATCCGAAGCACTACAAAAGGAAGAAAACCTTCTTGTTGATCACCTTACATGATGGAGACACTTGTCTTTTCTTCTCGAAAACGAACAGATCAAGCACGACGCTTACCAAAGTCATCACCAAGAAAGAACACTGGGAGTAGAAAACGCTATTAATGGACAAATTGTGGAATTTGAATCATTTGACTATCTTAAAGAATGCTGCTCATTTATCCTTGTTGTCAAGACCTTATTACCGAAAGTAAATGTGGTCTACTTTCCCAAAAGATTTAAAGACTTCAATAAGCACAAAGAGCTAGAGAAGATGGAGCCTGCAGAACGCGAAGCCACCGAAGAAGTAAGAACTGTCAAACAATTCCGAGATGTTGTATGTGGCCATCTCGAAATGCAACCTGAGCTGAACGTTGACCTAGAGCTTCACTCGGAAGATGCACCTGATTTTGACATTGATCAGCTTGTGAGTTTACCTCTAGGAAAAGTCTACGTACATGAAATGAAGGACAAACACGCAAGACAGCACATCGACGCATTCTACGATGATGTGAAAAATGCTCTGTTCCAATATATGACTCCCGGCAGACGACAGTCTGAGGCAGGACCAGACTTCTCGTACGCTTTGGATCGCCACATTATTTTGGATATCATTGAGTGCGGAGGCGATTTCGAACAGTTTGCTACATGTGTGCCTGCATCCGCTACTCGAGAAAACAGAGGATATCCCGCGTATTTCGACGAAACCGACACTATCAACCCACAGGTTCGGGAAGATCTAATTCTACGTTCTATCAAATTTCTGGAAAAGTACTGTAACTTGCCACCAGCACAGGAAGATTTTTTGACCTTCTATGACAATATCGCCAAGGACGCAAAACGATTGAGCTCGTGGCCTACAGACCTCCGCCAAGATAGTGACAGTGTGAGGCTCTACCAAACGCTTCTCAACAACACTGACAACATCATGCTTCCACATTCGGTTACTGAGGTAATAACGTCGCATTCTAGAACACCAGTTAGTTAGCAATTGAAAAATTACACTTTTAGGCCATTAAGTGCATGCTTGTTATTCCTGCAAGTAATGCTGATCCTGAACGCAGCTTTTCAACGGCTACTCGTCTTAGTAGAGGAGAAAGGAGCAATCTTCGAACTAAAACTTTAGACTATCTTATGACGTGAGCCACTTTATTACTCCACATATTTTTTACTTCAACTTTGCTTGCTTTTACCAAGGATTTTTAAAGTAGAGCGAGATGGGGCAAGCGTACTCACCGTCAAACCGATGAAATTGGCACGGCAATGGCTAAACCCTCTTAGTGTTTTGGACTTACCAAAGGGAAAACCATCCACGTTCCAGAAGGATAGCAGCTTAATGAAACAAATAAAAGACTCTATCTCTAGTGGTAAGTACCTCGAGTCTAACTTAATCATTTTGTTTTACTCCGTTTTTCATGTTTTTATTTTTGCCATACGCAGGAAACTCACGTGCGCTCGTGGAGCTTGACGTCAAACAGTATATGATCGCCAACGGATTAAACAACAGAGCTGACAGTGATGACATTCGACGATTACGGCAGGATCTTGAGACTTCCAGAGCAACGACCTTCTCTAGCGGTGTGCTCCACGGTGAAGAAGAGATATGACAATCTCACACAGCAATTTATTCTGCATACAATTCAATTTATTCTGCATAGCAATATACTCGTAAAAATTTATTCTGCATATTCATTCACAAATAAATTGCTTTCGCATTCTCAATTGTTCTGACACCACATCGTTGCTCCTTTAACCGGACCAGACGAGTTGTTACTGAAAACCGTTCAGGTTATGAAGAACTCGATAACAGATAAATATACTATAAATACTGAAAGAGTTTGAATACTGAATTAGTGTTTAAAAATGTTAAGCACATTACAGCAATTACATGTACTAACTTTTCATTCATACTCCTACCCGAAAACGACCACTACGTCAATTCCCCCCCCCCCCTCGAAACTGAGTCACAGTACGACCCCACCTCCAGACGGGGCCGCAGTACGACCCCCCCCCTTCAATTCCCGAACCTCAAGCTTGACCCTGGCGCGGAGCGCCCTGCGCAGACCACGAGTGCAATTACGACGCTGTCTTCCTTCCGTCGCGGAGCGTGTTGCGTTGGAGCACGGAATCGCAGCACCACGACACCGCCAGCTGGTGCTGCTCTACGTCTCTGACACTCCCTTTCTCTCGCTCTGACAGGAACACCTGCGGAGAACCTGCGGGCGACCTCGACCACTCCAGTGCTGTTGTGTGACAGTGGTTGCTATCCTGCTCGAACAGCGTTTTTTGGAGTGCTGTTGTGTTGGAAAGCACCACGTGTTGCTATTAAAGCATGCTATTAAAGCAACACGTGGTGCTTCCCAACACAACAGCACTCCAAAAAACGCGTTTCGAGCAGGATAGCAACCACTGTCCCATTTTCCAGCAATTGAAGAAGGACTGCTGTGGGAGGCGTGGTGATGCTAGATATCGAATGTCTGAGAAGATTTTCATGATGTGCGAAGGTAGACGAATCGGACGGTAGCTAGCGCAGTCCGCAGGGCTGCCCTTCTTCTTCCAAATTGGAATAGTCGTGCTTTACTGCCAACTTTCAGGCACTTTCTTTTCAGCAGCAACCTGATTGAAAAACTCTGTCAGCCAGTCAGCAGGGCACCAGCCTTTCGACTTCCACAGGTCGACCGGTAGGTCATCAGGACCAGTGGCTTTGCCTGAGTTCATCTTTCTCAGGGCTGCCTCAGTTTCGCTCACTGTGATCTTCTGAACGGGACCGTGTACAGGTGAAGCAAAAGGAACAGCAGGATGTTCAAATTCAACATTCGAGATTTCCTCGAAGTACTCGCGCCATCTCTTCACAGCCCTCTTACGATCCATCAGAAGATGACCGTTCTCGTCGTTAATGCCAAAGAACTTCTCGATGTCTTATGCTTGGCGACAGTGAGCTTTGGCGAGGCGGCAAAGATAACGCTCACCATCGCGCGTATTCAGTTTTTCACACACATCAGCGTAGTATGCGGCTTTAGCAGCGGCCACTGCCTTCTTTGCCACTTTCTGCGCTTTTCGATAATTCCGCCAATTATCGACTGTTTTATCACCGATAAATACGTGATGTAGCCGTCTCTTTTCTCCCTGATATTCTCTCTGACATCCTCAGTCCACAGCCAAGCTTGCGTGTCGACCCAACGCAGTCCACACTTCGTTGTGCCGAGTTAGAGGCGCGCAGCCCGAGTTATCGCTTTGGTAGCCTCTTTCTAGGTTTCGTCCACAGTTGTTACCGTCGGAAACCAAATGCGAGAAATAACTTCATTCTCCTTCAATCGCAACCATTTAATTCTAGCCGTCCCGCAGCGCTCGACACGCCTACACCTCGGAGTTCTTATCTTCAGCGAGCAGATCAGTGAACGATGTTGCGTGGCAACCGCCTCTCATACGGCACGGTCTTCGCGTCTGTGACAAGGCCTTGGTCGCGACGCCTAACGGACATAGTTAATCTGCGTTTTGGCGTTTCCGCTATAAAAGGGGATGAGATGGGAGCCACGCTTTCAAAATATGGTATTTAGATGGTGAGGTCGTGTCTGCATACTCAAGTATACGCTCACGTCGACGTTGCGTGACCCATAGCCAAAACCACCATGACAGCTGTAGCCGTCTTTCGTTGCTCCGATGTGACCATTAAAGTCACTTGACACAACGGCACTCGGAGAGAGGGGAATTACGGCGTAAAAATAGCGAAAAATATCCAGACGTCTTCTACCTGCCTGGAAACTTCAGCCCGCCCTGGAGCAATCGAGGTCACTGAACACGAACTTGGAAACCGTTTTTGAAGTATCGCTTGCCAGCGATATTGATCAAGTTTATCGATTTTTTGTGAATGTCGTTGAACAGGTCTGAAACTTCTGCCCTGAGGGTTTACTTGGCGCAAATCAAGGGGCGCGGAAATAGCGGAAAATACCTAGACGTCTTCTACTTGCCAGGGAATTGACAAGACGTGCCGAATACGTCACGCAACGTGCCTGGGGATTTAGAAGACGTGCCGAAGATGTCCGCTAACAGGGATCACTGAGGGTGGGGGGCAGCAGCAGTAAAGGGGAGTTGTTACGGTTAGGTGTCACAGATAAATCAGGCAATTAATATTGATAGATATTATCGATTTTCTTTCAGATTGAACCGATCAGAGTGGCGGTTAATTGATTATGGTCGTCGACGGCAGTCATTCACAGCAGATAATAAGTTTCGATCGGGAGGCTAATATCGGTCGATTTCATCGATTTCGTCACCGGTAATTTCATTTCGGTTCGGGAGACACGCGTATATAATGGCCGACGGATGTGCTTCACAGCAGGTGGAAAGTTTCGATCGCAAGTCAAATATCGAGCTACATTGCTGATTGCAGTAGGCAATCCATCACTCCTGAAGCGGTCCCGCGTGGAAAAATATCTGTCCAACATAGCATTACAAGGAGAGGGAATCCTCTGAGAAAACGGCCTTTCGTCGTGTGATCAAAATCGATCAGCCGCACAGTATCTATTCAAAATTCAATATTCAATTCAAATTCAATTCAATTTAACAAGAAATTTGTTTTTCGTGAGTGGATGCATACTTTGCATCTGATTCTCGTGAGACACGGAAAAAATTCCTGACAGCGAGTGGTTACCTATTTTCGACTTCAAGGAATCTAGTAGAGCTAGTGCGGGTCTAGAGAAATAAACGCGAAACGAGATATGGGCAAGTTTTGGAGTGGATACTTTTGAAACGCAGTGTAGACGCAAAAACATGTATGCCCCCCTCCGATATAGATCCCGAACTCTTTAGTACAGCTCGTCCTTGGAAGATATTTACGAAATCCATAGATCTGTCTGTTTTACAGAATGGTCCCTTTCTCCCAAAATGTCCTATTTTTAGTGCAGAATCAAATTAATGTCCACGTGCGGTGGACCAAATTGTAATCGAAACAAATTCTATTGCATTGAGTGTTTCTGTCTTCGCCACCCAAGTAACGTTTTTCAATTGTTAAGACTTTTCTTGTCAGCCTTCTAAAGGAAATGCACATGGGACACGCGTATCTATAAGATTTTCTCGCCTGGCAATGTTCTACCTTGTCCTTTTTCCATCCTTCCCCAAATGATATTCGCCACTATCTATCACCCTTCTACGACTTTTCGGCAATTGACTACTCTGATTTTCTTCTTGAAGCAGCTCGTATCATACTTTGCAGCACATTTCCTTTAGGTTCGAATGTGCTTTGGTTTTCTCAGTTTCATCCTATTTTTGTAGAGCACATTTGCTGTTGATGAACAGTGCTATAGTAAGTTCGCAAATTTATTTTATTTTATTTATTTTAGATCGGTATCTTATCATTATGGGAACAAGCAGTATAGGAATAGTTCACAAGGCGATAAAGCTGTATTAACCGACGACTTCTCCAGTTGATGGAGAAGGGTGGGGGGAGGAGGGGCGGGGAACGGGAAGTGGACAGCTCGGTTCAGAAGGGCAGTGGCCCGCCAACACTGCAAGTCCTAGCGACGAGGTGGGAGGAGGCGTGGATTGGACTCCGGATACCACCTTAGGTCGAAAGGTTCCAAAGACATAAGGGGAATTTCTTGCTAGAGCCAAGCTTGCACCTGCAAAGATATACCTTTTTCATAGAACTTTTAAAAAAGCTTTATGCAATAGACTGCACGTAATTTTTACATTTGTTCCATATACATAGTAACTCATGGAGAGTGCTCATCGGTTTTTTATCTTTTTTATTTAACTTCATTCCTTCCTGTAAATTTGTTCGCTGTTTCATGTGTGTACTGACTATGCTTCTTCAAAGGAAGAAATTGCAAAGAGAGCTTTCAAAGAAGATGAAAAGGTTAAGCAAAATCACTAACATGCACAGCATAAAATTCAACGAAAGCAGAGCAATGACACGCCAGCAGCCACGCTCTATCTAAGTTACAACCACAGCCTTTTCATAAATGCCGAAAAAGCTACATTTTCGCGGCTTTTTCAGTTTTTCGAAATAACTCCCTTCAAGGTTAACTATTTGAGAAAAAGCACATTTTTGATCCCAGCAGCTCAAGCTCTATCAGAAAGCGTAAAAAATTGTCAAACATTTCAAAATTCCACCGAAATTCCCTAGCTTTTGATTTTGCGTTCAAAATTGTGTTCCATTGCGAAGGGCGGACGAGTTATCGGTCGCAAACAGTATAAACCTGTTGCAAGCCCACAATTCCTCTAATAGGAAGTTTTTTCTTCTCCTCCTGAGCGTTTAGTCCCGCGCGGTCGCAGGGTCCGCTGTTCTTGTGATCTGCCACAACTCATCCTATCAAGGGCGTCATCTGCCCTGGCACCGACTTCGGCGAGATCTTTCTCGATGACGTCCTTTCACCTTTTCCTTGGGGCTCCTCTCGGACGCTTTCCGGGTGCCTCGAAATCTAGGGCCAACCCTATGGGGTGATCCTCTGGTCTTCTGAGGACGTGTTCATACCACCTCAGGCGCTGCTCCCTCATCTTCTGGATCGGAGCTGTCTTCATCACTGCCCTAACATCCTCATTTCGCACCCTGTCCCGACGGGTCCATTCACATGCCCACCTCAGCATCCTCATCTCCGCCGCGTGCAGTTGCCGCTCCTGCGCCTTACCCAGGGCCCAGCATTCACTGCCGTAGAGGAGGACAGGTCTCACAACTGTTCTATAGAGCTTGCCTTTGAGCGTCCTGGAGCATCTACGGTCGCAGAGGATCCTGTGGACTTCCTCCACTTGAGCCAGGCTGCGTTTATCCGTCCCCTGACCGCCTGGTCCATACTTCCTTCCTCGGATAGGTCACTTCCGAGGTAGCGGAATTCTTTCGCCTTCCCGATCGTTCCCCCTTGGCAGTCTAGGATCGATCCAGCGCACTGCTCAGAGCTGATGAACTTCGTCTTCTTCACGTTCAGTCGTAGACCGTTGTCTGCGTGGGCTCTCTGCCACAGCTGCACCTTCTCCTCCAGCTCCTCCTGGTTATCGGCTACTAGGGCGATGTCGTCCGCGTAGAGGATCGTTCTGAGAGGGCCTTCCTCAAGGTGGTTCACTATAGAGTCAAGCGTCAGCAGGAAGAGCAATGGGCTCAGAGCCGACCCTAGGTGTACCCCCACTGTGATGTCCACTTTCTTGTCACCCCGTGTGGAGTTCGTATCGCCGCTTTCGAGCCCTCGTACATGTCCCTTATGACCGTGATCAGACGTTTCGGGACACCCCTCCCTCGAAGGGCATTCCAGATTGCGGCCCGAGCTAGCCTGTCGTAGGCCTTCTCCAGGTCCAGGAATGCCAGGTAGCAGGGTTTTCGTTTCTCCCGGTATTTCTCCATCACCTGACGAGCGATGGAGATGGCGTCTGTGGTGGACCTCTCAGGCACGAAGCCCCACTGCACCTGAGAGATGGGTACCATCTCCCTCAGCCTCGAGTCGACCAGCCGTTCGTAGATCTTCATCGTGTGCGAGATCAGTTTGATCCCTCGGTAGTTGGAGCATTCGGAAGCGTCTCCCTTCTGCCTGAAGATGGAGACTATGGTGTTGTTCCTCCAGTCATCTGGCATCTTACCTTCTTTCGTGATTCTGTTGAGGAACTGCGTCAGCCAGTCGATTCCGAGGTCTCCGAGCACCTTCCAAGCATCTACTGACACACCGTCAGGCCCTGCTGCCTTTCCGAGTTTCATCTTCCCTATGGCCTTGCGAACCTTTTCTTGCGTCCAGGTGTGATGGGTCCTTCCGTTGGTATATTCCTCCTGGGCTTCTCGACGAGGGAACTCCTCGTTCAGGAGTTCCTTGAAGTCCCATCTCTCTCTGACCGGGGGTCGAGCGTTCTATCCCCTCGTCTTCCTGGCCCGCCCTCTCCCAACCCCCTGGGCTTGCTCGAGAGTCCAGTGGCTGCCTTGCGAAATAGTGGAGACGCAGACATTTGCCACGCCTCTGTTTAAAGGGCGGGGGTAGAACGCCACTCCGCCCTCTCTGACCTCGACCGGCTTCCGTAGTACCCTACCGTCAGCACTCTTCACGGTCTTCACTACTCGAATGTCGAGGCTAGCTCTATGACGCGCCTTGGCCAGACGGATGTAGTTTCTCGTACAGGGCATCCATTTCCGCGTTCTTTGCTTTCGGTACAGCTGTATTTGTCAACCTCTTCAGCTTCCTGTAGGCTGTGAGATTCGTGGGTGTCCCCGTCTTCTGCCACTGCTTGTAGGCCTCCCTCTTCCTCTTCATCGCAGCCTGCACCTCTTCGTTCCAGAACCATGCCGATTTGTCTCCTCTGGTTCCTCCCTTTGTTTCTCCCAGGGTTTCTTGGCACATCTCAGGATTGTTTGGGCTACCCTCCTCCACGTCCTATTCACGGGACCAGCTGGATCTGGAAGGCCTGCTTCGAGCACTGCCTTTCGTAGCTCGTTCCGCTCTGAACCCCGCAGCCTCCACCATCGGATCCTGGGTTCGGTTCTCACTTTGGGCTTGATGGTTAGAGGTATGCTAAGGTTGGCTACCAAGGGTCTACGCTGTGATGCCAGGTCTTCTCCTGAAATGACCTTCACATCCCGGACTATTTTCAGGGCAGGTCTTCGAACCAGGATGTGGTCGACTTCCGTCCTTCTTCCTCCGCTAAAATAGGTCACTATCTGGCTCTCCCTCTTCGCGAAGAAGGTGCTACAGACACCCAGGTCGTGGGCGATAGGCAGATCCAGAATTCGTTCTCCATCCGCGTTTATCAGGCCGATCCCTTTACCTCCATGAACCCTTTCCACTCCTCTTCTGCCACTCCCCACATGCCCGTTCATGTCCCCTGCTATGGAGAGGTAGTCGCCTTCTGGTACGGACCTTATCTCCTCCTCGAGGTAGAAGCCATCTTTGTCGTGCTCGGGGCATCCGGTCTGCGGAGCGTAGACAAACATGATGGTCCAGTAACCCACCTTCGTGTCCAGCCGTAGTGACATGATGCGGTCGTTTATTCTTTGGACAGCAGCTACTGAATCATTGAGGGACTCCGCGACAGCTATTCCTACCCCGTTCCTCTTGGTGTCCTCTCCGTTGTAGTACAGCTTGCTCCCTTCTCCGATATCCTTGGCTTTCGCCCCTTTCCATCGCGTTTCCTGTAGACACAGCACTTCATCAGGTCAACCACTTCTCTAGATCTTCCGGTCAGCGTTCCCACATTCAAAATCCCCAGTCGAACTAGCTTCTTTAGCCGAGGTCGTTCGGCCCTCGGTAGCCCTCGCATACTGACCACAGAACTCGGGCGAGGGTTCTGTACGCCACTTCCGGGTGACGTCCTAGCCTTTACACTGATTCTATTGCGACTCTCGATCATGGTTTTGTGACGAGGTTTCTTCATCAGCCGGCCTGTCAACCTGGGCCTGACGCTGGAACCGTTGCCATTTTTGCAGTTTTGCAGTGCATGGCGTGCTGGAGCCGGGAGTCGAACCTCTGACCGTTTGTGCATGAAACTACACTACTAACCACTAGGCTAACTCGGCTCTAATTTGAAGTTTTTTAAGAGAAGAAAAACGGTCAGTACCGTTCGATTTGTCTTCTCGAGATCTACACAATCCTATATACAAACCACCGCGTATTCGGGTGGCAAAAGAACTGGAGCAGGCTCTTTGCGATTGGAGCAGCAGCTTATTTCCCAGGACTTGCATGTTTTCGGAGTATCTCAAGCATAGCATAGCAGGCCAGTGCTTTATCATGACTGGAATCCACCGAGAGTGCTCCGTGCACAATGCATATAGGGCCGAACCTATCAATCGAGTGGGCGCCATCGCTCGCAAATTGCACCGCGAGCGTGTTTTAAGCGCACTAACTCTGTAAAGTGTGAACCTTTCCGGCTACGGCTTGTGCATTTCGTAGGTAAAAAGCTCAAGAAGTGCGCTGAAGCACAGCAACAAGCTTATGATTGTACGAATTTACAGCGGTGCGAAAGTGGAGGTTAGCCTTGTGTGACACGACTTTTTTCGATTTTAGTTCATCCCTGCGAGAGCTAACGCCCTAAATTGCGTGGACGAGTAAAACACTTAAAGTGCTTTACAAAGACGTGATCACTGTTCCGCGACTACCTCTACTGTCTTAGCCCCAGCTACTATTCTCGGGCGGTGTATTTTCAGTGGCCGTTGTTCTCCGCGCTCTTACTCGCCCAATACTAGCCCAGATTACAGTTCTACCCTGAGTAACACCATTTAATTCAGCATAAATGCTCTACCGAATGTTATCAAAGTTGGCCTAATTCGAAAATAACGATTTTCGATGACGTCCTGCCGCGGGTTTAAGAAGCCTCGATTTCGAGGCGAAAATGTCAAAAAATCGATATTTCCTGGATTTATCGAGATTACCACTAACACCATTCGATAGAACTTTTCAAGCTGAAGAGAATGGTGCCATTGCGAGTGTCAAAAACTAAAATATGGGTGAGAAAGCGCGGAAGAAACTTCACCGCTACCCCCGCTGCTCAAAAATGGCAGATGGGGCTAAGGCAGTTTAGTCAGCTGGAAAGTTGTAATCATGTCAACGAAAAGTGTATTCAGTGTTTTGTTCGCCCACACATTTACATGCCGTTGGCTAGCCGCGTCTTCCCACGTCTTCCCGAAATTGGAAAAAATCGTGTAACGCAAGGCTAGCCTGCACTTACGCACCGCCTATCTTTGTACAGTCATAAGCTAAGTTGCTGTGTTTCAGCGCACTTCTTGAGCTTCTTACTGCCTAGAGAATGTACTAACCGCAGCTGGAAAGATTCACAAATTACAGTGTTATCGCGCTCCGAACACGCCCGCGTGTGCAATTTGCGAGCGGTTGCGCCCACTCATTGATTGGTTCGATCCTTCGATCCTATATACATTGTGCAAGGCGCACTGCAATGTCTCGTCGGAACAGAGTGCAGCAGTACCTGAGTAGGGCGGCTAAGACTTTCTTATAAAACTCCCTAAACGCCCACTCTACAAGCTGTCACGCCGATTGTAGGTTCGGTGCTATATTCATTGTTCGCGGCGCACTCGGCGGATTCCTGGCATGACAGAGAGCACTGACAAGGTACGCCATGCTTGAGATACTCCGAAAACATACAAGTCCTGGAAAATAGGCTGCTCCAATCCAATCGCAATATGCCGGCTCCAGTTCTTTTGCCACCCGAAAATGCGGTGGTTTGGTGAAGTTGTATATAGGTTTGTGTAGATCTCGAGAAGACGAATCGAGTGGTGCCGACCGTTTACCTACAATTAGAGGAATTGTGAGCACGCGACGGTTTACGATGAACAACTCGTCCCAGGGTCAAGCGTGGGGTTCGACTTTTGCTGAAAATTTACGACCCCTTCCCCTCTCTCTTTCACTGTTTTCTCCTTATATTTCTTAATTTCTTCAAGGTTTTATGTGCATTTTGAACCCTTTAATAGGCTCTTCTTTTCAAGAGCGGATTCGACACTGAAGAGAACAATGAAAAGAAATCACTGAACAACACATGCTTTAATAACACAATAAAATTCTTCAAAGTTTTTGTAGTGGCTCGAATACAGCAGGCTGGAGAGTTTATTCGGAAGACGAATAGAAGTGACACTATAGCAAATCTCGGGCCTTTTATAGGCGCCGGTCATGGTTCTAGAACATGGGCGGAGTTATTGTGGTCAAATACCGTACAATCCATATGCAGATCTCCGATATGTCTCACAGTTACAACACCTCCCCCCTAAGATGAATGGTAGGGAGAAAAATTTTGATACAAATACAACCATTTGTGAAAACTCATACATTCATCTGAAATTGATAATCATATGTACGATTTGACCATGGGATTCATCTCTAGGCGTCGTGGTGGGTGGCGTTGACGTTGCGGACGTTGTACTGGTTCGGGTACACTTGAATCCGAAGTTTCGATCGCAGGGGTGGCAGCGTCGATCAAAGTTGTCGTCGGAGTCATCGTGGCTGTCGGAGAGTCGATCGGTGATACGACTGAAGGCGGTGATACTGCTTCATCGCGTTTGTACAGCTGTGTCGGAAGATCGAACAGGTCTAGAAGTCCTTCGTCAGTAGGTACTGCACCATGCGGACGCATTTGGTTAGCATGGCGCCGCTGGACGGTTCCATTCACTAGAACGTCGTAAACGGTGCTTCCTCTGCGAGCAAGAACTTTTGCGGAGGTCCATTTGTTGCGTCCTTGTTGAAAGTCTCGAACCCAAATCAATTCGTTCGGCTTAAACTCCTTCGGGCGTGCTCCGTGGTGACGGTTGAACTGTTTCTCCATAGCGCTGTTTCGAGTCCTAGGTTGACCTCGTGGAGTGTTGAGGAGCGTAAGCGTTGTACGAATTTGTCTGCCAAGGAAAATTTCGGCTGGTGACTTTCCTTGAGGAGACGAAGGGCACGGTGTGCGACGATAGGTAAGTAGGAACTTTTGAAGTGCTTCGGCCGTCGATTCCATGCTTTTGAGCTTCTGTAGTCCTCGCTTGAACGAGTCGACGAACCTTTCAGCTTGACCGTTCGATTGCGGGTGGTAGGGAGGCGAGCGAACGTGAGCGATTCCGTTTTTGATGCAGAAATCGGAAAATTCAGACGAGGTAAACTGAGTCCCGTTGTCGGATACTAGAGTTTCGGGGTTGCCGAACTGCGCGAAGAGTCGACTGAGCTCACGTATCGTAGCTTTGCTTGTAGTCGATGGCATCTCAATAATTTCGGGCCATTTGGAGTAGGAGTCCACAACAACTAGGTACATCTTTCCGTTGATGGGTCCTGCATAGTCGATGTGTATTCGGGACCACGGTTGCTCTTCAGTAGTCCACGAATGGAGTTCTGCCTTTATTGGTGCTTTGGATGCTTCCTGACAATCGCGGCAGTTGCGGACGAACTCATCAATTTCCTGGGTGAGTTTTGTCCAATAAACATACGATCTGGCCAGCATTTTCATTCGAGTCGCCCCAGGATGACCATCATGTAGCAGTTGTAGTATGCGACGGCGAAGTAGAGGCGGGATTACAATGCGGGGCCCGACGAAGAGGCAGTCGTGCTGGATTGAGAGCGAGTGGCGTAGTGCAGAGTAGCGAGTGATCTCGGTAGGGGCCTTTCGGGGCCATTTGTCCTGTCGAACATATTCCATTACCTCCTTTGTTGTTGGGTCCTTGGCGCTCTCTTCTGCAATGGCTTCCAACGTGATTGGCAGAACACTAGTCACAGCACGACAATGTGCTTCGACGTCCAGTGACGCTTGGGCGATAACGACATCTTCGGACGTAGCGAAACTCTCATCCGCGATTAGGCGTGAGAGTGCGTCAGCTTGGCCAAATTCTGTCGTTTTCCTGTGTTCGATTTTGAAGTCGTAACCGCGAAGTATCAGTGACCAGCGGAGGAGTCGATTTGCACTGTAGATAGGTATACCATTTTTGTTTCCAAAAATGGTAACAAGCGGTTTATGGTCAGTTAGAAGAGTGAACCGTCGTCCGAGGAGGTAACGATGGAATTTTCGGACGGCGTAGACGAGCGCGAGCCCTTCTTTCTCGATCTGACCGTACTTTTTCTCGGCATCGGTAAGGCTTCTGCTAGCGTGGCAAATTGCCTTTTCAGATCTGTCCGGAAAACGATGTAGTAGCACTGCTCCAATTCCATAATCGGAGGCGTCGGCCGCAACGATCAGCTCCAACTTTGGATCGTAGTGGGTTAACAGCAGTGGAGAAGCCAGAATTTCCTTTGCTTTCAGAAATGCGGCTTGACATTCTGCATTCCAGACGAATGGGGCACTCTTTTTCAGCAAAGCATCCAGAGGGGCGCGAAGCTGTCGCATGTCCTGGATGAATGCTCCGTAGTAGTTGATCATCCCGAGAAGTGATCGGAGCTGGGTTATGTCCTTCGGTGCTGGCATTTCAGAGATTGCTCGAATCTTGTCTGGGTCCGGACGTCTTCCTTCTTTGTCGATAATATTGCCGAGATAGCGGATTTCCGGCATGAAGAAGTGACATTTGTCGATTCGGACTCGGAAACCGTAGCTGGAGATTCTCTGGAATAGAGCTTCCAAATGGCTGCGGTGTTCCTCTGGCGTACGGCCTGTCACTATGACGTCATCCATGTATGCGGCGACACCAGGGAGTCCAGCGATCATGGAGTCGATGATCTGTTGAAAAATGCCGGGGGCGGATTTTACTCCGAAAGGTAGACGATTGTAGTGAAATAGGCCACGGTGTGTGTTGATCGTGACTAGCTCCTTGGAATCGTCATCCATTTCCACTTGCAGGTAGGCATCAGCGAGATCCACCTGAGAGAAGAACTGCCCTCCATTCAGTTTTGTGAATATGTCCTCAATTGTAGGCAGTGGGTACTGATGTAGAATGAGGGCGTCATTGAGCCCTGTGGAGAAATCAGCACATATTCTTACTGTGCCATTGCTTTTCTTGACGACGACGATTGGGGCTGCCCAGTTAGAATGCTCGACGGCAACTAGGACGTTTTCACGTACTAGGCGGTCGATTTCGGCATTTACGGCCGGCTGAGAGGCGAACGGCACAGGTCGCTTCTGCTTGTAGACTGGGCGAGCGTCAGTCTGAAGAAACAGCTTTTCCTTGGTTTTCGTGCAGCGTCCAAGGCCGGGTGCGAAAACGTCGGCAAATTTGTCTCTCAAATAAGAGACAGTATCATTTCGCATGTGTTCCAGGGCATTAGTCGCCAATCTGCAGTGGTACTGATCCTTCAGCTGACGATAGTCGGACATCTGGATGCACCATTCGAGTCCCAGAAGGTCGGTAGATTCGGTGAGGTAGCACTTTCCATGTCCTAGAGTGGGTCGTCGATGTCGGTCGTAGATGGCGAAGTCGGCTTCGAAACGTCCAAGAATTTCCATTTCTGAACCGTTTGCGGCTTTTACTGGTACGGTGGCACGTTCGACCGCTGGAGATCCGATAGCCTTCCAGGTCCGGCGCGATATCATCGTGATGTCAGCACCAGTGTCGAGCTGTAGGCGAGTCGGTCGTCCATTGATGTGCACTTTCAGATAAGTACGGGCATCCTGAGTTGTCGTTGAGACGTTCTTGCAGCGGAAGTTGCGCCTGCTCCGCCTCGATCCTGCCCTGTGCTGAGGAGAGTCTTCCTTCTCGCTGCTGGAGTGCCGGTACGGTTGACGTTCTCGTGATGAGGAACGATGTCGGAAATTCGGGTTTCGTGGCTTCCGCGAAGTTTGTCTTTTCTTCTTTGTTGCCTTCGCTTGATATGCAGCGTTGACTTCCTTCTGCTCCATGAGTCGATTGTCCGATCGAAGAGTTACGAATGTTTCGCATTCGTTAATGAAGTCGTCGAGGATTGGGGATGGCTCGTCTTCTTTCATCCGGTTTAGATGGTTCAGCAGACGGAGGCGCATCTCAGAATGCGATGAGTCGGTGAGGCCAGCTATGAATACCAAGCACTTCAGCGAGTCACCGTCAACGTCCTTCATCGCTGCATCCTCGAACTTCTTCTTCACCATGTTGCCGAACTCTCGGTAGGGCACAAACGAGCTGGTGAGAGGCGGACATGTCGATTGAAGAAACTCGAATCGTCTGCGGATCAGCGTTCGCTTCGGTCCGAATAACAGGGTCAATTTCTGGATCGTAGTCGCAAAGTCGATGTCCCGTGGCTTGAGCGGTAAGACGTGCTCGGCGTAGCTTTTGTAGGTCGCATTGTCGAGTTTGTCGATCACCAGATTTCGTCTCCGCTCCTCGGTTAACGCTGCTCCACGGTCTTCGATGACGGGTCCATAGCGTTTGTACCAGGCATCGAACGTGGTGTCATCGTCCTTGTCGTAGACGAATGCCGGGAGGTCGCGGACGAGGTCGCCGTACGGGTCGATGGCTGGAACTCCTTGCACAGCATGCGTGGACGTAGGGTCCCTCTGCTCGATCAGTCGTGCGACGAGTTGCTGTAGAAGTTGCAGCTGTTGCGACTGCATGGCCAGAATCTCGGCGAGGCCAGCTGGATTCTCCGGAGGCGATGGAGTGTCCTTGGGCATCGTTGAAATCGATCGCGTCGTAGTCCAGACGAATCCTGATCGCCAGTGTAGTGGCTCGAATACAGCAGGCTGGAGAGTTTATTCGGAAGACGAATAGAAGTGACACTATAGCAAATCTCGGGCCTTTTATAGGCGCCGGTCATGGTTCTAGAACATGGGCGGAGTTATTGTGGTCAAATACCGTACAATCCATATGCAGATCTCCGATATGTCTCACAGTTACAACAGTTTTGAATGTATTTTTCGACACTTCAAAATGAAGCTTTTCTGGTAGCAGTCTTCCAATCATCACTGCTACACTGTGCAGTTTTTTTTAGGAAGTCACGGGCACGACACATTTTTCTACCTGAAGGAGCGACGTCTGCATCTGAATCTGAACCACATTTTTGTTCAATCACTAGAATGACGAAGGTGATGGATTCAGTTCCCGACGTCACAAAACTGATCATAACTCGGCCTATTTTCCGAAAATCAAAAATGCCCTTGCTCATTAAAAAATAGAGTAAACATGCTTTCTAACCGTATTAGAACGGATTTCCAAAAAGGGGTCTTCGCGATCTGCGTGGCGGGGTTTCGATTTTCGACACGTATTTGCGCAAAATGGACCAGAAATTCAGCCTCTCCCGCCGCGCATGAAGACCTCTCTTTTAAAGATGGCTCTTACATTGTGAAAAAGCGCTTTTCTTCTAGTTTTTGAAAAGATAGCAGAATTTTCAAAATACGAAAAACTTACCGAGTTGTGAACCTTTTTGTGAACGTTCAATGTTATGCTTCGATGACGTTGGTGCAAACTCGACCACAGGTCGATTTAACCTGTTCGTTCCAGAAAATCATGATTTTTTTATTGTGCATTGATCAAGACTTGAAAATTTTTGTGGCAAAATTCTATCCGTATGGGTGGTCTACTTAAAAAAATAATTCTGTTTACATGAAAAACTAGAATAGTATACGATCCATCCTAATCATATCGTCATCTCAGCGAAGAAGTTTAGTTTTTACTGTATAATAAGCACGATTTAGAATTTTGTATGATACAATTCCAACACAGATTATATAATAGAGAAATTACAACGGGCTGCGGTTTTAGGGACGAACCAGCTAATTGAATACCACTTGTCCAACACAGACCCGGAACGATATGAACATCAACAATGTGAGGCTTGAGTAGCCTATCTAGTGCAGGGAACTGTACAATACAGAAATAAGATCGTTAAGATCAATGATATGAATAAGACGTCTTCGAAACGAAGACTAGGAAAATGAATGCCGCATATTGTGGCTAAAGGAAGTATTGCGAAAGAACTGTCTTCGTAAAGGAGACTACGAAAACAGGGATCGTGAAAAGCGACCAAAGAGTAAACTCACGCTTTCGAAATATAATCATGAACAAACCGTCGTCAAAACGAAGACCATAAAAACAGATGGCGCGAGATGCGACTAAGGAACAAATACACACATACAAAATCAAACGGTCGAGGTCTGGCAAAGGCCCACCTATTACATGAAGTTGCAGACTAAAGAAAAAGTAACATTAAATAAAATGTCTTCGTAATGAAGACCAAGGAAACAAGTGTCTTAGTAGGCGACAGTGGGATAATAAATGGTCGAGGCCTCAGGGCCCACCTAGTGCACGGAAAGTGCACAGTACATTCATGTTTTTACACACGCTCACCGCGGGTCGGATCCTTCCAGATTGTTGGAAAGTAGAACCTTTTAGAGGGAGGCGGCCCATTGTGGTGGGTGGGTGGAGTAGCAAATGAAACTGACGCACTCTGCCAAACATTCATGCAATGCGGTCGTATCTCCTTCCGATTGTGTTTGGAGAGTACTGTGCTTGTGCACTATAAGAACACAGCAAGCACAGTCGGTCAATGGGCGGGTGGGTGGGTTTAACAAAAAAATAACTGACGCGCATGAATGAATTAACGAGATTCCCACTGTCCCTAACTACTATCTAGCGAAACCTCAGCCAAGGGAACGGGCTTGGCGAAAATAGAGGGAAGGAAGATCCTGTTGAGCTTGACTCTAGTTTGACATTGTACAGTCATGAGAGGTGTAGCATAGGTGGGAGACTTCGGTCGACAATGAAATGCCACCACTTTCATCGATTCTTTACTTATTCGGTGAGAAGAGGATTGAGCTTCGGCTCTTTGTTCTTAGTGTTAGGCATGGCCACCTGGTGTCCGTGCGACTCTCGCCGAAGACAGTATCACGCAGTGAGTTTGACTGGTGCGGTACATCTGTCAAACTGTAAGGCAGGTGTCCTAAGGCTAGCTCAGAGAGGACGGAAACCTCTCGTAGAGCAAAAGGGCAAAAGCTCGCTTGATCTTGACTTTCAGTACGAGTACAGACCGCAAAAGCGTGGCCTATCGATCCTTTTAATCCAGATGGTTTCTGGTAAGAGGTGTCGGAAAAGTTACCACAGGGATAACTGGCTTGTGGCAGCCAAGCGTCCATAGCGACGTTGCTTTTTGATCCTTCGGTGTCGGCTCTTCCCATCATTGCGAAGCAGAATTCGCCAAGCATTGGATTGTTCACCCACTAATAGGGAACGTGAGCTGGGTTTAGACCGTCGTGAGATAGGTTAGTTTTACCCTACTGTTGACTAATTGTTGCGAAAGTAATCCTGCTTAGTACGAGAGGAACAGCAGGTTCAGACATTTGGTTCATGGACTTGACCGATCAGTCAATGGTCCGAAGCTACCATCTGGAGGATTATCACTGAACGCCTCTAGTCAGAATCCCATCTAGTCAAGGCAGCGATAACTTTGTTTCCCGGTGTCGGGAGGCAACTCTATCTCGTGGCAACACCAGAGCTTATGCCCCAGTAAATCACCTTGCCGGTATGGATAATCCCTGCTGGTTTTCAAAGCCAGATCACTCTGGTTCAATGTCAGGGCGCAAAATCACATGTTTACGACATGTATACTGGTCAACGTGTTGTATCCAGTAAAGCAGTGTTTGTATACTGCGATCTGTTGAGGCTATCCTTTGATCGTGTGTTTTGTTTGACTATTTCGTACGATGTATATTAGTTGGTAAATTTCCCGGACATAGACATATTTATGAGGACTATGATGACGTGGAATTTCGCAACACATAAGACAAGACACGAGGACAAGTACATGTCGATTGCGAAACAGTTAGATGAACGCACGCGCGATGGTTGGTGGTGATGTGTATTGGACGAGAGTTGGCATTGTTGTTGCTCTAGTAGGCCCGCCGTGAAGAGGGCGATGGGGCAATGTAACCTGCGGTAACAACGTGCGCGCGCTCCGCCCTCACGCGAAGTGTGGGGTCATAGGGACGGACGCTGGAGCTGGCCGCCACCAATGCTCGACATCGCGTTCGTTCGAAGCAAACCACCACCCGCGTTCGACGTCGCGTTCGAAGCGAACGACGACCACCCGCGCTCGATGTCGAGAGAGAGCAAACGCGCGGATGGTCGTATGCTTCGAACGCGACCTCGAGCATAGGTGGCGTTTTGCTTCGACTCGAAGCAGAACACTATAGAACTGGGTGAACCCAGTATTTTCATTGAAAACCTTTCACTAAGGCGGCGAGCAAACAAGCAGCGATGGAGGTATTCGTAAGGAGGAGAAGAAACATTTCAAGTTTTACTTGAAATGATTTCAGCGTTCTCATCGTTACGTTCGTTCGTTGTATAGGTATCGTAATGTGCCGATTTGCTTTGCCAGAACATTTGTTGTCGGTTGGTGGCCTGTGAAAATGTGAAACTAACGGAAAACGTTGCGGGTGCCTCCGCGCGCTGGTTAGCAGCCGCCGGCCACGATGCGGGGCTAGATAGGCGCCGAGCGTTGATCACGTTAAAGACGACAAGTACCTGATTGATTCTGTCAGCGCTATATGCTCAGTTTAAAGATTAAGCCATGCATGTCGAGTTCATCTTAAGAGAAACTGCGAACGGCTCATTAGAGCAGATGTCATTTATTCTGAACATCCTATTGGATAACAACGGCGATTCTGGAGCTAATATATGCAACGAAACCTTGACTTTGAAAGGGTGCAATTATTAGAGCAAACCAATCACCTTCGGGTGCTGTTTGCTGACTCTGAATAACGCAGCATATCGGCGGCTTGTCCGCTGATATTCCGAAAAAGTGTCTGCCCTATCAACCTGATGGTAGTCTATTAGTCTACCATGGTTACTACGGGTAACGGAGAATAGGGGTTCGACTTCGGAGAGGGAGCCTTAGAAACGGCTACCACATCCAAGGAAGGCAGCAGGTGCGAAACTTATCCAATCTTGAAGAGATGAGATAGTGACTAAAAATAAGAAGACCATTCCTATGGAACGGTCATTCCAATGAGTTGATCATAAACCTTTTTTCGAGGATCCAGTGGAGGACAAGTCTGGTGCCAGCAGCCGCGGTAATTCCAGCTGCACTAGTGTAAGTCGTCATTGCTGCGGTTAAAAAGCTCGTAGTTAGATCTGAGTCACATGCTGTGGTTCACCTTTGGTGTTAATCGATGTTGTGACTATTTGCTGGTTTTCTACTGGGGCTTCGACTCTTTTAGTGGCTAGCGAGTTTACTTTGAATAAATTAGAGTGCTCACAACTAGCGTTTTCTTAAATGGTTGACCATGAAATAATAAAAGAGGACTTCGGTTCTATTTATTGGTTCAGTATCCACCGGGAGCTCCTTCACCTCTGCTTTTCTTTCGAAGTATCCACCGGGAGCTCATTCACCTCTGCTCCCCTTTTTCTGTCATTTTATACATCAAAAGGCATTATGGAGATCTCCAAATCAGTATCACCCCTCCGAAAGGCGCTTTTCACTAAACGACGGTGTATTCTGATAGCTTGAACTCTTTTGTGGGTGTCTACTGTTTCCTACTCCTGGTTTTGAAACACTTCCTGCGTGTCGTATCACATCCGTTGGCTTTGCTGTCGATAGACTCATTTCCTTTACTATTACAGTTTCGCGCTATGTGCACCATGCGCTGACACTTAAAGAACTTTATCAACTTCCCTTCCTTTTTGCGTTTCTTCAGAATCTCCTTTGCTTATCACCATGGGGCGCCCTCCACTTTAAGTCGCCTAAGGCTGTATCCTATGGCCCACGAACCTTGGTCGGGCCTTCTCAGCGCCTTTGCTACTACCTCCATATGATTCTTAGCACATTCTAGTATGAGCTTCCTGGTGGGGACGCCCGTTCTTCCACGTAGTGCTATTGGAAACTGCCTGCTGTGCGAGCTAAGCTGATCACGGACATTCGATTGCAGGCGACAGGCCCTTGTTACAGGCCGCCCTACGAGAACCCATATCACATCGCATGGTGTTTCATGTCTCATAGTTTTCGAGATTGTACTACGGAGTTAACATCTCTCGCAGCCAATCTACCTATAATGTGGTTAATAAAAACTAGCAATCTGCCCCCACAGGAACATAATGGATATGCGGTATGAAGTGTCTCAAACATACGACACTGGAAACTGGAAACTGTTTGCTGTGCGAGCTGAGCTAATCACGGACATTCGATTGCAGCCGACAGGCCCTTGTGACAGGTTGGCCTACGAGAACCCATGTCACATCACATGGTGTTTGATGCCTCATAGTTTTCGAGATTGTGCTACGGCGTCCGCAGGAGTCGACGCGCCCTCGCAAAGCCCGGCGAGTGTGAGAAGAATGCGAGGGTTCTGATGCGGGGACCGCATCGGAGGCAACTGAGCTCGTCCGAAAGTCCCGTAACGTAAGCAGGATCCGCGTAGCAACGCAGAATGTGGATACGTTGACGAGCCGTTCGTGCGAGTGCGAGAAGCACTGGAGCATAGAAGAGTTGATTTCTGTGTAGTGCAGGAGACGAGGTGCTCCTGCAGCAAGTCAAGGGGCATAGGATGTGGCTTCAAGGCCGTTTTAGGTCGAAGTCCCAGGGCCACCAGTGGTGGTGTCGCAATAGTTGTCTCCGAACGATTTCGTGACTCGATTGTAAGTGTCGAACGCTTTAACGATCGATTGATGAAGATCGCTGTCTAAGAAGCGACTCTATTACTTCTCTGCGAATGCTCCGCAGACTCGCTGCTCCGATCAAGCCATGGAAGCGTTTTGGAGCCCGCTTGATGAGAAGACAGCAGAGGCACCGACGAAGGATATCGTCATAGTCATTGGTGACCTTAACGGGCACATAGGTGCTGCGAAAGACGGGCACAGCTGTCATGGTGGTTTCGGATATGGGTCCGTGACGCCGATAGTGAGCGTATTCTTGAGTATTCGGTATCGCATAACCTCACCATTGTGAACACCGTCTCCCGAAGACGTGACTCCCACCTTATCTCATACTAAAGTGATAGCTCCAAGTCTTAGATAGACTTTGTCCTTGTGAAGACCGAACTTTTGTCACTGACGCGAAGATATGAGACGGTCGTCCCACAGCATCGACCGCTGATCTGCACCTTTAAGATCACCCCTCCGAGGCTGCAGCAGCTTGAGCGATGCGGTGCCGCAAGAATCAAGTGGTGGCGAATGAAAGAGAAGGAAGCAGCTGTGATTTCCCGCGTACAATTGCCGACATTCACGATTGTCAGTGAAACTCGGAAGAGAGCAACCGACATGATACGCTAAGCTGCAAAGTTGGAACTGGCACTACGAAGCCTAGACGAGGCAAGTTCGAAAAGCAGGCTGTGGAGGGACGATGTGAAAGCGAAGGTTAGAGAGAACAAGTCGCTGTATCATGTGTTTCTCAGCGACAAAACAGCCGAAAACTGGCAGAAGTATCAGAAGGCGAAGAAGGCTGCAAAGAAAGCCGTGGCTGTTGCGAAAGCCACTCATTACAACACTGTGTCAAGTCTCACGATGATGAGCGGTATTTGTTCGGACTTAGATCCGCTATTGCCAAACTGAAGATATTGAAATGTTCTTTGGCATTAATGATGAGAGCGACCATCTTCTGACAGACCGAAAAAATGCGTTGAAGCGATGATGCGACTATTTTGAGGAAATTTTCACTATGTATTTCTTTTCCCCGCCATCCCTTTTGTGGCTTCTGTCGATGACCCCGATTACAAGATCACCGTGGAGAAAACAGAAGCGGCTCTGAAAAAGATGAAACCCTGCAAGGCGACAGGGCCGGATGATTGGCAGTCGATGTTTGGAAGTCGAAGCTCTAGTATTCTGCTGAGTGGTCGGCTGAGTTCTTCAGCCAGGTAGTAAAGGAGAAGAAAGTACCGGAGTGTTGGCACATTAGTACTGCGATTACTATTTGGAATAAGAAAGGCAGTCCTGCAGACTGCTCCAACTACCGTTCGATTTACTTGCTTTCACACAGCATGAATATCTTCGTGCGAATCCTAGACGAATTCGTGAAATCGCCAAGCTCTACGACAACCAGTGCGGCTTTCGTTCTGGTTGTGGGACCATTGATACTATACACGCCCTCCGGCCCTGGTGGAAAAGCATACAAGAAAAAGAAGCGGTGCATGTAGCCTTCCTCGACTTAGAGAAGGCCTTCGATCGCATACAGCGTGAGGTTATATGGTTCGCCTTGCGACAACACAACCTGAGGAACTTATAGAGTAGGAGCGGACGCTCTACTCTTGCCCAAAGAGTAGAGTGCAAGCTGCAGCTGGAGCCTCAATGGAGTTTCCCATCTCTGTTGGGGTGCACCAGGGTTCTGCGCTTTCTCCACTCCTCTTTGTTGTCCTTATGAATGCCATTATGCCAGATCTTCAGCAGCCTGTCCCATGGGCGCTGCTTTATGCTGATGACGTGATGCTCGCTTGCGACGATAAAGGTGATCTAGAGCGGCAGGTGCTAGCTTGATGCGACCACCTGGCGATGTTCAGACTCAAATTGAGCGTCAAGAAGACCATAGATAACGACTGACGTGAACGAGCCCGGCTCCAATAAGGTTAACGGTACAGAGCTTGCACGCACGTCGGTGTTTAAATACCTGGAATCAGCAGTCGCGTCTGACGGCGAACCGATGGTCGAAGTGAATTCACGCGTGAGTGCAGCTTGGTCCAAGCTGCGTTCGTTGACTGACATACCCTGCGATAGGAAAATACCAGAGTACCTGAAGTCAAAGGTCTACAGAGCAGTTGTGCGGCCAGCAGCAATATACGGCGCTGAGTTTTGGCCTGCATCTAAGGAAGTTGAAACGCACCTTAGCTTTATGGAAATGAAGATGCTGCGCTGGAGTCAACCGCTTGGACCGCATCCGAAATGATGCTATTCGGCAGAAGTTCGGTGTTGCGCCGATAGCGGACGAGATGCGCGGAGCTCGCTTACAGCCACATTCTGGGTGGGGAAGAAGGCAGCGTCTGCAAGATAGGTTTTGAGTTGGAAGTGCCAGGAAAGCGGCCTAGAGGACGCCCGAAGCGGCGTTGGTCCGATACGTTATACATGGACATGAAAGTAACTGGGGTCCACCCTGATCAAGTGCAGGATCGAGAAGGGTAACGTCACGACACCAGAAGAGCGGACCCCGTGACGATGCAAAACAAACGCTGAAGAAGAAAAGGAAGAAGAAGAAGAAGAAGAAGAAGAAGTATGAGCTTCATCCTTTCCATGGGGTAACCTCTTCCATCCCCGGGTATGCTCTCACCGACAGCCTCTACAGTTCTACTACTGCTACTTTTGACAGCACCAGAAGTGCATTCAGCAAAAGGATGCACTTCTGGTGCTGCCAAAAACTTCATATGTGAGCTTTCAACATGTATGAATTCTTACGAGGGTCCAGATTCATCAACGATTTACAGCAATTTAACGGAGAAAATTAAGGACGAAATCCCTGATAGCGCGGCTTGTCAAGCGATATGGTGAAACCAGACGTTCAACGGCCCGCCGGCATTACAGTAAAAAATGGTTTTGCTATATAGAATGGTATAGCGGAATAGGGCAAAACAGGTCCATCACCTTCACTGGACCCTCCTTAACTGGTCCCTTATCACTGGTCCCCTTTTATTGTCAGCCCTTTTCCGGTTCACCCTTCACTAGTCCCCTTCGTCCGTCCCTACTACTGCTCCCACCTTCACTGGACCTCCCTTTACTGGCCCCCTCTTCGCAGGTCATCCTATCCTTCACCGATCCCCATTGCTGGTCCCACCCTCACTGGTCCCCTTCACATGGTTCCCTCTTTCACTGGTCAACCTTCTATGGGTCTCCCCTTCACTGGACCCTCCCCCAACTCACCGGTCCCCATTACTGGTCCCTTCCTCATCGGTCCCCCTCCACCTGGTCTCCTCTTCACTGGTAAACACTCTACCGGTCCCCCTTCACTGGACCCTCCCCCTCCTTCACTGGTCCACCCTTCACTGGACCACTCCCCCTCCCCCCTTCACCGGTCCCCATTACTGGTGCCTTCCTCACCGGTCCCCTCTTCACTGGACACCTCCCCTCCTTCACCGGTCCCCTTTTCACTGGACCCGTCCCCCCTCCTTCACCGGTTCCCCTTCATTGGACTCCGCCCCCCTCACCGGTCCCCATTGCTGGTCCCACCTTCGCTGGCCCCTCCTTTATTGGTCAACCCTTTACCGGTCCCCCTTACTGGAACCCCATCCTTCACCGCCCCTCCCCATTACTGGTCCTACCTTCACTGGTAGCACGTCGCCTGAATCCAGAACCCTCGCGCGACATCGGTGACAACTCTGCTCAACCCGAACGTCCTTGGTTGGACATCGGTGACACGTCTTCTGAATCCAGACACCTGTTGACCCACCTCGCTGACATATCTTCTAATCCCGGACGCATGTTGAAGGGGCGGGGGACATCTCTTCCCAACCCACACCTCCTTTGCGCGACATCGGTGACATGTCGTAGGGATCGTACGTTAGGTGTCCTTCTGAGTTAAGGGTGCGCCCCGCCGCCCCTGACTACGGTAGCGTGGCGGATTGTTGAGGGGGCTTCTAGCTGCCTACTATTGCACGAACTTGGTAACGGGGACTGGCTACTGCGAATTTTCGCTGTTGACTAACAGATTACTAATATTTTAACTACTATTCTGATAAGGGCGCGTGTAGCGCAATCGGAGGAGGCGCCGACAGTTGCCTGCACCCGATACCAGGTTCCCGTTCGGGTTTCCCGCCCAGGCCAACCAAGCCTTTCACCCCTTCGGGGTAGGTGAATTGATACTAGACTTGTCTCGGAAGGATAAAGGATAGGATATGATAAACGGTCTTACTCGCATTTCCCTTCGAGAGTTTTACACCTTTTCTCCTTCGAACACAAAAAGTGGTCAGTGAAGATCCAGTTTCCCAGAGCAAAAAGTAGTATAATGTCTTAGTTTTTCACTTGTCGTGCTGGCTCTGAGTTTTTGAGGTTATTTAAAAGACACATTATACCAAATTCCTTAAGAAAGTATAAAAAACTTCTTGACCGATTTCTTCAGGATGCAGCATAGTAGTTTTCAACTGTACTATGTTGATTCTTGTTGCCTGTTTTTTTCCTGTTTGCAATTACTTTAACTTATGTTTAGTTTTGCATTTTTTCAGTAAATAAATAAATAAATAAATAAGTAAATGAAGCGCTGACTTATTCATCGGAGTGGGTAAGGCAGCATTTCTCATTTAAGGTCGAGAAGCTTTTAGCGAGTCATTCTTGCAATATGTGGTCGAGCATTGTCGTGCAGGAATCGGATTGTGCCATGATTCGGACGCTTTTCTGCGATCTTGGCGGCCAATCTATCCAGCTGCTAACAGTACAAGTCCGCTGTTAGAGTTTTGTTACGGGCCAGCAACTCGTAGTAGTTGACACCTTTGTAATCCCATCAAATAGAAAGCATGATCTTCGACTGGTGAGGGCCAGCCTTTGGCTGTGGGGCAGGTTGCTCACGCGCTGTAGCTTCACAAACGCTCCATTTTTGATTAACACATATTAAAAAATGCAGCTTATCTGGAGCTATTTTCGATGTGATCAAGAAGGATCGATCACTGGTCGATTACTCGTCGATGTGATTGGAAGGTGCTATAGATGTGCTTTGTTAAGCCAATCGTAACTCGCTCAACTTTGAGAGATATGCAAATGCGGTGCATTCAGAAAACAAGAAAAATTCTCTTTCCGATGATCACGCCTTTCAAAAATGGAATCCTAAGGCGCGGCCGGGGGGTGCAATTTCTCGCCGATTTTTGCGGAAATACTTTCCGAAAATCGCAGCCCCTCAGCCGCGCATCAAGATTTTTTTTTGAAAGACGGTTTTGTGATCATCAAAAGGAGCATCTTCTTCAGTTTTCAGAATGCTGCCCGCATTTGCACGTCTCTCAAAAATAAGTGAGTTGTGATCGTTTAAGTGCCGAACACTTTGTAAGCCTCTCCTTTCTGCGAAGCTACAGATTGCAGATACCCGCACTTGAACGATCATAACTCGTTTACCTCTAAAAGCTGTGCAAATGCAGGCGGCATTGCTCTTTTTGATGGTCACAAAACCGTCTTTCAAAGAAGGCATCTTCATGCGATCTTCAAGGGATCGATACTTCTTGATCACATTGAAAAGCTGCATTTTTTATTATGTATCAGTCAAAGATTGAGCATTTGTGAAGCTACATTTCAGCTCTAAAGATCGTTTCGTTCAGGTAGAAAAATCTTTACTTTTGAAAAAAAATTGAGTATGACCTCACCTGATCGCAAAAAAATCGCTTAGGAAAGGATCGATTCTAGAATATATATAAAATGAAGTTATCGTTTTTCACCTTACATGTCAGTTTCAAAAATTGTTTCGTTCACGTAGAAAAATCTTTATTTCTGAAAAAAATTGAGCATGATCTCCCTCACCTGGTCGCAAGGAAGACCGCATAGGTAAGATTTGATTTTTTGAACAAGTGCTAAATAAAATCTGTGCTGCTGTGGACTCTAGTTTTAGCTCTAGTGGTAGCCTTGTTCAAGAAGCATTTTGCTTTTGAAAAATTCCAAGAAAAATTCTAGGAAAATCACTCCGCTTGATCGGATGAAAAGTTGCTTAGGAGAGGCCTGAATTTTTTTCCTGCTACAAATTGAAGGTTGACTTTCGGTAAGATCCATATACAACAACTATTTAAATTTTTATTAGATACATTCAAATCCAAATGACGTCTTCTTTCCGTAGATGAAGCGGTGACCAGGGTGTTGCCATGTCGTTGCCATGCCTAAAAATCTTCATTTAAATGATTTGTTTGCGTCAAAACTTTATTAATTGATTATTAATAAATATTTTTCCTTTCTTTTACATTTTTTAAAATTGTTTGCAACTTAAGAGACAACTTAACATTAGATTCCATCGATTCTCTCAAAGGGAGGAGGGTCGTACCAAGACCCTTCTGGTGAGGAGGGTCGTAAATTTTTGGCCGAAATCGCACCCTACGCTTGAGCCTGCTCTAAGTGTTTGTCAAAAGCGAGAAAAAATTACCATGTAACTGGTTTAGAAGCACTAGGAATTGTAATACCTTTGGGAAAATTCCAATATTTCGTATGGCACGCACGTAGTGGTGAGGACAGACAATTGCCTTTACTTGCGCCTTTTAAAAAACAGAACATGTTCGCAAGGGCTCTGAGAACGGCTCGTGAGTTTCAGGCGTGCAAGTTAAACAGCGAGTACTTGAAATGCACGACGAACGCTGTTGCTCATGCACTGTCACAAGGTATTCCAACCGTTGGAGAGCTCGATGTGGTCGCGAATCCAGGTGAAGAAAGGATTGTATTTGCTGTGTGAGAAAGTATGAAGACTGACTTGAAGAGCAAGAAAGGGATGCAGACTTCGGTGCCATAATCAACAAGATTTGCAGCGAAAATCTGTCGGAAGAAGTGCGACTGCCTGAACTCAAGAAGAGCCTAACATTTTTCATACAATTTCAATTGCAGATGTTGCTCCTTCAGGTACAAAAATGTACCGTGTCCATGAGATGCTCGGAATGCCTGGAAAGATGGTCTTCTCGAAGATGGTCTTCTCGCGGAAAAATTTCTATCTTCTGAGGAAGAGAACACACGAGAGTGAAATTATGCGTCATGGAATTTTAATTCATGAGTATTATATAGTAAAAAGCTAAGCTTCTTCGCAGCGATCTCCGATATGATTAGGGCGGATCGATTTGCAAATTTTCATGTTTCATGAAAAATAAGTTAATTGTTACCTGAAACAGATCACCCACACAGTTGAAATCTAGCCACAAAAAGTTTCAAGTCTTGTTCAGTGCGCAAAAAGCGCCCTTCAATCGTTATAAAATCTTTTTCAATAAAGAGATCTTCGTAGGTGGTGGGGGTTCGATTTCTGGTCGATTTTTGGCAAAAATCGACCAGAAATCGAACCCCAGCACCACCTTTGAAGGCCCATTTTTTAAAGATCGACTCATAACTTACATGATGAGAAAATAAGTTTTTTCTTTAGTTTTCATAAAACTACCGTACTTTGTAAACTTCAAAAAATGAACCGAGTTACGATCAATTTTGTGAAATCACTTCAATGTCGTCGGTGCAGAGTCTACGGGAAGTTCTTCACAAAATTGATTATAACTCGGCTCATTTTTTGAAATTCAAAAACAGCAATAGCTTTTTGAAAAAAGGGAAAATATGCTAACTTATCATATATAAATCGTATTTAAAAAAGAGGTCTTCATAGGTGGCGGGGGGGGGGTACGATTTTTAGCACGTATTTCTGTAACAGACAACAACAAGGGCGCGTGTAGCGCAGTCGGAGGAGGCGCGACTGTCGCGTGCACCCGATACCAGGTTCCTAGTTCGGATTTCCCGCCCAGGCCAACCAAGTCTTCCATCCCTCCGGGGTCGGTGAATTGGTACCAGACTTGTCTGGGAAGGATAGAGCGCTGACTTGTTCATCGGCTGGCCACCGCAAGTCATTGTATGGCCGAATACGCATTCATGTCGCCTCCACGACATCCCGTAGAGAATGCGCTGGCGCATCCCAGAAGGGATTGAGTGACGCCGTCCTTTATCCTTTTATTTCTGCAACAATGGACCAGAAACCAACCCCTACCGCCCCCTATGAAATGAAGACCTAGCTGTTGAAAACTACTTTCTGCGCAATTCGATAACGCTTTTTTCTAGTTTTCAAAAAGCTATTGGCTTTTTAAAATTCGAAAAAGAAACCGAGATATAATTATTTATACAAAATCAATTCGATTTCTTCGCACAAAACTCGAAGGTCTCTGCCCCGTAAGGAGGTCTAGTTTTTGAAAACAGATTTTTATATTGTGTGAAAACACTTTTTTTAGTTTCTAAAAAACTATTGGCTTTTTCAAATTTTTTAAAAACTTACCGAATTGTAGTTAGTTTTGTGAATGTCGAATTTCGTCGTTCCTTTGACGTTGATCGAGGGATTGATCCAATCTATCCGTTTCAGAAAACCATAATTTTCACACTGTGCATTGAACAAGTCTTGAAACTTTCTGTGGCCAGATTTCAACTGTGTGGGTGATCTGTTTCAGGTAAAAATTAATTAATTTTTCTTGAAAAACGAAAAATTTAAATACGATCCCCCTAATCATATCGAAAATCGCTTCGAAGAAGCGTAGCTTTTAACTATATAATACTCATGACTTAAAAGCCTATAAGCACGATTTCACTCTCGCGTGTTCTTTCCTTCAGAAGATTGAAATTTTCCTCTTAAAACTCTTAAACCCATAAGAAGAGTGGATTCTACGCATTAAAAAGCAGGTTGTCATCAAATCAAATCGAGCAATCGTACCAGAAAAACAGGTACGATTGCTCGATTTGATTTTATTACCGCGTGTTAAACTGTGGCTTAAAATTAAAAACGTCGCCTGAAACCCTGAAAATAAGAGAGAATCCTCTGCCAAAACCGGAAGAGTACCACCCCTCCCCTCCAGACGAGGCCACAGTAGGACCTCCCTTCGATTATCGAACCTCAAGCTTGACCCTGGAGTCGTACTGTGACGCCGTTTGGGCGGGGAGATCGTACTCTTCCGGTTTTGGCAGAGGATTTCCTCGTATTTGCCAGGTTTTTAGGCGCTGTTTGTATTTCTTAATAAGTTTTTTTAGAAATGTCTACGACAACGTGGAGACTCACCGTTGTTTCCTAAAGTTATGGAATTGAATATTTAAAGAGTCTCGAATCATGATTGTTATACGCGTCAAAAATGAAGATCTTCTGCCGGCAGAGTTGGAGTCAATGAGAGGTCTCCAATTTTTCAGATTTTTCCAGAAAGTCATGAACACGGCAGTTTTCTGCATCCAGAAGCGACATCTACGTTCAAAATTGCACTCTATAAAATTTCAAGTGCTAGTTACTAAGGACGCCTGAAGTGCTTTGCCTACATGATTTTTCAAGCATTCTTCAAATAGATGACTTAATGGCAACTGAAGGATGGACATGTCACGGAAATATCCTTTTCTTTTCTGTAGGAAACGGTATCAGAAACTGAAATTGTACTCTACAAAATTTTAAGCCCTGTTTGACACAAAGTGATGAAATCACGCTTTTTTTTAACGATCATGGATTTGCATCATTTACCGAAAAATATCGACCCCACTAATCACATGGAAGCTACTATTATTACAACCCGCTTTTTAAAACATATAATCCACATTTACTAAAACTTTGTATATTTTTCGGAGTCCCCAGAAAATCTCCGAAATATGGCAGTTTACATGCATCCAGTGCGTCCTCCGATCGCAACTGAAAGATTGAGTTCCCGCGGAAAAAATTTCTACCTTCTGAACGAAAGAACATCAGATAGTGAAATTTTGCTTCATATAATTTATTTAGGTCATGATCACCATACAGCAAAAAATCAAGCTTCTTCGAGCGATCTCTGACATGATGATTAGGGCGGATCGTATTCAAAATTTCGTTTTTCAGTAAAAATTAATTATTTTCTACCTGAAGCAAACCAGCTATATAGTTGACATTCTGCCACAAAATTTTTCTTGTCTTCACCAATGCACAGTGTAAAGATAATGTTTTCTGAAACAAATAAATTGGACCTCTGGTCGATATGGCATCGACGGCATTGAGGCGACAAAACTTTACATTCACAAAATTGATCATTACTCGGTAAGTCCCACGGCACCACGGGCCCTCTGCTTCATAAGTACTTATAAAATCAGTTTCAGAAGTGAAGTCTTCAAAACGGGAGGGGCCTTAAATTTCTGAGCGGAAAAATTAAAGTCATTTTATTTAAATAATCATAACTTGGTAAGCTTTCCGAAATTTGAAAAGGCCAACGGCTTTTAAAAGCTGGAGAAAAAGTGCTTCGAAACCATATAAAAATCAGTTTTCAAAACGGGGGTCTTCATAAGGGGTGGTGGGAGGTTGACTTCTGGTCGATTGTTGCCGAAATACGCGCCGAAAATCGAATCCCCTGCCCTGTATGAAGACCTCTTTTTTAATAACTGATTCGTATATGGTTAGAAAGCATTTTTTCTCTATTTTTCGAAAAGCCACCGTGATTTTTGATTTTCAAAAAACCTACCGAATTATCATCAATTTTGTGGTCGTGGCCAGAGGAATTGGTCGATCGAGCACCGACGTCATTGGAAGGAAAAATTATCACAACTCGGTTCGTTTTTTGAAATACCAAAATCCCAATAAGTTTTTGAAAATAGGGAAAAATCGATCTTCAATGGTTATGAAATCAGCTACCAATAGAGGGATCTTCATACAGTTGTTTTTGAAATAGATACCCAAGTGAAATATTTGTCGGCCGAAGATCGAAATTCAGCGACTGAGCGGGATACAAGTAATTAGAAACATGGAAACGTAACACAACACAAAAAATGAGCGAATTATTATGCTCCGGAACAAGATGAGTAAATAAAACGGTATGGCTGCAACGACGACTGAAACCGGAAAAATCTGAGTCTTCGGAGATACGGCGGTCCTTCTCAGTATGGCGATCAGCTACTCCCACTGAAAGAAACACACACTGCTCCAAAACTCGCAGCGATCCCGCCTTATCAATTCTTCGCGTGGCGTCTTCAGCGATCAAACGCCAACAGCGGCGCAATACCGTTTTCGACCTACCGTCCACCAATGCGCGTCCCTTCAGAAGCAGAAGAAAAATGAAAACATGGTTGCCCAAGTATGCTTGCCTTCTCCTTCTTCTACACTTCTAACAATACGGGGCGGGCGGGGTTCGATTTTCGGCACGTATTTCAGCAACAGTCGACCAGAAATCTAACCCCCATCGCCCCGTATGAAGACCATCGTTTGGAAACCTGAGTCTTGCATGGTTCAAAAGCACTTTTTCTCTACTTTTCTAAGAGCATTGGCTGATTCAAATTTTGAAAAACTTACCGAGTTATGGCCAATTTAGTAAGCGTCGAATTTTGCCGCCCGAATGGCGTCGGTGCGAGATCGACCCGAGGTCGATCCTACCTATTCATTTCGGACAACCGCGATTTTTTCACTGTGCATGGGTAAAAAAATGGATATCTTGTGGCAGAATTTTAACTGTGTAGATGGTTTGTTTCAGGTAGAAAGTAGTTTTTCATGAGAAACGAGAATTTGGAATACGATCCGCCCAAATCAAATCGAATATTGCTGCGAAGAAGCTTGATTTTTTTTTTACTCTATAAAAATCACATCTTAAACTCCATACCCATACTTCAGCTGCGCGCCCGTCATCGATTCGACGAGTACCTCAACAGCGTTTGTAAGCAGAGCACTTAAGCCAGCTTTATCAATTAACACTGGACATTTTATAGAGTACAGTTTGGAATGCAGATCCTTCGGGTAGAAAAATGTGCAGTGTACCTGAGATCCTTTGAAAATCTGAAAAGTTGGACTTTTCGTGATCAATTGACAACTGCTCGCAAAAGTGCCTTATCTTTAACTGTAAACAATCAAAGTAATATTATCAAAATATTACATACTCGAACATTTATCAACATTTTTCTAACAAATCATTTGATCAGATAATTAATCTGAACGAATCTGCGCACTGTAGATGCCGCAACTGGAAAGAAGAATCTATTAATGGATATTAATGGATACAAAATCGCATAAAAATTTGAAAAGTTGAATACTGATCAGAGATAAAACGGTGGTCTAGACAAGGAGGTCGCACCAGTTCCTGGGAGGGTGGGCTTAGGTTGTAAATTCTCGGCAAAAACCGAAGCCCACGCTTGACCGTGCTGCAAAATGGTGATTATTTATAGTCATTTACGCTTGTCATTCTATTTCAATAAGTCTGGTAAATTTATTTTGGAATTTCTTTTATAGTCGTTTATGCTTGTCGCGCGCGGAGTACCTCGATCAGCGCGATGTAAAGGCCCCCACACACTTCTGCGGTAACGCCTCGGCTCTATTCTCAACCATAGGGCAGGGACGCAAAGCTTGCCACCGATGGCATCCCTGCCCTATCCTTAACCATAGCGGGGAGTGGCGTTGCCGCAGAAGTTTGTGGCCTTAAGACCTTGTGCATACTTCTCCTCGCCGCGATGGAATCGTAGCTATGAGTTTTGCTGAACGAGCGAAAGGAGGTGCAGTTCCCAGCGCTCGTCGCATCGCTTATCGCTCTGCAAGGCAACTCGACGGCGATCCGCCCAGGACCAGCGCTAAACACTGCGTGCGCCGCGAAAAAGTATGCCATGACCGCGATGGGTGCGGGAAGCAATCGCGCATGCCGGCCACCACAGTTGCGGCGGCCGCGGCAGGGTTTCTTCTGACAATTCGACTGCGCGCGGCTGAGGGGTCACAAACTGAGTGCCGCGATGGCATCGCGGCGATGGAAGTATGCCCCCGGCCTAAGCCCTAGTTTCTACTTGCGCCGCCACGCGGCGCGACATCATGATCGCCATAAAGGCCCCCACAGAGTTCTCCGGCAACGCCGCTCGCCGCTATGGCTAAAGATGGGGCAGGGACGCCGCCGGCGGCGAGCTCTGCGTCTCTGCCCTATAGTTAAGCATAGGGCCGCGGCGCTGCCGCAGAACTCTGTGGGGGCCTTAAGGCCCATGCACACTTCGGCGACGCCGCGAGGCGGCAACTGGGGCGACGGCCGTCTCCGCGACCTCCAGCGGTCGCGGCGCGGTCGCGGTTAGATTGGAGCACCTTTGTTGGCCGCATGCGATCGATGAGGCTAATCGCACAGAAGAACTTCAGCTAAACGGGACATGACGATGCCTAGGAGTGCTCCAAACCGTGGCCGTGATCTAACAAGCATGTCAGAAGATGGGAGAAGAAGGTAAGTATCTTGCTTCGTTTAATTTGTACTGTTAGCAAAGCTGTTAGTTTAAATTTTGAAGGTGATTGTTCCGCGAACGAAGTACTCAAGCACCGTGAAAGTGGAGTTGTAGGTTTTCCATATGTGTACGTGTCTATAGGTGTTAATAGTTGTGTAGCAGAGCCATGTGGATCCTTTATAACAGATATAACCTGTACAACAACAAGATTATTTGGTTGTCTTCAGGATCTTCGATACCTTGTGGTATCAGGCAGCAGCTATGCAACCGAGCTGTCTATCGTGTGGGAATCCTTCAGTAACATGGAGAAAAGCAAGTTCGATGTTGTTCGGAAGCGAATTGAAGTTGGGTTTCCTTGAACCAGCGGCCGCTCCCCGCAACAGTACCGAACCCCACCTTCTACAGATGCTGAGTGAGTTCACCAAATACTTATGTGCGTGAATCTTACTATATATAATTCGCTTAATCCGACGCCACGTTGTCACTCACGAGGAGGTGGGACTGAAGCCAGGATATGCCTAGGACAGTGCGGCGTATGCCAGCCGGGTTTTCTTTCAGCTTAACAATGGGCGATTGCCAGCGAACTGAAACCCCGGCGGCGGATCACCCAAGTTCACGATGTATTCAGCGAACAACGCGTCAGGGTAAGAATGGGGATCAAGTGCAGAGCTTAGGGATTCAGAAGACGTGCTCAAGACGTCGTCCGACGTGCGGAGGGATTCAGATGACATGCTGAAGACGTCGTTCAACGTGCGTCGGGATTCAGAATACGGGCCGAAGACGTCGTCCAACGTGCGGAGGGATTCAGATGACATGCTGAAGACGTCGTTCAACGTGCGTAGGGATTCGGAAGACGTGCCGAAGACGTCGTCCAACGTGCGTCGGGATTCAGAAGACGTGCCGAAGACGTCGTCCAACGTGCGTCGGGATTCAGAAGACGTGCCGAAGACGTCGTCCAACGTGCATGGCGAGCCGTACACGTGCCGAACACGTCGGCAACCGTGCACGGCGAGCCGTAGACGTGCTGAACACGTCGGCAACCGTGCATGGCGAGCCGTAGACGTGCCGAACACGTCGGCAACCGTGCCTGGCGAGCCGTAGAGGTGCCGAACACGTCGGCAACCGTGCATGGCGAGCCGTAGACGTGCCGAACACGTCGGCAACCGTGCCTGGCGAGCCGTAGAGGTGCCGAACACGTCGGCAACCGTGCATGGCGAGCCGTAGACGTGCCGAACACGTCGGCAACCGTGCCTGGCGAGCCGTAGAGGTGCCGAACACGTCGGCAACCGTGCATGGCGAGCCGTAGACGTGCCGAACACGTCGGCAACCGTGCATGGCGAGCCGTAGACGTGCCGAACACGTCGGCAACCGTGCCTGGCGAGCCGTAGAGGTGCCGAACACGTCGGCAACCGTGCATGGCGAGCCGTAGACGTGCCGAACACGTCGGCAACCGTGCCTGGCGAGCCGTAGAGGTGCCGAACACGTCGGCAACCGTGCATGGCGAGCCGTAGACGTGCCGAACACGTCGGCAACCGTGCATGGCGAGCCGTAGACATGCCGAACACGTCCGCGGTACAAACTTCAGGCCTGGGGGTAATCGAGGTCGCTGAACACGAATCTGAAGTCGACCGATCGATATCGATCGATACTATCGATTTTTGAGGATGGCGTTCAAGTGGCGCGAAACTTCGGCCTTGAGGGCAATCGAGGTCGCTGAACACGAATCTGAAGTCGACCGATCGATATCGATCGATATTATCGATTTTTGAGGATGGCGTTCAAGTGGCGCGAAACTTCGGCCTTGGGGTAATCGAGGTCGCTGAACACGAATCTGAAGTCGACCCATCGATATCGATCGATATTATCGATATTTTGAGGATGACGTTCAAGCGGCACGAAACTTCGGCCTTGGGGGTAATCGAGGTCGCTGAACACGAATCTGAAGTCGACCCATCGATATCGATCGATATTATCGATTTTTTGAGGATGACGTTCAAGCGGCACGAAACTTCGGCCCTGGGGGTAATCGAGGTCGCTCAACACGAATCTGAAGTCGACCCGTCGATATCGATCGATATTATCGATATTTTGAGGATGACGTTCAAGCGGCACGAAACTTCGGCCCTGGGGGTAATCGAGGTCGCTGAACACGAATCTGAAGTCGACCCATCGATATCGATCGATATTATCGATTTTTGAGGATGGCGTTCAAGTGGCGCGAAACTTCGGCCTTGAGGGCAATCGAGGTCGCTGAACACGAATCTGAAGTCGACCCATCGATATCGATCGATATTATCGATTTTTTGAGGATGACGTTCAAGCGGCACGAAACTTCGGCCCTGGGGGTAATCGAGGTCGCTGAACACGAATCTGAAGTCGATCCATCGATATCGATCGATATTATCGATTTTTTGAGGATGACGTTCAAGCGGCACGAAACTTCGGCCCTGGGGGTAATCGAGGTCGCTGAACACGAATCTGAAGTCGACCCATCGATATCGATCGATATTATCGATTTTTTAGGATCACGTTGAGGAAGATCAGCCGATCCATCTCGATTAACATAATGGTCAGAAGGCCTAGGAAAGAATAGGAAACCCGTAGCGGCCATAACGTCCTATTCTTGGGGTTTGGGGGCGAAGCCCCCAATCAGTCGTAGGCGACCGCTAGGCCGCCGAACGACTGGTAGAGTTATAATGGTATGTTATATTATTTCAGCTTTGTACTAGATGAAGAGATGCAGGCATGCAAGAAAGAACTAGCGAGACAGGTAGCCGAAAGAGAAGCAAGGCAAAATTCCGCCATAGAAGCTCGACATCCACTACTTTCGAGTGAGGAATGGTTTCTTCTAGTTACATTCTGTCCTTTGTTGCTTTCAGAATTTTATTCATTGATGTCATTTCTCAGTTTTTCATTTCAGTGGGCCTCACTTCGAGAGCGCTTAATACACAAATTCTCGGCCTCTTATGGCAAGTCCTGTATCGAAGGAGAAGAAGGTGGGGATTGTCTCGCATCCTTTTATTTCACTATTTATTTCACTCTAGCACTGTGACAGGCAGGAGGTGAAATAAACATCATTATAATGGTGGAACATCATCAATGAAATCTTTCGGGAGAGTTTTTTTTTGGCGCAGCCTAGCTGGATCCATGTTGTTGTAACGTGAGCTTATCGTGAGAGCTGGATCTAACGACATTGATGCTGTAGAGAGGAGATTTTCCAACCCAAATAGAATTGATGCTGTGCTTTTTTCATTTGTTTAAACTACAGCTTAACATTTTTGAAACGATAGGTATAATTGCAAAGAGTAAAGGACCGCACTATCAAAACCTTTTGCCTAATGCGCCACGTGCTTCGTCGCTGAGGTATTGTGAATATTTTGCATTTACAATATTCTTCGGTGACCCACGGATGGACAATTTAGCGTTCCGTCATTCCTGAGAGAATCAGGTACAAAACCAACCGAACCCTGAGGACGGAATTCTTGGTGGGCGTAGGCGGAACTCCCTCAAAAGCCTATGGGACAGGCGGTGCGTCCCCATACTTTGCTACCACTAGCAGTTCTGTGAAATCTCTAGTCCCTCATCTCATCGGCTTGTAGCCTGCTTGATTAGTTATTTATGCCGATATCTTGCCAGGGGTGCACGTGGTAGCACATAAAACTGATTCGAGGTTCAGTTCCTGCCCCGAACATCTAAGCCCTCCTCCTTTTCGCGTTATTGAAGCGGTCCACCTGAACAAAGGATTTATGATTGTCGTCTTTTATGTTTATATGTTGTTTTCATCACGGAGAAATAAAGATTATGTGGTGGTAGATGAAGATTGGGACCGTAATCATCCCGGTTGGACGATGATAATAAACTGGGGGCAAAATGGCTAGGGGGAGGGCGAAACACTTAGTGTCTTCTCTACAACATTATTCAAATTCTATGGAGATTGAAATTGCATATTTAACGAAGAAATCTCTAAATGAACCACCCGTGTGGTCACTGACAAGTTCTTGTTAGGTGTATGTCGAAGAGTTTGTAACTGTTTTGCGTTAATCCCCCCCCCCCCCCCCCACCTTCGCCTGAACGAGTTGCAGGTCTACAATTTCTTCCAGAAGAGAGTAGATCCAGTGAGGACATCACGCTGGCTTTGCACGTAATTGGGGCCGATTAGCAAGCCAAATATACGACGTTCAGTAAGTCTCCAGCTTCTCTCGTCATAAAACCTCGGCATTGTAGAGAATAGTTGTCAATATTTTTGCTTGTGCCGCTCGAGGTTGTTACGGTGGATCTTTATTTGCCAGGCCTAACGTCTCGACGCTCCCGTCTTCTTCAGAGGCCTGAACGTGGTGCAAGTATTAGATAAGCGATTTACCCCACCAAACGCTATCCCCACTCTAGCGGTTTCGCTTCCTTAGAGAAATCACCCTGAAAAACCCATTCAAAGAGGGATAAACTCACGTTTGATCCACCTATGGAACGCTTTCGCAGCTCTCTGTTAGTACGACCGGGCGAATGAGACTTACTATGCGGTGCTGGATGGTATAAGATAAAGATAACGACCTGCACGTGCGCCCTTCCATTCTACAGCTCGCATTTTGGCACAAACGGCAGAAAATCATTCGTAATTGACGGGTGTTCCTGACGGTCGTTCATGCCAGGATTTCTTGCAAAAATCCAAAACGCCTCTAATGCCTTCCTTGCCGATATTTCTGTTTCTACCGTCAACACCTTGCACTTTATCTCAAAGTCGCTACCGTTATGCTGCTCAGCTGTGTGCCTTCCGAGAGGTGTTCTGATGTTACCACGTTGTTTACTAGCCAGGTGTTCTCTAACTCGAATGGCTAGTTTTCTCCCTGTTTCCCCTATATATGTTGCGTTACATGTTTGACACTCAATCTGATAGACTGCTCCCTCCCGGGAACAATCTCCGACCTTGCCGTATGGACATGTAACACAACTTTCTGATAAGCACTGGTTTTCGTAGAGCCTACTCCTGACCAGTTGGTGTTTAATATTGTCGTTTGGAATGTTGACTAAAACGACATCGTTTTGCAACTGGGCTCGAACTATGCTCCTTTGAATCGCAGCAGAAACTTTATCAGATATGAAAGGTATACATAAGGGTACCCTGTTGTCACGTGGTCCGTTTTGTCTGCGGTAAGCACGAGCTCTGATACCGTGACGATACATAGCCATTTTCCATGGCTATTTTCGAAGCCATTCGCAGTGATTCTTGTCGCTCCTGTTCACCCGTACATACATATCTGCGAGGCCATTCGAAACATGTTTCTAACGACGCTGCGTTTTATGCTTGTTGGATGAGCAGAGGTGGCGTTGATCAATATGTTTTTCGAACTTGGCTTTCGGTACCATTTTACGCTAAACATGCCATTGGAAACTCTTATCTGTGTACTAAGGTATGGAAGCCAGCCATTCTTTGGAGTTTCCCTTGTAAGCCTAATGTACGCAGACTGTTGATTCAGTAATCGAAAACACTCGTCCATTTCAGACTGTGTTGAAGTCACAATGCAACAGTCATCTATATACCTGCGTACATTATTGGTGCTCGCGCAAGTACTGGTTCCTCTACTCTGCTCATAAAGCAGATGGCGAGTACGGGCTCTAACCGCTGTCCCATAGCCAGCCCTCTGACTTGCGAATAGTATGTACCCGACCATTTAAAGATGTTGCAAGATAAACATTCCTTCGTCAAGGTCATGATGTGCGCTTTAATAAGTCCAAATGTATTAATATCCAGCACTTCTGATAATGTTTGCAAGGCTTGATCGTTTTGGACGTTTGTGTAAAGCGATGTCACATCAAATGATTCCACTACGCAATCACTAGTAATGTTAGAGGTGCGTAGCTTCTCTAGGAATGTTTGCGTATTGGCCAGGTGAGAAGGGACCATGGGCAAAAGCTGGCATACAATTTTGCTTAGAAACCATGATATTCTATCGGCTGGTCCACCCACACAGCTAATGATAGGCCGAATCTTAAACGTTTCCGCCGACGTGGATAGCATATCAGCATGAGATAGCTTGTGAGTCTTTACAAGGCTGTAGAAAACTGGGCAACAAGGGCTATCCAGCTTTAGTCTACTGATCAGCTTTCCATCAATGCCCGCAGATCTTCCTATCGTAACCCAAATACGATTGAGCCGTCTGCACTGCGAAAGAAATTCGCTTTCAGAGGTTCGGTAGTATAAGGATTCATCTTGCAGGTGGAGTTCCGTTATTGCACGGTCGAGTGATTGGGGTATAACGACGAATTCCCCACCTTTATCGCTAATGGAGATACGTATAGTACCATTTGATCTCAGCTCGCGCAACTCCTTGAACCCCTCCCACTGGGCAACAGTTAGATTATTGTTTCGCTGTGTCGTATGACGGTTTAGAATTGCAAACACAGCGGATGACAAGATTCTAAACCTAACCTCTGCCTCGGGCGTGGGTTGAGGTTCACTATGGAATGAGCGCGGTAACGGTGCGCTTTGTAGGAGACTTCGGCTAGCGTTCGAGGTGGTTTTCATCTGCACGTTACTCCTGTTTCTAATGCGTAGTAGATCTCGCAGCCTATGTAAAGCTCCCACTACCTTACGGAACGTCAGAGCGTTGATGTTTTGTGCAGGCGAGAAGGATGGCCCGAGATTCAGCAAGCTATATGCGTTACTGGATAGCTGCGCGCCGCCAAGAACAGTGACTCTCCGCGGTTGTGCCTCAATTTGAGCAGGAACTTC